>OY856412.1:523329293-523929293 GCA_963693085.1 Alisma plantago-aquatica
GTCCTATGTTGCCTCCACATTCGCCTCCTAGAATGTATTTAAGAGCAGATGTGTCCAACATAAGGTCAACCAACCAGTTGTGTTTTGTTCTTCATGTGAAAAAATTATAATATATAAGGTCTCCTATTATTTCTCAATAGGAGACCAATGAGCATTCAACACTAACTGCTAAAATTGACCTCTAAATAAATTTTGAAGAGAAAAATACTTAGATGTGATGTATACTTTGATGAATAATACTGGAATAGACACACACGAATTTGACAACGTCAGAACCCATAGTGAATAATTCCAGTGCAAGGTTCTTCACATTAGTATTTTTGTGTGAACACTAAACCCATGTAAAATAACAACTAAAGATCTTATTCAGTAAAATCATGGATCAATTTTTGGCATTGCTTAATGCTTACATTTTCAAATTACATGAGGTGAAGTGTCTGAGGAAATAGCTAGTTAATCAGGTTGTGTCGATTATCATTGGGTGGTTAAAAAATTGGGTGTGTTATTTCCTTATGATAATATAAGTCTGCACCTTTGATCATATTAATGTCACCTATAAAAATGATTTAATCTAAACCAATTGATTTAATTACATCTAAACTTGTTTATAGATTAAGAAAGGTGTCTCCATGGTGTCCACGTCCATTATTAACTATTGATTGATGGTCCTTCTTGTTCATGATGCATATGTGGAAGGCATCTTGTGCTAATGCATTGTGGTTTCGGCTCCAAAAAAAGATTAGTGTAGCGATTGGAGAACCAACAAATAAGAAACTAACACACCTTGGTTGAGATGAGGACACTGAGCTTGTGATATGTATGCGCCAGCTCTGTCTCTCTATCTCTATCTCTTCCTTTCTCATAGTTTGATTTTTTATTTTCTGGAAGTTGTATGTATTACTCACAAGAGCACATCTCGATCTCATTCTCTAAATCTCCAACTAGAAACTTGGATGCATGCACATAGAATATCAAGTAGATGATCATTTATCACTATCAAGTAATTAATTAATAGTCAAATAGATGGTGTTGTTTGCTAGTTATCTGTTATTAATCACATGTAGTTCAACTCATGTCATTCAGAAAGTACAACTGAGTTATCTAAATGTGTGTCATAATAAAAGATTATACATACATGATGCAAACATGTTCTCGATGTTGATGATGAACACACCAGTGATCAACCAAATAGAATGTCACCATCCATTCTAAAAACATCTAGGCCATCTGTGTCACCTCCTGTTGTAGCATCGTGATGGCGGGGGTAACATCATTGTTTGATGCATTCACAGTATTGTCAGATCCCCTAAAAAATATTACACAGTAGAGGCCTTACTGTAACTGATACACTCTCCCCATCTCTAGTAGGTCCTACTATCCGTTGGCCATGGTGTCCAATAAGTAGTCTTCCACGACATCAGGGTTGGTGTTGTCAATGTAGACCAGAGAGAGGGTCTCCCTGCTAGTACCAGTGCACCCTGTCATGCCGACATGTCGAGCTGGGAGCTTGCAGGATTGTAGGAGGCTAAAGTGAATGACACATCAATGTTGCTCAATGTGAAGCCAATCAGGGGTGGGTCAAGGAGTCCGTTTATGATATGGAAGAAGCCATGGGAGTGGAAAGAAATCTTTTGGGTGGTTGTAGAGAAGAGGCTAGCATTGTTGGAGGTGGAGGCATCCAAAATGAGAAGGCTAGAGGTGGTAATGTCAAGATGTAGTAGTTGAATTCTAATATAAAATCTAGAGGTTGAATTGTTGTCCCAAGAGCCTCGAATGTTGTACATATTTCTCATGTCCTAATGCCCACCAGGAACCCGGTCATGGTTTATACTTTGAGGTTGAGTTCTTGAAGCCTGCATGTAGTGTGTCGATGGTTAGTTACAGACATACAGTGTGGCCACCCAACTTCATGAGACATGCTTGAATGGCCCGAGACGTGGGCAGTAAATCTTGGTAGTTTTTCAAGTAAAGTGAGGTGGACAGGAAGTGGGGTTAGGGAATGGTGGTTTTGGTGGAAGGAAGAAAAGACTAACAAAAGATGTAAACTCCTTGAAAAAAAAAGAGAAAGACTGGAGGAGGACACACCATTTCAAAATTGGTGCAATCTCATTGGCTGGTGGTATTTTTATATTTAGTGGTAGTTATTCACTCTTTTTAGAGTAATATGTATATATATATATATATATATATGTATATATATACATATATACACACACACACACACAGATATATATATATATATATATATATATATATATATATATATATATTATATGATACGCAAGTGGGTAACAATAATTAGTTATCCAACAACTCTACTTACAATTTGAGCATTCTGGTTACAATTTAAACATTCAGTTATAAGTTTTCACTCCTGGTTACAGTTCAGGATGGAGATTTCTTTCCCACTAATGTTACTTTTACTGTTCTTGAAAAACCAAATGCAACGTTGACATTATTTTTACAAAATGTATCTTGATATCACAAACTTAATTGTCTCACTACAATTTAGTGCCTTCCTATTACAAAATTGAATCCATGGGTAGCGAACATTAGTTACCACACACACACACACACACACAGATATATATATATATATATATATATATATATATATATATATATATGTATGTATGTATGTATAGCATATATTAGTTACATGAATGGGGTAACAAACTTTAGTTACCCATGGATCCAATTTTGTAATTGGTAGGCACCAAATTGTAATGAGACATCTAAATTTATAGTACAAAGACTTTTTTTGTAAACACATTGTCAGTTTTGTGATTGATTAGCCAAAAATAGTAAAAATGAGATTTTTAGAAAGAAAAAAAATCTATGTTTGAATTGTAACTAGGAGAAAATTTATAGCTAAAATGTCAAAGTTGTAACCAAAATGATCAAATTATTATTAGAATCACTGAGTAACTAATTTTTCTTAGCTAGTTGCATAACGAATACAACCCCATATATATAATATATGTACAGACATATATATTAGGGATGTATTCATTGCCGAGTCATGTAACATAAACTAGTTACATGTCAATTCTGGTTACAACATAAGTGTTCTAGTTACAATTTTGACATTCTGGTTACAAAATTTCACTCCTGCAAATAGTTTGGGGCGGAATGTTTTTCCCAGAAATGTCACTTTTACTATATTCACATAACAAAATGTATACTTGACATTGTTCTTACAAAAGGAGTCTTTGTATTACAAATTCAGTCGTTTCATTATAATTTAGTGCCTTCTCTTTACTAAACTCGATCATGGGTAACTAGCCTTAGTTACACGACTCTGGTAACAAATAAATGATCATATATATACACACACATATATATATACATATATAAGTTTGTGTGTATACATATATACATCGATTGGTATATATATAAATATTTTACCCCATATACACCTATTTGGTTGTCATTATTTCTTACACCACTATTATTTATTATTTCAGATGAAAACAAAAATAGATTTTCATTAAAAAAGGTGGAGTTGGATCTCTTATGGGAGAATTTCAAAACAACAAAAATTTCTCAAAGATTATTTAGGAAACTATTCACACATTGGATCTTTGTTAAGACTGTGTGTCAATCTAGTTTGAGGATTGATCCATCTTTGAGAAACTAGACCAATATGGTATATGGCACAACATCCTAACCAACATAAAAAATATCACACTTGATAAAGCACTTACTCTTCTCTCCTCCACGAGACATAAAGGCTTCAAATTTTACTTAGGCATCATTTTCTTACAAATCAGATTGTTTATTTTATTCCAAATTTGAAAATAGATGATGAAGACCCTTTGTACCCCACCCCGGTATTGAATATTTGATCAACAAACTTTATAGAATTTTATCTCACCAAGAGACACCCCAAACTATAACCCACATCTTTAAAAAGATAAATGTCCAAAAAAGTACGCATTTTATTATTGTTGATTCGGCATAATTTTTTTAAGGATCTAAATGCTTGGGAAGAGGGTTACAATAGTGCAATATAACTAACCTTCCTCACAAAAATATTAAAGGAGATGTAACATATTAGATCTCAGACCCTACCCTGGAAGTTGATATTTTGGACTTAGCCAAAGAAGGTTGAAGGTTAGACCTAAATAGATGTTTAGTATAACCCCAATGAGCTAATGCATATATAGATCACCTTCATGTAACCTAATGTTCTAACATTAATCTTAGGTTTATAATGGATACATAAAATATGCCACATAACTCATTTTGGTGGTAATATGAAGATAAGAAACTTAATTGGATGAATAATTTAGATAATGGGCCGTTAATGGGCCATATGACCTATCTCATAAAAAGAAGCATCAAAAGTGGAAATAAACTTCAAATTCGAAATATACATATCAAAATTAGGTTACATATCAAATTTCATCTAATTTGGACAACCTTGAAATATTAGGATAAGTTTAGGAGAGAGAAAATGAGTAAAAGGCATAAGTAATGAATAATGTGATTATATAACTTCAAAATATGGAAATAATGTCAATTTCATATTTAAAACATGAAAGATAACTTATGGATGAAGGATACCAAAAAAATTATTTGGATACCAAAAAAAAGATAACTTATGGATGAAGTTCTCTCCAATTTGGATGTTGTTTGTGCAACTTATGCAGTTTTAGGTACATTCTAGACTTTTCTGCAATTTACCCAATTTGGAGGTTTTCTTTGTAAATTACCACATGCATTATAATATTTAGATATTACCTTACCATTTTAGATTTTTTGAACCATGGGGAACCTAGTCGCACCTTGGTTTGAAGGTGTTTCTTTCCAAGGGCATTTTAGGGATTACTCTCTTTATAAAATGAGCTTATCTTTAGAAGCTATCAACCAATGGGGTTATTTATTTGATTGGAGGTCGGTTGGGATGGCCTATAAGTTTCCATAAACCGACATTTGATATTTAGAAAGCATCTATGAGCTTTCCTCTTGCATGGACATGAAATCCCTAGGCTAAGGAGACATGGAAAGCTCCATGGACACCTCATGCTTGACTTCTTCCTTATCCATACAGGACTGACTTGGACTATTTAGACTTTGAATTTGAGGTATGATGTATCCCCTATTCTTCTATGTTGAGAAATTCACCTATGCTTATTCATTCTCTTTGTCCTATGGACAATATCCTATACACGATGTATTTTCTTTTTAAAAACATGGTTCATGTGAACTACCTTATTTGATATTGATCATGTGATCATGGATATTCTTCTAAACTCTTATCTTATGCTTTGTTCATGATGAGACTCTAAAAGATGACATCTGATGTATTTTTCCCACTTATGAGGTGGATGTATATGTTGGTCACTTATGTGGAGACTATTTTATATATTCTGACTATACTTTCTACTTGCCTCTACATCTAACATGCTATGTGATTCAATAGCACTAGAATAGTGTAATTGCATTAGTTTTTATGGAATATGTATTATTTCCTGCCGAGCAGATGTGATATTTCCTACTCTTTTGGGATTGAATGGAACCTCATACCCAGGGTAAGATGTATTATTCTTGGCACATGTTTTATATATTTGGGAGATTGGCAGTATTCCTTTCTCTATCATGTTTTAAGTTTATGAGACTTGGCCACCTTTGTGTTTATATTGTTCTAGAGCTATGTTATCTCACATTCATGTAGGTTGATGATATGGGGTGTGTGCGCTAATTCATTACATGTGCTTGTGTGGCACAATATTTATGTTTTATTAATGTCAACTATTCTTTTGTTATTATATGATTTCAATTCCTTTTCTCTTGATACCCATTTGGCTGGTCCTTATCCTTTCTATGGGAAACCTTTCATATTTTATGTCTTTTATTCCAGATATTTCTCAATTTCCTATTTAGTATGGACATACCAGCCTTTACTGATGTCATCTATTTTCTCTTCTTGCTAGGGTATGCTTCCAACCCTAGGTGAAGGACTTAGATGATAAGGCATGAAGTTTTGGACTAGATTAAGGAGTTAAAGCTTTTAGACAAAGTTGTTATGGTTTGGATTTCCCTCTACTTAGATCATTATGTTGTATCATACATGTAAACCCTTACAGGATATTATGATGTACTTTTGTAATAACCTTGTGAAAAATCGAATATAGTCAACATTTTTTTCTGCTGCTATATTTTGGTTATTTTGAATACCATTTTTTGAAATTTGAAAATGTTACACCTATTCCATCATACCTTTGAGTGTGTTTGGAATGGATGTTTTATTCTTCAAAATTTTAGTAAGGGGGTGATCCCACCTCCTTACACTATGGTATCAGAGCCCATAGTAGTCAGAATCTGACTATTTCAATTTTGTCTCCCTAGTTAGAATCCTTGCCTTACCTTTAAGTGACATGTTTTCCCTAGAGTTTATCAATAGATGATGAAGGGTTGATTTAGGATCATATAGTTTCACATTACAATAAAGATGAATAGATCCTTAAAATACTTATAAGTAAAAGATGCATAATTAACCATAGTAACTTGAGATTGTTTATCTTGGCCTTCATGTAGCTACTAGGACATGAATTTGAAGGAAAAGGCTTCTAGAAAGGATCAGGGTTTGGGTGCTGGCAAGATTTTCCTCTGCACCACTAGCTTGGTTTACAAAGACTCCCTAATCCATATTATACTGGTCTGGCCTGAGCTGATATGAATTGTTCAAATAGACATCTATATTATTTATCTTTAGGGACCCTAATATGTTGAACTAGTCTCCCAGGTGTAAAGACTTGTTTAAGGATGGACAAGAGCAAGTTAACCCATACTTCATACTTAGTCATTATAAGTTATGTTTCTTTTTTTGCATGATGCTTATGTAGTTGGATGTAAATAAGTGTAGTTAAACCTTTTATACCTAAAGAATAGTTTTGATATAATAAGATGAATCCTTTAAGGGGTGGTGAATAAGTTGTTTTCTTATATGTGGATGTTTTGATTTCGAGGAAAGAATCCCTTTAAGGGATAGTGTGTTGTAACATACTAGATCTCAGACCCTACCTTGGAAGTTGACATTTTGGACTTAGCCAAACTAGGTTGAAGGTTAGACCTAAATAGATGTTTAGTATAACCCCAATGACCTAATGCATTATAGATCACCTTAATGTAACCTAATGTTCTAACATTAATCTTTGGTTTATAATGGATACATAAAATATGCCACATAACTCATTTTGGTGGTAATATGAAGATAAGAAACTTAATTGGATGAAGAATTTAGATAATGTGCCATATGACATATCTAATAAAAATAAGTCTCACAAGTGGAAACAAACTTTAAATTCGAAATCTACATAACAAAATTATCCTACGTATCAAATTTCATCTAATTTAGACTACCTTGAAATATTAGGATAAGTTTAGGAAGGAGAAAATGAGTAAAATGCATAAGTAATGAATAATGTGATTATATAACTTCAAAATATAGAAATAATGGAAAATTCATATTCAACACATCAAAAATAACTTCTGGATGAAGTTTTTCCAATTTGGATCTTGTTTGTGCAAGTTATGCAATTTGAGGTACATTCTGGAGTTTTCTACAATTTACCCAATTCGGAGGTTTTCTTTGTAAATTGTCACATGCATTATAATATTTAGATATTACCTTACCATTTTTGAGTTTTTGAACCATGGGGCACCTAGTTGCACCTTGGTTTGAAGGTGTTTCTTTCTTAGGGCATTTTAGGGATTACTCTCTTTATAAATAAGCTTATCTTTAGAAGCTATCAACCAATGGGGTTATTTCTTTGATTGGAGGTCGATTTGGATGGCCTATAAGTGTCCATAAACTGATATTTGATATTCAAGAATCCTCTATGAGATTTCCTCTTGCCTGGCCATGAAATCCCTAGGATAAGGACACTTGGAAAGCTCCATGGAGACCTCGTGCTTGACTTCTTCCTTATCCATAAAGGTTTGCATGTCCATACGCACCCTTATCATTGGACACATGGAAAGTAACTTGACACATCATGCTTTACTTCTTCCTTATTGATTAAGGGTTGCATGTCCATGGACACCCATATACATGATACATGGAAAGTCTCATAGACACCTCGTACTTGACCTGTTTCGTTATATAGCCATATCTACCCCTTCCCAACTCCCAATTCAAAAACTCTTGCTCTCATTTATTTCCTATAGCTTAGAGCATCATTCCTACTCTGTGTTTCCATGAATTTGTTGTCCCATGGTAAAAGGAGGTGCCTACCTTGGTGAAGAAGGCTCCTAGGGTTCCAAATTTTCTCTATTTAGGGTTCTAAAGCTCCTCCTTGGTGATTTTGACCAAAACTAGTAAGTATCCTCCTTTCCTTCCCTATTTTCATATTTTTAGCCTTCCTTCCACCTTCCTCCTGGTTGGAACCTTGGTCTTCCATGGTAAAACCCCACCTAGTTCCCTTAAACACCCCATCTAGATGTTCTTTTGTTAGTGTTTTTCACCTCTAAAGTGGAGAAGGTGCTTCTTGCTCGAGATTGGAGCTTTGTTGGAGAAACCAACCTCTCTATGCTTAGGAACCTTACTTATTGGACTTGTCCACCTACCCTAGAGGTTCTTTGGAGGCCTAGGCTTGGATTTTGGACTGACTTGGACTATTTAGACTTTGAAGTTTAGGTATGAGGTATCCTCTATTCTTCTATGTTGAGAAATTTACCTATGCTTATTCATTCTCTTTCTCCTATGGAGATTAGCCTATAAACAATGTATTTTATTTTGAAAATCATGGTTCATGTGAATTACCTTATTTGATGTTGATCATGTTATCATGGATATTCTTGTAAACTCTTATCTTATGCTTTGTTCATGATGGAACTCTGAAAGATGACATGTGATGTCTTTTGCCCACTTATGATGTGGATGTATATGTTGGTCACTTATGTGGTGAATAGTTTATATATGTTGACTATACTTTCTACTTTCCTCTACATTTAACATGCTATGTGATTCAGTAGAACTATAGTAGTGTAATTGCATTGGTTTTTATGGTAGATGTGTTATTTCCTGTCGAACAGATGTGATATTTCCTGCTCTTTTAGGATGGAAAGGAACCTCATACTAGGGCAAGATGTGTGATTCTTGGCCCATGTTTTATATATTTGGGAGATTGGAAGTATTCCTTTCTCTATCAGGCTTCAAGTTTATGAGGCTTTCCTGCCTTTGTGTTTATATTGTTCTAAGGCTATGTTTACCTCTCTTGCATGAAAGTTGATGATATGGGGTGTGTGCCCTAATTATTTACATGTTCTTGTGTAGCATAATCTTTATGTTTTATTCATGGAAAGTATTCTTTTGTTATCATATGATTTCAATTCATTTTCTCTTGATACCCATTTGGATGGCCCTTATCCTTTCTATGGGAAGCTTTTTATATTTGATGTCCTTTATTCTATATATTGCTCAATTTCCTATTTAGTATGCACTTACCATCCTTTGTTGATGTCATATATTTTCTCTTCTTGTTGGGGTATGCTTCCAACCGTAGGTGAAGTAATTGGATGATAGGCCATGAAGTTTTGGACTTGCTTAAGGAGTTAAAGCTTGGAGATAAAGTTGTTATGGTTTAGATTTCCCTCTACTTAGATCCTTATGTTGTACCATACATGTAAACCCTTACGGGATATTATGATGTACTTTTGTAATAACCTTGTGATAATTTGAATATAGTCAACATTTTTATTTGGCTATTCTACTTTGGTTGTTTTGAATACCATTTACTGAAATTTTGAAATGTTACACCTATTTCAATATACCTTTGAGTGTGTTTGGAATGTATGTTTTATTCTTCAAAATTTTAGTAAGGGGGTGATCCCGCCTCCTTATAGCATGGTATCAGAGCCCATAGTAGTCGGAATCTAACTATTTCAATTTTGTCTCCCAGTTAGAATCCTTGCCTTACCTTTAAGTGACATGTTTGCCCTAGAGTTGATCAATATATGACGAAGGGTTGATTTAGGATCATAGAGTTTCACATTAGAATAATGATGAATGGATCCTTAAAATACTTACAAGTAAAAGATGCATAAGTAACCATAGTAACTTGAGGTTGTTTAGCTTGGCCTTTAGGCAGCTACTAGGACATGAAGTTGAAAGCAAAGTTGTCTCAAAAGGATCAGGGTTCGGGGGCTAGCAAGATTTTCCTCTGCACCACTAGTTTGGTTTACGAGGACTCTCGAATCCATATGATATTGGCCTGGCTTGAGCTGATATAAATTGTTCAAATAGACATCTATATGATTAATCTTTAGGGACCCTAATATGTTGAACTAGTCTCCCAGGTGTAAAGACTTGTTTGAGGATGGACAAGATCAAGTTAAACCATAGTTCAAAGTTAGTCTTTATAAGTTATGTTTATTTTTTTTGCATAATGCTTATGTAGTTGGATGTAAGGAAGTGTAGTTGAACATTTTGTACCTAAAGAATAGTTTTGACTTAATAAGATGAATCCTTTAAGGGGTGGTGAATAATTTGTTTTCTTATATGTGGATGTTTTGATTTCAAGGACAAAATCCCTTTAAGGGGTGTTGTGTTGCAACATACTAGATCTCAGACCCTACCCTAGAAGTTGACATTTTAGACTTAGCCAAATAAGGTTGAAGGTTAGACCTAAGTAGATGTTTAGCATAACTCCAATGAGTTAATGCATTTTAGATCACCTTAACGTAACCTAATGTTCTAACATTAATCTTAGGTTTATAATGGATACATAAAATATGTCACATAACTCATTTTGGTGGTAATATGAAAATAAGAAACTTCATTGGATGAATAATTTAGATAATGGGTCGTTAATGAGATATATGACACATCTTATAAAAATAAGTGTCAAAGTGGAAACAAACTTCAAATTCAAAATCTACATATTCAAATTAGCCTACGTATCAAATTTCATCTAATTTGGACAACCTTGAAATATTAAGATAAGTTTAGGAGAGAGAAAATGAGTAAAAGGTAGAAGTAATGAATAATGCAATTAAATAACTTCAAAATATGGAAATAATGGAAAATTAATATTCAACATATCAAAGATAACTTGTGGATGAAGTTTTGTCCAATTTGGATGTTGTTTGTGCAAGTTATGCAATTTTAGGTACATTCTGGACTTTTCTACAATTTAACCCAATTTGGAGGTTTTCATTGTAAATTGTCACATGCATTATAATATTTAGATATTACCTTACCATTTTCGAGTTTTTTAACCATGGGGCACCTAGTTGCACCTTGGTTTGAAGGTGTTTCCTTCCAAGGGCATTTTAGGGATTACTCTCTTTATAAATGAGCTTATCTTTAGAAGCTATCAACCAATGGGGTTATTTCTTTGATTGGAGGTCGGTTGGGATGGTCTATAAGTGTCCATAAACAGAAATTTTATTAGGGTTGTAAATGGGTTTGGGTAGACCTGCAAACCCACAAATTTGGACCCTTAAAAAACATGTCACGAGTCTAATTTTTTATACCTACATACCCTTGGACCTGCATATAAGCGGGTCCAATAATGGATATGCTTGGACCTAGACCCGCTAGACCCATGTACCCACTATATATAAGTAACTACTCAAATAATATGTTATATATATCATACTTTACTAGTCTGACTAATATAATTCTTGAGATTATATCCTACTCTAACCACAATAAGGTTGAGACTAGTCATATAATTAAGAATTAACTATTCTAGTTTCAATAATGAACATTCTTAAAATCAAAATGTCTGACAATTTACATTACTTTCTACATCAATTAAACTTTATGATCATGACTAAAAATATGTAAATAATTACTCAAATAATGTTATTGCGCAAAATGTTGCATTGTCTAATATAACTATTACATGTTAATATACTATATGATAACAATATCTTATCGTATTAAATATATATAACATAGTCATTTCTCTTATATAAACAATATTATGTTTTATAGAACCACTTACTTGCATATCTGCACCACATACCCGCTATTATTGTGGGTACGGGTATGGTGCGGGTCCATGTTTTGTATTATGCGGGTCTAGAACCGGAATCGGACCCGCTAAATTAGATGGGTATGGGTATGAGTATGGCAAGACCAACACCGTACCCACACCATTTACACCCCTACATTTGATATTCAAGAAGCCTCTATGAGCTATCCTATTGCATGGCCATGAAATCCCTAGGCTAAAGACACATGGAAATCTCCATGGACACCCCATGTTTGAATTCTTCCTTATCCATAATGGTTTGTATGTACATAGGCATCCTTAGAATTGGACACATGGAAAGTAACTTGACACCTCATTCTTGACTTCTTCCTTATCCATAAAGTCTTGCATGTCCATGGACACCCTTATACATGACGCATGGAAAGTCTCATAGACACCTTATACTTGACTTGTTTCTTTATATAGCCATATCTACCCCTTTCCCAACTCCCAATTCGAAAAAAAATTTCTCTCCTTCATTTCATATATCTTAGAGAATCATTCCTACTCTAGGTTTCCAGGAAGGTTATGTCCCGAGGTAAAAGGAGGTGCCTAACTTGGTGAAGAAGGCTCCTAGGGTTCCAAATTTTCTCTATTTAGGGTTTCTAAAGCTCCTCCTTGGTGATTTTGACCAAAACTAGTAAGTATCCTCCTTTCCTTCCCTATTTTCATGTTTTAGTCTTCCTTCCACCTTCCTCCAGGTCAGAACCTTGGTCTTCCATGGTGAAACCCCATCTAGATCCCTTAAACACCCCATCTCCATATTCTTTTGTTAGGGTTTTTCACCTATAAAGTGGAGAAGGTGCTTCTTGATCAAAATAGGAGCTTTGTTAGAGAAACCAACCTCTCTAAGATTGGGAACCTTACTTATTGGACATGTCCACCTTCCCTAGAGGTTGTTTGGAGGCCTAGGCTTGGATCTAGAACTGACTTGGCCTATTTAGACTTTGAAGTTGAGGTATGATGTATCCCCTATTCTTCTATGTAGAGAAATTCACCTATGCTTATTCATTCTCTTTGTCATATGGATATTAGCCTATTGTAACATACTCGAATCCAGACATATGTATCAAATTTCTCTTATTCTAAGGTCCTATTCCACTATGTTAACATACCGTATATTTCCCACAATCAAAAGCACATTAAGAATAATTAGTGTCATGTATATATTAATACCCTTAGTAATTGGTATGCAAGGTAAAATAACGATAATACACTAAATAACAAGACTTAAGGAATAAATATACCAAATACCTTTCTTGACTCTAATTTGACACCATAAAACATCATTACGGGTATAAGATGAATTGAATCAAATTAATATGTAATAAGTGTTAATTGTGTAAATACATTAAATGTATGTATGATATACAAATAATGGAATCTACTATTAAACATCTTCAAAATGTGAAATTGATGAAACAATTGGTTTTCTCACATGTTATTTGGTCTACTTATCAATTTTGGTTTTAATCAGACTTCAATTGCCCAACTATCTATTAATTTGAATTCCTAACTTAATATACACCCTTGTATTCTTATTAATTACATCATCATGCCACCGTTCTCCTTGTCCATGTAACCCGCTCCCCTCTTGATGCGGTCAATTCATCCTGGCCCTGCGGATCATGATTTCTGCCACCAGGGTTCTGCTCCGCCTCCTCTTCTTCTTCTCCCCCAATTCCTCACCTCCTCTCCACTAGCCCTCTTCCTCTCTTCCCTTCCTTTCTCTTCTGGTAGCACACAGGACCCTAGCCGCCCCATCATTTCTTTCACCCAGCCCTTGATGAAAACACCACGTCAGGCAGAGTGCTTCATCGCAGGTAGCAATGCCGCCTCCTCTTCTCCCTCCTTTCCTTGCACCAACCACGTGAGAACCAAACCTACACTTGCAGGCTACGACAAAGATCTTCAAATGCACACCCGGTACCACCCCTCTATTCTTCTTCCTTACATGACCTGCAACGCCAACAATGTCAGGTACTAGGTGTACCGGCCTCCGCCTGCACCTTTGGCCGCCATCAAGTCGGGCCGCTGCCAACTCCTTCAGCCTTAGCATCATTGTCCATATATTCTCCTCCTTCTCTTCCTCTCCTTATCTTCTCCCCTCCACCTTCTTGCACTTCCATCAACACCAGAATGGTGCATACGCCACCATTATCAAGAGCCACCATGGATCGCACGAACCCAGCACCACCACCATTGCTCATCGCCTCCAGACCTTCAGTGGCCTACACCCAGTAACCTACTCACCGCTTACACAACCAAGTTACAAACCTTCGTTGTTGTCAAATCCATCAAGAGTCGCCAACTTGTGTGACTTCTAGGCCGTCGGGTGTGCCACTTTACAGTCATCGATGTGAATTCTTCACCACCGTCCATGGCTCACAGACTCCACAGACGTAGCTAGGTGAAGTCCCTGTAGTGGCATCATCCCAACACCTACAGACCCTCCGATTTCACCAACATGAGGAGTTCATACGAACTAATAACTCCTAGTAACATCCTCCATCATCCATCTCTTTCCTCACCATACACTAGCATGCCAACCTTCCAACCACCACAGACATGCTGATAGCTCGCCAGCAATGTGATGGCCACCTACTTCCATCCTAACAGGGATCTTGCAGCCTCGTCAATCCTCAAAATATCTGAATGTATCACCTGAAGTCAGAGTTGAGACAACCTCTGTATGTGTGTGTATGTTCAAGACACAATGGTGGAGTCTTTGCTAGATTATCTTGGAAGGCCAACACATGGTTCAATCTGGGTCATTCCTCCATGAAACTAGGAACCTGATCACTAAAGACCAGTTCTAATCAGCCACCTATAGGTTAGTACTCGCTTATATCTACAATGTTAGTTCCTTATATTTCATATTAACAACAAGTTAGCAAGATTAATAATATATTACAATATACTTTAATATGGTAAACAACATTGGTAATGAGCATCATGTTTACTAATAAGAGAACTTGATTATTTCACACCCTCCTAATAATAGTTACACATGTTAATACATGTTCATTGTATTAAAATGTGTAAACACAAGATCTATAACTTCCTGTAGGATATCAATAATATAATGAGCAATACCATAGATCGGTACCTAGGGTGTCACACTTAATTATTTAATGATCCAAGTAACTTGATTAATTTCTATGGTAGTAATCATATTATTTATATATAGTAGATTACTAGTCTACTAAATAATATCTCCTTGATGTACAATTTAGGGAAAACATATAGCACATGTATAAGAGGAGGTCAAATAGTATTTTACTTTTGATGTAACAATGATCTAATATAGTCGATACATCACCTAAATCTTTTGACATATATGAGTTGAAAATCCTATATATATAAATATGTATATGATGGTATATATACACACATGAATAAGAGATTACATCTATTTCGATTGATCTATGTAAAGTAAAATGGAAACATGTGGTTATTGAGAGAATAACCTTTAAGATCTAAGTTGGAGGAACAAATATCGATACTAATACATATGCAAGTGTATATAATATATAATCCACTCATATTATGGTCTTGAACTAAATGGTGATATATATGTGGGTGACTATGGATGACACGTAGTGCACCCTACCATAGAGTAGACATATGTAATAACTACCACATGCAAATCTATAGCGATATAATGCCTCATATTATTCACTTATTGCAACTAAAAATCCTAATGTCATTAGGTGATCGGGACTAGGATAAGGTCAATATGAAAAAGGTATATATAATAGGATGATTACACATATTGACTTGGATTTGAGTAACACACCTAATATGTTCCCAGGATGAAATGTTGACCTCGTGGACCAAGTATATAGATTGAGTTAAGAATTAGATGTGAAGATCAGGTATGTACATCCTCTATTTTATTTTGGGCATTATTTGACTAAAATCTACTTTTATTTTAATGAGACATCTCTTGAACTATTATTCCTAATGAAAATCCAATTTCTTAGACATTTATATTTCTTGATGTTGACTCATTATATCCATGTAGTTTCTGGACTAACTTGTTTATATGGGTTCCGGACCCCATTGCTATGATTTCCCTTTTATGAAAAATTGACTAGAATTCTAGTATTGCCTCTCTATTTTATGCATGCTACATGTTTGACTAGAATATCCAGAATAGTGGTACTTATGTACAACTATACTTATATAGGGCGCGTGTTTCCGCCCAGGGTGTGCATTTCCAGCCTTATTTCTTTTAGGCCATGATCCTATGGTGTTATGGCTCTGTTTTAGGTATATTTAGTCTACATTGTTATGCATACAAATGTTTGTTGTTTTAATATGAATCTGCAGATGATTGTTATGGCAAGACACTCTTTTATTATCGTGCTTGTAATATGAAATTTAATATGCCTCATTTCTTTTGTTACATTTATCTTGAACTTACCTAATTACAAATAGCCCCCCTTTCTTGTGGGGACATCTCTTTATACTTAAAACCCATTATAATGCCCAAAGTGTTTTATATATATACATACTCAATCATTGTTGACCTCTATACTTTGTTTCCTATGTTCTGGGTGATGTTCCCTTCCACCCAGCTTTAGGTACACTGGAAGACATGATTTCAAAAAGATCACCAACATGTCACAGACTTAAGGATAGCTTGGAATAGCTGGGTTACCCTCTGCTACTGCCTTAGTTGTACTTAGTTCAAGTTTTTTTTGTAAAATCACCTATTATGGTGAGGAATAATTGTATAAATGAATCCTGAAGTAACTTTGTAATAGTTTTGTTTTCATTACTTTATTATTACATGGTTCCTGTATTATATCATTTGAGTGGATCTCCGTTCAGGTCCCACTCATTACACCTATAACAATGTATTTTCTTTTGAAAATCATGGTTCATGTGAACTACCTTATTTTATATTGATCATGTGATCATGGATATTCTTTTGAACTCTTGTCTTATGCTTTGTTCATGATGGAACTCTAAAAGAGGACATGTGATGTCTTTTGCCCACTTATGAGGTGGATGTATACGTTGGTTACTTATGTGGTGACTATTTTATATATTTTGACTATACTTTCTACTTGACTCTACATTTAACATGCTATGTGATTCGGTAGCACTAGAATTGTGTAATTACATTTGTTTTTATGGCAGATGTGTTATTTCCTGCCGAGAAGATGTGATATTTCTTACTCTTTTAGGATGGAAAGGAAACTCATACCTAGGGCAAGATGTGTGATTCTTGGCCCATGTTTTATATGTTTGGGATATTGATAGTATTCCTTTCTCTATTAGGTTTCAAGTTTACGAGACTTGGTCACCTTTGTGTTTATATTGTTCTAGGGCTATGTTTATCTCGCATGCATCCAGGTTGATGATATGGGGTGTGTTCCCTAATTCTATACATGTGCTTATGTGGCACAATGTTTATGTTTTATGAATGGCAAGTATTCTTTTATTATCATATGATTTCAATTCCTTTTCTCTTGATACTCATTTGGGTGGTCCTTATCCTTTCTATGGGAAGCCTTTTATATTTGATGTCCTTTTTTCCAAATATTGCTCAATTTCCTATTTAGTATGAAAATGCCAGTCTTTGTTGATGTCATCTATTTTCTCTTCTTGTTGGGGTATGCTTTTAACCCTAGGTGAAGGTCTTGGATGATAAGGCATGAAGTCTTAGACTCGCTTAAGAAGTTAAAGCTGGGAGACAATGTTGTTATGGTTTAGATTTCCCTCTACTTAGATCCTTATGTTGTAGCACACATGTAAACCCTTATGAGATATTATGATGTACTTTTGTAATAACCTTGTGATAAATTGAATATAGTCAACATTTTTATTCTGCTACTATAATTTGGTTGTTTTGAATACCATTTATTGAAATTTTAAAATGTTACACCTATTCCAGCATACCTTTGAGTGTGTTTGGAATGGATGTTTTATTCTTCAAAATTTTAGTAAGGGGGTGATCCCGCCTCCTTATAGGAGACACATCATATATTTTTTATGCAATATCCCACAAGTGATATGGTCATTTTTGTTTTCATTTAACCATACTAACACAAAAGAATATGGCATCCTTCTCTTTCATTTATACATCATTGACACTATCCGTGAATTCATATATAAGACAAAAGATCGTGCATTGATTACTTGTATTATATGGAACATTTAAGTTGAACGTAATAACAAAGTATTGAACAAAAACAACAAAAAAAACAAATAATTAGTTATTTATGATATACACTATTATATAGATCAATGGATGTCCAACGAATTTTAGGTGATTCTAGTTTTGTCCTCAAAAGAAAGGTCGATCAAAGTCTTGTCTATCTTTCAAGATGTCAATGATGTGCCCCGACTAGAATCATAAACTTTGAAGAGGACACTGACCTGATTCAGGGCCCTGCGATGACTACAATTCCACGAGATGGTTGATGTTAACATTTGTTTTTCTACCATCTCCATGTTGTAACATTATGACGTGTTGTTCTTTATATATCACAATGATCTAATACCTGATGCTCTTTTATCCTACACTCTATAATGACTTGTATTGGGGGGATCCCACCCTATGTACTGTGAACTTTTATCACCCATTAGGGTTTGGATGGTATCTTGGGTCAAAATCACACTAACCTAGAATTTTGATAGATATGGTCTAATATTTCTAGCTATTTTATCTTCCATTATATGTTAGGGTTGGCACTCTTTGTGTCACCTTATGTAGGTGTAATACACCATAAACCTTCTATTTAGATATTAATATGAATGGTTACTACAAAAAATTCATTTTGAGTCAAGCACAATTTAAAGAAGCTACAACTGATTTAAATTAATTTACAAAGTGTTGACCTAACAATTATACATTGTCCATATTTTGATGATGACTTAACCATTCCATTCACATGTATCTACTATGTTAACCATTCCATTCACATGTATCTACTATGTCTATTTGAGATTGATTTCAGTTGTCAGGTACATAAAAGGGATCGATTCCATCAAGCCCTAGCTTAACCAAATAAAAGATAAAGTTAATGCAAATGCACTTTTGTGGAAAATGCCATAAAACCTTAGGATACTTTTTTTCATCATTTTTATTGATGCTATGACTTGTAATTAAGATGAAAAAAATTAGGATCACTTAAAAGGAATGTTCAAGCACTCTAATGACATTTTTCAAAATTAATTACATGGACTTTTGCCTACTGAGTTTCATCCTTGATAAACTCGACAGACATCCTTGATGGATTTTGGGAAATGCTAGGGCCAACCGAGTTTCCCCATGACAAACTCGACCAACACCCCTGCACAATGAAAATATATTTAAGCCATCAGTCGAGTTTCATCTAGGATAAACTCAATTGACACTTCAAATTTGCTTTGTCGCACAGTGATATTGGTCGAGTTTACTTTATTGAAACTTGATCGACTGCACAGTACAGAAAGTGCATAAAAAGTGTTTCTAGCCATTGGAGTATTGTAAACATCAAAAATAGATCTGTTGCAACACCCCCAAATGACTATAATTCGTTCCCAAGTGCCTCTAGTGTCTATTAGACATCCCCAACTATAAATAGATCTCAAGTTTGCATCTTATGATCCTAGCTATAGTTGAGTGGATTTGTCTACTAACCCCTTTCTCTTGCTTGCTTGATAATCAAAATGTAAATTTGAGTGAGATAGGTTATTTGTCAAAGAATTACTTCCTTGTAATCATTGTGAAGCTCTCAAATCTTCCCTTTCCCAATCAATATCTTCAAGAAAAGTTGGTGAAAGCATCTCCTTAGTGAAGGAGAAGGTGAAGGTTGAAGATCCATGACAAGAGTGGATAATTCCTTCAAGGCAGAAGACTTGTTGCAAGAGGGGAGCTGCTTGTTGAAGGTGCCCAACTTGTTGAAAAAGTGGGTAAGCCCTTGTATAGGTTGAAGACTCTTTCTCTAAGGATACGTAAGACCTTGTAAGGCTTATTATCTCCTTTTGATCCTTTAAAAGGGAGGCTAGGTATCCTTGTCCTGCAAAAGGAAGGTCTTATTGTATGTCTTATAATGGAATATAAGTATGACATGGGGGAAAAATCCTATAAGTTGACTACTCTAGGTAGAGGATGTACAATCTCCTAGTTTGGAGTTTGGGACCACCATACATACCTTGTTATTGATATCACTTAATCACTCTCATCCTTGCTATGTATGTTTAGTTGCACATAAAATTACAATTTTGCAATCTTATCCCTTAAAATTTTGAATGTCTAATGAATCTTGATTAATTGTTTAAGATCTATTCAGCCCCTCCCCCTTCTAGATCTCATTGATCCAACAAGTGGTATTAGAGTCACGGTTTTCTCTGACTATATCTCCCATGATACAAGAAGATGGGTGAAGACCTTCTAGGTTCTCTCAATTTGAGGGTGGATTCTCCATAGACCTCCATTGATGTCATAAACTTCCTCTGTTGGAAGTGAAGAATGTAGTTATACATGCAAGGGATGAACTACAACATGTGGAAAGTGGTCATCCTTCCATAAAAGGAGTTGGTATGAAATGTGGTACTTGGGATGAAGCTACTTTGAAGAAGGCACAACAGAATACAAAAGGCTATTAGCATCATTTATGAAACTCTCACTCCTTCTAAATTCAATGGAATCTCCTCTTGAGACATAGCCTATGAGATATGGAACAAACTTTGCATCACCTATGCAGGAACCAAGAAAGACAAGGATTCCAAGGTCTACATGCTCAAAGGTCTCCTTGAGAAATTCAAGAAGGGCAAGAAAAAGAGAGTGGTTGAGATGTACTCAAGACTTAACACCATTGTGAATGGACTTGCTTCTTTGGGCCAACCCATGGATCGAGGTAACATTGACTCTAAAATTCTTAGGTCCCTTCCTAAGAGGTGGCAATTTAAGGTAACCTCCATTAATGAAACAAGAAGCCTTGGTGATATTTCTACTAAAGATATCATTGGGAATCTTCAAGCCTATGAGCCTAGACGTGACAAGCAAGAAAAAGTAGAAAATCTTGAAGAGAAGGAATAAAAGAAGATGAAGGAAAATGTCATTAAAGCTCATGTGAAGAACATTGATCTTCAACAACAACTTGCTTGTCGGGTTACTCCCTCCTCAAGTGAAAATGAAGACCCTAGTGATCATGAAGCTAACTACTCCATGGGAAAGCACTTCAAAGGAAATCCCTCCTCCTACTTTACTCTAATGTTCTATGAGCGTGGCCAAAAAGGAAACTACAAGAATGTTTGCCCAAAGAAAAAGAAGTCCTACCACAAGAGCAATTCCAAGAACAAGGAGGACTACAAGAAGGAAAGAAAGTTCAAGAGCAAGGACAAGAAGAAATAAGAAGAAAACATGTAGCTCATGCCACATGGGAGGAGCCTTTTTCTAGTGATTCCAGATCCAATGAGGGAGAATGCAACCTTGATCTCATGACCTTAATTAGTGACGACATATGTGAGGTAAAAGGAAAATGGATTGTTGATAGTGGTTGCTCCAAGCGTATGACAGGCGAGATGAGCCAATTCAACAATTTCACAAAGAAGAAAGGAGGTCCGATGACTTTTTATGATAACAACAAAGCAAAATGTGATAGGTGAGGGTGATGTGGGGGATTCACTAGGCATCAAGAATGTTCTCCTTGTGGATGGCCTACATCATAATCTTATTAGTGTTACTCAATCATGTGACAATGGATATCTTGTGTTATCTACTTCTCTTGAATGCTTGCTTTTGCATTCCCTCTCCTAAAATGTCATATATAAGGGAGCTAGAAATGAAAATCTTTATGTTATTGATCTTGATTCGCTTAAGCATGTTCTTAGTAACTGCCTTGTTGTTGATAAAAGGATATATCTTTGTGGAAATGTAGGCTTGGTCATGTAAATATGCATCAATTGAAGAAGTTGAGTAAAAAGGAATTGGTCGAAGGACTTCCTAAATAGGAGTTTGAGAAGGATGAGGAATGCCAACCTTGTACACAAGGAAAGAAAACCAAATCCTTCTTTAAATCCAAAGGAGTCCTTAGTACCAAGAGAGATCTTGAACTTCTTCACATTGATCTATTTGGACCGATGAGAACTTAATCACTTCGTGGTAGCAATAATTTCCTCATGATTTTTGATGATTTATCTCTCTATACTTGGACCTTCTTCTTAGTTTTAAAAGTGATACTCTCAATGTTTTTTTCTAGTTTTTGCAAACGAGTTGGATCAAAGCTTCTTGTTTAATCGTCTCTATCATTGTGACCATGGAGGAAAATTTGAAAATGAATTGTTTGAAAGGCTTTGTGAAGAATCTAATTTTTTGCACAACTTTTCTTCCCCTTTACACCTCACCAGAATGGGGTTGTAGAGAGAAACAATAGGTCTATATAGGAAATGGGTAGGACCATGCTCTAGTGTGACACTCCAAATACGTTTTAGGCTGAAGCCGTAAGCACTTCATGTTTTGTGTAAAATTAGGTTTTCTCTCATCATTCTGTAAAGAAAACCCTCTATGAGTTATGGAATGATAGAAAGCCCTCTATTGATTTATTTCATATTTTTTGTTGTCCTTGTTTTGTTTTAAATAAAAAATATTTTCTTGACAAGTTTGATGTGAAATCATGTAAGGCATTTGTTTCTTCGCTATAGCACTACTAGTAGAGCATATAGAGTATTTAATAACAAGTTGTCTGAAGTAGAAGAATTTGTCAATGTTAAATTTGTTGAAACTAACCCCTCTATTTCCAAGAATATTGTAAATGATGATGTTGTAGATGAGGTGATTCCTAGATTAAAAGTGTTGAACAACATTCACAAAGGAAAAGAGATGGTAGTAGATGGAGAAAAGAAAGAAGAATAAAAGAAGGATCCAACTCCTTGGCTTGCTAAATATCATCCTAAAGAGCTTATCATAGGCAATCCTTTTAAAAGCATAAAGGCACGGGCTGCCTTCAACAATGAACAAGCTGATGGTGCCTTCATCTCACAACTTGATTCAAAGAACATCAAAGAAGCTCTTAAAGATGATGAATGGATCCTATAAATGCAAGAGTATCTAGAGTAGTTTGAGAAAAAACAAAGTGTGGATCTTAGTGCCAAGACCAAATGATATGAAGATCATAGGCACCAAATGGGTCTACCACAACAAGCTAGATGAAAGTGACAAAGCGTTATGGAATAAATCAAGGTTAGTGGCTCAAGGCTACAATCAATGGGAAGGTATTGACTTTGATGAAAGCTAATAGACTTGAATCTATTAGAAATTTACTTGCCTTTGCTAGCTATAAAATATTCTTGTTATGTAAAATGGATATTAGAAGTATGTTTCTAAATGATAAAATAGTGGAGGAAGTCTTTGTGGCTCAGCCCCCTGGATTTGAACATGAAAAGTTGTCCAACCATGTTTATTTCTTGAAAAAATCTCTTTCTGGTCTAACACAAGACCTAGAGCTTGATATGAGAAATTCAAAAACTGTTTGTTAGATGATGTCTATGTCATGGGCAAAGTTGATTCTACAATACAATTCTAGCAACAATTTTCTTATTCAAATATATGTTAATGATATCATATTTGACATAATTGATCTTCATCTTTTCAAGGAGTTAAGTTATCTTATGTAGAGTGAGTTTGAGATGAGTATGATGGGGGATCTTATCTTCTTCTTTAGATTCCAAATCAAATAAACAAAGGAAGAAAACTTCATCAACTATAATGATCTGGAACATTGAATCTTACCCTATTCCATGATTAGAAATCTAGTAAGATCGATTTGTTAGATTTGACCAAACAAGGATAAAAATTAAAACACATTTATATAATAATTTTATGTGCCAACATGTTAAAATCATGAAATATGCTACATATATTTTCTTTACTAACATGATGACTAAATAAAAATGAATAATTTTCATAGGAGTAGTAACTGGTAATTTCATATAGATATTGTCATATAATTTAATTCAAGTTGAATAAATAAAACAACGATGTTGGTCATATAAAAGTTGAATTTTTATTCATAATATATATATATATATATACATATATATACATATATATATATCCTTATGTAACAAGGTGACATCAATAGGACTTAATTAAGTAAGTGTTGATATAATTTTTTGATAAATGTAAGGATAATGTGTAAAAATTCATAATGGTTCCATAACTCATAAACGGAAATATCAAAAGTAAAACATAATGATAAAAACATATTTGTTGGGTGTCAATTAGCTTGGTTGCCAAGTTTCATTTTTTGCATAATAATAACTATCTCAATTCTACTAAGAGAAGAAAATAGGAGAAACCCCAAAAATGTTAAATAAATTATTAAAATTTTCCACAAGTGGAAGTAAACCTCAAAATCAAAATCCACATACAAAAATTAGTCTATTGTGAATTTTTATTTGATTCAGATAAACTTGACTACCTAGTGTATTTTAGGAGAGAGAATGTACATTTAAATTCAAATCATTAATTACATGTTAAAAAACAACAATAGGGAAAAATAATTATAAAATCATGATCCTCATGTTTAAGCTTTCCTGTAGGTTAAGTTCATATTTTTAGAGAGTTTCTAGATGCCTCTAATACATTATGGGAGAAAAATAAGTGATAAGATTTAAAGGAATTAAATAAAATATTAGGAGTCTTTGAAAGTAAAAACCAACACCAAAACCGGATTCCTCACCCCTCAAGTACCTAGAAAATCAAATTTGAGCTTAATTGAACAATGTTTGTACCCTCACATTTGAGAGAGAGAGAAGGAAATAATTAAAGTATCACTTTATTTCAATCCAATTAGGAAATATTTAAATGGCACGCCTATGATGTGTGTTTTCCAACTTAGCCTATTTTGCATGCCTTGTGAACCATCAGATCAAGATCCAATGGTGGTTGTGTCATTTTGTATGCCAGGCCAAGAAAGGAAACTCATCTTATAGTAACTATGATTTTCTTTCCCTCGTATCTCTCTTGATTCTCATATGTTTCCCCAATTTCTTTTCCCTTGAAACTGTTATTTGATTCCACACAAACCGAGCCCCAAAACAACCCCTCTCATGACTTATATAGGAAACACCCAAAATGGGCACAAACTTCCTGGATTCCACGGGAATTGCTACCCTCTTCAGTGGATCACAACCCAATATAACTACCCAGAAACCACCTTGGCACTTTCAAGAATTGTTCTCACATAATAATTGAACCAAAACCATCGTCATATGCTTCCACTTGGATGATTTTCTTCCTAAAGTAAAACTCCTCACCTCAGGACATTCCTTCCAATGCAGACCAATAGAAATTAGGGTTAGCTTCCTTTGTTCCTGATCTTCACTTTCAATTTTTCATTTCAGCTTCAGGGTCATTGTTGTTCTTTTCCCCATTTTTTTTGTAAATAGCTTCATGCCTGTATGCGATCATGGTGTGCGAGCTGGGAGGGGAAGATGAACTTGAGGTAAATCTCAGTTTGACCTTCGCCCTTGCATTCTATTTATTTTTCTATAGGGACAAATCTGAGACATCGGTATCTTTGATTTCATTCTAGCCAATACGATTTTGGATAATCTTTGGTCGATTTTTCCCTGTCACATTCCCTTGGTTCACAATTTGATACGAGAAAAACTTTGTCTCTTTTGGTTTTATTTATTTTCCAATAAATTCAGTAATTTGACTCAACTTCTAAATTTCATAACTAATGCTACTTTCCTCTCCTTAATCCAATACTATAGATATGTGATTTTAAGGTTTTTTGAATTGGTTGGATTTCATCTAAAATTCATAGATAAAAACATATAAGTCATAGAAATGAAGGAAAACATGTTCTAAACTGAAAAGAATATAATCTAAATGGTGGGATAGTTTTGATTACCTAATTTAATAACAATAAGATGACAATTTTTAGGGTTTCTATAATTAATGTAAACTTAACCCTAATCTCATATATGCCTTCAATAGGTTTCTTATGAACCGAGAAGGAATTAGGGTTTTAATCTTGGACATATGAAAACTTCATACGAGGTATGTCTGCATATCATATTATTCTCTTTGAGCAATAAACCTAGTTTCTCACTCTCTTGACATACTAGCCTACACAATCTCTCTCTTTGGAGAATTTATTCCATGTGACATATTCAACTTGATTCTAATAATATGATCATCCTACTTTGTTGGACTTTCTTTTTTAACCTTGTTTATAATTTGTGCACCTTTTTTCTTGTGAAACTGTAATTTTAAAATTGTGAACTATTGTGATCATGTGAACTATCTTAATAGTGGAAATGTTGGAAAGCTTATTTATGGGTCTTTTGACCCCGTTGGTATCACTTGGAGGATCTCATCCCTTATTGGTGCCTGACTACACTTTATCTTGCACACCTTATTTGCATGGATGATTGAATAGTCATAACAATAAGTAGTGAAACCATATAGGCATTGGGTTTTATTCCCCTACCACTTATATTTTTCAAGGCATTGACTCTTATTCCCCTGTCAGGCACTGAGTTTTATTCATGTGTCACTTATATTGTTTAAACGCACTAGTTCTTATATCCCTGCCATGCACTGAGTTTTATTCCCCTCCCACTTATGAATTTAGGCACTGGGTTATATTCCCCTTCCATGCACTAGGTTTTACTCTCCTGCCAAAACATTATATTTATTTAGCAGTGAGGTTTTAGTCCTCCTACCCTTTGGTATGGAATATACATGGATTCCTAACCTACTTTTGAGTAGATGCTAGTCTGCTTATTTCTCACCATACAACTATTTATGAATTGTGATATTATCATTGTGACATTTTTAAGGCAAGAAATCTCTTATTCTTTGTCATTATTTATTGAATTCATATTCTTTTATACCCAGTTGGGTAGTCCTAATCATTTGTATGGTAAGTCTTTTTTATTTGACAGCCTATATTTCTTACATTTCTCAATCCCATATTAATATGCACATACTAGTGTTTTGTTGATATCTACTTTTCTCCTTTTTATAAGGTATGCTTCAAAACCTCAGGTGTAGGATTTGTAAGATTGGACCTAGTGACATGAACCTACTAGGGGAAGCTTTCTGGGAGATAGAGTTGAGATAGCTGGATATCCCTCTACTTAGATCCTTATGTTGTAACATTCATATAGAACCTATATGGAAGATAATGATGTACTTTTAAATAATTGAATATAGTCATGAAATATAATTCTACTGCTACTTTCATTATTTTTGCAAATCGTCATTTGAGAAGTGAAACTTTTATGTTTATTTGATCATGCTTGTTAGTATGTTTAGATAGATGAGTTTATTCTCAAATTTAGTAGGGAGTGGACCCCCTCTGGGGACCACTCCTTACAACATGGTATAAGAGCCCATAGTGGTTGAATTTCTGAATATTTCATTTTTGTCTTCCTAATTAGAACCATTGCCTTACATAGTCACCCTATAAGTGAGATGCCCTAGAATTTACCTATAATAATTCATGAGATGATGAAAGGTCGATTTAGGATCATAGAAATCACATATATGAATCATGATGAGTAAACCCTTATGTGATCAGGTTCTAGTTGCACAAACCCTATAATATAGGTTAGTTATGACATGTATCTTTGAATATAATAAGGTTGCCATTGATGATGGAGTTAGGTTATGAGGACAATGATGTATTAGGACAAGGAGGTCTTAAATGGAAATTGTGACTTGGTTTTTGACTTTGATTTTGGGCCTTATCTTCAATTTTGTATCTCAAAGTTTGTCATCAAACTACTTTCTATGTAATACTATATGTAAAAAAATGTTTCTATGGATTTTATCGAAGTTTTTCTTGAACCTAGTCACAATGAAGAAATAGATAAAGTTATAGTGGAGAAACCCAAGAATTAGTTGATATATATATATATATATATATATCCTAAACCCTAGTTTTAATAATGAAAGAAATGTAGTGTTAGAGTTTTGGAAAGACTATTCTTTGAAACTATATTGATCTTTGACTTATTAGGTAAAACCTTTTAAAGGGGTGGAGTATAGGTGATTGATTATGTTGGAATGATTAGATTTTTAGGAAGAAATCATTTAAAGGGGTGGAGTATTTTTAATGAACCAAAACTTAGAATAATACCCTCTTCCATGATTAGAAATCTAATAAGATTGATTTCTTAGATTTGACCAAACAAGGATAAAAATTAAAACACATTCATATAACAATTTAATTATGTGTCAACATGTAAATAAAATCATGAAATATGCTACATATATTTTCTTTACTAACATGATGACTAAATAAAAATGAATAATTCGCTTTGGAGTAGGAACTGTTAAATTCATTTTAATATTGTCATATAATTAAATTAAAGTGGAAGAAATAAATTAAAGATTTTAATTGTATAAAAGGTTAATTTTTGTTAATAATAAATATATATATAACTCCTTTTGTAACAATGTGACATCAATAGGACTTAATTAAGTAACTATTGATATAATATTCTGACAAATACAAGGATAATGTGTCAAAGTTCATAATGGTGACATAACTCATAAAAGGAAATCTCAAAAGTAATATACAATGATAAAAATGTATTTCTTGGGTTTCAATTAGCTTGATTTCCAAGTTTCACATTATTTTCATAATAATAACTATCTTAATTCTTTTTAGAGAAGAAAATAGGACAAAAAGTCAAAAATGTAAAATAATTTATTAAAAGTCTCCAAAAGTGTACATAAACCTCAAAATAGAAATTCATATATGAAAATTAGCCTATGTGTGAATTTTTATCTTATTCAGACTAACTTGGCTACCCTAGTGTATTTTAGGGGAGAGAATGTATATTTATTACCTAAATATTAATTTATAGGTTAAATAACTCCAAAAAAGGATATTAATTGTAAAATCTTGATCCTCATGTTTGGGTTTACTTGTAGGAAAATTTTCATATTTTTGGAGAATTTCTAGATGCCTCTAATACATTAAGGGAGTAAAATAAGTGATAAGATTTAAATCAATTAAATAAAATACTAGAAGTCTTTAAAAGTAAAAACAAATTCGAAAATCAGATTCATCCCCCTCAATTAGATACTACCAATTTGTTCTTATAATTGGACAATGTTTGCACTGTCATATTTGAGAGAGAGAAAATGATATAATTAAAGTATCACTTTATTTTAATCCAATTTGTAAATATTTAAATGTCACACTTGTCACACTTTCTTTCTAACTTAGTCGATTTTGTGTGGCTTGTGAGCCATCCGATCAAGGTCCAATGATGTATGTGTCATGTTCTACCCCAGGTTGAGAAAGGAAACTTAGCGTACATTAACTGCGATTTTGTTTCCCTCATATCTTTCTTGATTCTCATCTATTTTCCTCAATTTATTTTCCCTTGAAACCGTCATTTGACTCCACATAAAGCAAGCCCTAGAACAACTCCTATTTTTCCTTATATAGGAAACACCCAAAATGGGCACAAACTCATCGGATGCCCTGGGTATCGCTGCCCTCTTTAGTGGATCACGACCCAATATAACTACCCATAAACCACCTTGGCACTTCCAGGAATCATTCTCATGTAACAATCGAACCCAAGCCATCCCCATATGCCTCCTCCAGGTTGATTTTCTTCCAAACTGGCCATTCAAACCATTGCAGGCCAATAGAACTTATAGTAAGCTTCCCCCATTCCTAATCTTTACTTTTGACTTTTCGTTTCAACTCTAGGTCCATCGATATCCTTTTCCCCCATTTTTGCTCCAACCTATAGTCGAGGTAAATATTGATTCTACCCCTGTACTTAGTCATGGCGTCTGAGCAGGGAGGGGAAGATGAACTCAAGGTAAATATTGATTCTACCCCTTCCCTTGTGTTCTATTTGTTTTTCTACATGCACATATATGAGACTTCGGTATCTTTAATTTCGTTCTAGCCGATCCGAGTTTGGATAATATTTTTTCAATTTTTACCTATCACACTCCCTTGGTTCACAATTTAAAGCATGGGCAACTTTGTCTTTTTGTTTTATTTATTTTCCAATAAATTCAGTAATTTGAATCAACTTCTAAATTTTATAACTAATTCTATGGTTATAAAAAAATATAAGTACAAGTACGTTTCAAAATTAAAAAAATAAACTCTATGTGAAGATGCTAGTTTCATCACATAAATCCTATAATATAAATATGTGATTTAAGGATTTTATATAAATTGGTTAGATTTCTTCTCAAATTCATAACAAAAAATATATAAGCTAGCAAAATGAAGTAAAATATGTTGTAAACTCATAAAAATATAATCTATAAGGTGGCATAGATTTCATAACCTAATTCAATAACAATAAAAAGGTGATTATTTGGGTTTATATTATTAATGTAAACCTACCCCTAATCTCATTTATGCCTTTAATAGGTTGCTTATGAATTGGGATGGAATTAGGGTTTTGACCTTGGACATATGAAAGGTTCATGTGAGATTTGTTTGCATCTCATATTATTCTCTTTGAGAAATAAACCTAGTTTCTCACTCTCTTGACATACTAGCCTACACAATCTCTCTCTTTTGAAAATTTATTTCATGTGGCATATTCTACTTGATTCTGATTATATGATCATCCTACTTTGTTGGACTTTATTTTTTATCCTTGTTTATGTCTTGTTCACTTTTTCTTTTGAAACTCTAATTTTTAAATTGAGGACTATTAATGTGAAGTATCTAGTTGTTGAGATGTTAGAAAGCTTATTTATGGGTTCTATGACCCGATTGGTATCACTTGGCTAATCTCATCCCTTATTGGTGCTTGACTATAATTTATCTTTCTTGTCCTATTTGCGTGGATGATTGACTAGTCATAACTATAAGTAGTGACACCATGTAGGCATTAGGTTTTATTTCCCTACCACTTATATTGTTTAAAGGCATCAGGTAGTATTCCCATGAAAGGCATTGGGATTTATTCCCCTACCACTTATATTGTTTAAAGGCACTGAGTCTTATTCCCCCACCAGGCACTAGGTTTTATTCCCCTATCATTTATGAATTTAGGCACATTGTTTTATTCCCCTACCATGCACCGAGTTTTATTCCCCTACAAAAACACCATATTTATTCAGCACTGAGGTTTTAGTCCTTCTACCCTTCAGTATGGAATATATATGTGTTCCTACCCTACTTTTTAGTATATGCTAGTCTATTTATTACTCACCATGCAATTATTTATGAATTGTGATATTATAAATGTGACATTGTTTTAAGGCAAGAAGTCTCTTATTCTTTATTATCATTTTATTGAATTCATATTGTTTTATGCCCAGTTAGGTACTCATTATCATTTGAATGGGAAGCCTTATTTATTTGACAGTTTTTATTCCATACATTGCTTGATCCCATATTAATATGCACATATCGGTGTGTTGCTAATGTAATCTACTTTTCTCCTTTTTTGGGGTATGCTTCTAATATCAAGTGTAGGATTTGGAAGACTGGACCTGGTGACATGGACCCTCTAGGTCAAGCTTTTGGGAGGTAAGATAGTTGGATATCCCTCTACTTAGATCCTTATGTTGTAACTTTCATGTAAACCCTATATTGGATATAATGATGCACTTTTATAAAATTGAATATAATCATGATAATTCTGCTACTACTTTAGTTATTTTTTCATGTCTTCATTTGAGAAGAAAATAAATTATGTCTGTTTGAGCATGCTTGTAAGTATGTTTAGATAGATGAGTTTATTGTCAAATTTAGTAGGGAGTGGATCTACTTTCAAGCCCCACTCTTTACATCAACAAAGGCAAGCATACAAGTGAACTCGGGAAGTGATTTTGGATGAAGAACACCAAGACGATGGACACTCCCATGTAAAACACCACCAAACTTGATAGAGATGAGGAAGGTGAGAAAGTAGATGAGAAGCTCTTTATATTTAACTACCTCCAGACCTAATATCATGTTTAGTATTTGCTCATGTGCTAGATTTCAATGAAGCCCTACAAAATCCCACCATATAGTGGATATGAGGATTCTAAGGTGCCTTACCAAATCATAAAATTTTAGAAAATGGTATCCCAAGTCAATAGACTTCTCTATTACTACTTATAGTGATGTGGATTATGTCGGGTGCTTAATTGATAGGAAGTACATCAGTGGAACTCACTTCCTCCTAGAACCATGCTTAGTTTCTTAGTTCTCCAAGAAACAAATCACAGTGGCTCTTTCAACTACCAAGGCTGAGTACATTGTAGCTAGAGTTATTGTGCCCAAGTTCTATGGATGAAGAAAATGATCCGAGAATTCAATGTTCATTATGATGCTTCGCCTATCTTTATTGATAATATTTTTCAATTAATTTTTCTTACAATCCTATATTGCATAATAGAGACAACATATAGAGGTCTGACATCACTTCCTTTGTGACCACACTACCAATAAAGTAGGGTTGGGAAAGAAATCAAACCAAATCAATGAACTCAATCAAACCACACCAAATTGATCGATTCAGTTTCATTTTATAGGGGTAAATGGTTTGGTTTGGTTCCAAACTTTTTTAAACCATGAAACAACAAATTGGTTCAGTTTGAGGGTTCACTTTAACCAAACCACATCAAACCAATACATATATCTATATATTAGTAATATATATATTTATATCGTGAAAATACTTACCTGAAGTGAAATTTATATATGTTAATGCATAAAAGAAATGATATATAAATGAAACTAAGACTTACATATTTTTCTACTATGTGGTATAAGACAAATGATCTGAAGTTCTTTGGACATAAGCATATAGTTTATATATGTGGTCGTATATTAGAAATTTCTAAATTATATTTTTGTAGTCTAAAGTTTGTTTATCATGCTATATGAATTGATTAATATGACGGTGAATAGTTGATTTTTTTGAAAAAAAAATAAGCAAAAATCTTTACAGTTTCTTATATAATAGTTTGAAACCAAAATAAATCGAACCAAACCACGACAAATAGTCAAGCTCAATTTGGTTTTGGACAAGTGAATGCTTTAGAAATTTTTACAAATCAATTTGTATGATTTGGTTTACAGTATTAGTGGTAAATTGAACCAAATTAAACTTTGACCACCCCTATAAGAAAGACATATGAATCACTCATTTGGATACAGAATACCAACTTGTAGACATTTTTACTAAACCTCTATCTAGAGAGTGATTGACTTTCATTAGATCAAAACTTTTTATTACTGGTCTTGATGATAATGGTATGCCTTCTAGCTAGATTTTATCTTACCTATGTGTTCTTTCTCTTAAATTACTCACCTTATGCTTGTTAGTAGTACATATGCCTAGTTTTATTGCCTTACTCTGCTTTTTTTGGCTATTTCTTACAAACGCTTGTTTTACTGCAAAATAGTAGCCAATGATGTGTGGAGAGTGTCTTAATATCTTCAAAATTCATGATAGGTTAGAAAAATAAATTTAAATACCACTCTAGTGGCCTAAAATTAAATTTCATATCTTTTAGACAGACTTTCGTGTATGTGGAGTTTGCTCAGGGGAAACTATACTGACAATAGGCCCAAGGACTGAATACACAACAATGTCAACCATGTTTCCCAAATCTCAAACTTGCCTAAAAAATATTTTGACTGGATATATATATATATATATACATATATATATATACATATATATATACACACATATATATACATATATATATATGATGGTACCTCCTTTTTCTCTAATCAAGTACTCAACCGTTATAGGGAGTTGTTGCCTAGGAACCCTTATCCTTTTTAGTTGTTGTCGATTCCTAGCAATAAGCTACTGAAAGAGGTAAAAAAACTCTTCTCTAACCAAAAATTTGACGCTATTTGCTATGAGTACATGACATGTAACAACTCCCTATTGAGCAAGACAACCATGCATGAGTTTTATTCGAGTCTTACGTGGAGCAATCCACTTTAGTGCCTCCTCCTAACACCCATGTCTTTTTGACATCCACGATTGGAGAAATATGATTTCAATTCTCTGAGAATTCTTTGAATACTTTTCTAGCTTCCTCAAATTGGATGTCCTTCTACCCTACCTCCCGAGACCTCCTTGACCCAGAAGCCTTCTACAAGACCTTTGGCCCTAAGATATCTCTTTCCAATATCCACAATACTCTTATGAAGCCCGAGGTTCCATATAGGAAGAAAACCATTTTATTGTCTTCCTCTCTAGATACTAAGACTCACTTGGTTTCTCTCCTAGTTAACTACAACATCCATCCAAAAAGGAATCAAATGTATATTATATAAAACTCGGTAGTGATCATGTATTGTCTTCTTTAGAATATTTGTGTCAAATGGGAAAGATACATCCTTCATCATATGACTTGCTTTGACAAAAAGAAGAACACTAGAGACTCCCACCCTCCCAACCCTAACCTAATTTCTGGTTTCTTTTAAGATCACACCGGTCAATCCCTTTTCAAATACCTTGGTGACAAAGTCATTCATAAAACAATTTATATCAGTGACACCACAATCAAGAAATCATTTCACCCAACCTCCTCTACACCCTGTGTTTTGACCTGTACCCAGCCTCCTCCAAGACTTTATCATGCCTCCTTTTCGATGACCAATGTAACCCTCATGGGCTACATCATGAACCAGCAGGAATACAACCTACAAGTCCAGGAGAACCTACATCAGGACCTTGTTCAGATAATGTCAAACATGAACTTGTCCTGTCCCGATCCTTACCCCACATACCAGCCCTACCCAATTGTTGACCATGCCTCTTATGCATATAGTTAGTTCCAGCCAGCCTATCAGACTACTGCTTCCTCTATACCCCCTACCTCTTATGGTGGAGCTAGCCACGTTGCCTCTCAGCCACTGTGACTTCCTCTTGGCCCTTCTGGTACCATTCTTACTAACTTTGATTGGGCTTCCATACCCAATTATGAGCAAGATAAGGCATTGCGTGACTGTGGTGTCTCCTAGGAAGAGAAGAATTGCAGATGGCCCGATCCTCACTCTTTCATTCTTGAGGAGGACACAAAGATGGCTGATGAGGATGTTGAGTATGATGCTACGGGTGATAGTGACGAGAAGATGATGACGAGGATGGTGATGATGAATCTAATAATGAAGGAGATGGTGGTGAGGCTACACCTACTGCCATCGATGCATTGTCTGATGACTGAAGACTACTAGCCTAATGATGATGAGACTGTTGACATATATGCCCTTGATATTTAGTTCTTAGTCCATAGAGTGCTCATCTAAATATCTTTTTGTAGACTTTCATGTACTACACATTTGGGCACTATATATAAGGTTTACTATTTTCATATCTCCTTGCTTTTCTTTGTTGTTTTGTACTTTTCATCTAGAGAGGACATATCTTATGATGTGATCTGATTATATGTAACTTAACTCTATGATTAGTTATATCTCATGAGTTCTGGGTATGTATTCTATATTTTGATTATGACTCTAGTATGTTTGTTCTCTTTGGTTTTGTCAGTTGGTGCTTGCATGTAGTGGTTTCTTGTGACATTTGTGCTTTTGGATAAGACGTGTTTTTACCTTTTCTACTCCCCTACCTTTTTTATAAGACAAAGGGGACAAATGATCTTATTACATCTTGAATTGTGATCGTTTTCTATTTAATTCTCAAAAATATCATGTGACTATGCAAGAGGACTCAAATAGTAAATATGTGCTATGGTTATGCTTTTTGGAGAAACAAACCCTACAGGTAAAGGTAAGCATGAATTGAGGGGGAGTAAATGATATTGTTCATTCATGTATCCCTCTATAGTTCACAAGGTAAAAGTTTAATAACAATTCTTTTTTAATGTGTTGAGGAATGGCTTGTCATCTTCAAAAAGGGGGAGAATGTTGATCTAGCAATTATATATTGTTCATATTTTGATGACAACTTAACCATTCCATTTTAAATTCATCTAGTATGTATATATGAGATTGATTTTAGGAATTAGGCATATGAAAATGATCAATTCACTTAAGCCCTAGCTTGACCAAATACAAGCCAAAGTCAACACAGATACACTTTTGTGGAAAACACCCTAAAACCCTTAGGATAATTTTTGCGATCATTCGTATTGATGCTATGACTTATAATTAATATAAAAATATATTAGGAGCACTTAAAATGAATGTTTAAGCACTCTAATGACATATTTTTAAAAATCATTACAGAGAATTTTGTCAGTCAAGTTCCATCCTTGATAAATTCCACCGATACCCTTGATGGATTTTAAAAAATACCAGGTTTGACCGAGTTTTCTGAGGACAAAGTCGACCGACACCTCTGCACAATCAAAACAAATTTAAGCCATCGACTGGTTTTCATCTAGGATAAACTCGACCGACACTTCAAGTTTTCTTTGCCGCATAGTGTTATAGGTCAAGTTTACTTTATTGAAACTCGATCGACAACAATATACAGAAAGTGTAGAAAAAGTGTTTCTAGTCATTAGAGTGTTGTAAACATAAAAGATAGATACATTACAATACCTCAAATGACTAGAATTCATTTTCAAGTGCTTCTAGTGGCTTGTATACATCCCCAAATACAAATAGAGACCCTTGGATTTCATTCCAAGTTTGATTCTTATGCTCCTAGCTATAGTTGAGTGGATTTGTCAATTAAGAGAACATTTCTCTCTCTTGCTTACTAATCAAAACATAAATCTGAGTGAAATAGGTTATTTGTGAGAGAGGTACTTTCTTGTAATCATTGTGAAGCTCTCAAATCTTTCCTTCCTCAATCCCTTTCATCAAGAAAAGTTGATGAAAGCATCTCCTTGGTGAAGGAGAAGGTGAAGGTTGAAGATCCTTGAGAAGAATGGGTAATTCCTTCAAGGCGGAAGACTTGTTGCAAGAGGGGAGCTCCTTAGTGAAGGTGCCCATCTTGTTGCAAAAGTTGGTAAGCTTTTATAGAGGTTGAAGACTTTTGCTCGAAGGATAGGTAGGACGTTGTAAGGTTTATTGGCTCCTTTTAATTCTTAAAAAGGGAGGTTAGGTATCCTTGCCCTGCAAAAAGAATGTCTTACTATATGTCTTATAATGGAATATTAGTATCCAATGGTTGCAAAATTTTAGAGGTTAACCTCTCTAGGTAGTGGATGTATACTCTTCTTATTTGGAGTTTGGAACTATTATACATAGCTTGTTCTTGATCTCATTCGATCTCTCTCATCCTTGTTATGTATGTTTAGTTGCACATCAAATTTCATTTTTTCAATCTTATCCCTTGAAGTAATTTAAAAGTCTAACGAATCTTGTTTAAGTGTTTAAGTTTTATTCACCCCCCCCCCCCCCCCCCCTCTAGAGCCCATTGATCCAATATGAAGAGTTCATAAAAGGAGATTATAAACTTTACATTTTCATTATAGTATCACCCATACCAGAGTTGATTGAAAATGAAGGATCCATATTGTCGACTCCAATATAATTAGGACCAAGGCTTAGATGATGATGATGATAGTTATTGAAAAACCAAATGTCACCGGTAATGATGAAGATGATAGTTATTGAAAAACCAAATGTCACCGATGTGAGGGCCTTGTGAATTTTTAAACCGATAACACAGATTCCTTAGTACCAAGACTGAACTTGAATAAACTGTAGTACTCTACCGTGTCCTCTCTGTAAGAAATACAAACTGCTAAAACCATCTATTTTGACGAGCGAACGTAAGATCTTACCTTTTGCTCTAGAGCAAATGTAGCTAGACTTGCTTAAACGGTCTTCATAACCTTTTAAAAACAAGTGCATCACTTGTCCACGCGAACCCAGCCACCACGGACATCGCGACCTTTGAAGTTTCCTTATCAGCATAAGCGAAGTTAGACAGCAGTCCTGTCGCCGTGTTTGTTTATACATTCAATCATGCAGGCTTCATGCCCCAGGCTGGATGGATGCTAACAAGCATCTAGAGCACGTACTAGTCTAGCCGTTCTAATAAAGATTGCAGAATTAGAAAACAAGGGTTGGAGCCGCCCTAAACCTCCTTCCTCAAGTACACAGTCTCTTGTCCTTGGAGTTACAGAATTTCTAGGAAACTTCAAGGGCCAGCTTGTCTGACGTATAGCTGCCACATTATCAAACTGAATCAAATCAAAATAAGATTGTTGTTTCTACTCCATGAGATCCTCCCTGTTTGTAGTTGAGATGGTCGATGCTGTGTTACTCTTGCAACTTTGAGACCAACACGGTTATCATGCACCACTTGTTGGGACCAACACGGGTGCAGAATCAGCCATCTACATGGACCATATTACTGTTTTTGAAATTGTATATGGCTGCCTTGTTATGCTACGAACAATGGGTTTACTTGGCGTAACACGTGCAACTAGCTTATATCATGGTTCTGACCAATTGCCGATTATTTAGTTCCCTTACAATTGTGGATTATAAATAAGAGCTTAGTCTATTGCATGAGTACATCAATGCTCCTTTCTTACTTTTGAATTATGCCTCGACATTTGAACATTGAAGAAACCTTGGCTGTCATAGCTTTTACCGAATCTCTAATACGTTCTAGCCGCCAAAACTTATCCGGCAAAAAGATGCCTAGTAATGTCTTAATACACATTGCAATCAAGAATCTTGAATATAGTGAAAGTTTACATAACATGTACATGCATCGTAAAAAGAAATTTTTGTTCTCTTCGTTGTTTAGGTTTAAGGCACCCTATTCTTCTTCATTTGTCTTAACTGCATGCTTAATCAGAATCTAATCCTATTGATTATTTGATAATCCTAATCAGAAGATAAAAATGAAAATGAATGTCTTACCTTGTGTTATATATAGGTGTGACATCAAGTTTCAAAATCTCATGTGCATCTATGTGTTTATCTTTTGCCTTGATTATCCTTGAAATAGGGTTTCTAACCTTGGTTTGTTCTAGTTGCTTGGGCCTTGAGCATGAACCCAAGCCTTGTTCGTAGTTGGTATGCCTAGGAGAGGTGAACCTAGCCGTAATGATTGGAATTTGGGACCAGTTTGGGGTGATATGTTGCCTTAAGTGTCTTAGATATGGGCTTGTTGGGAGGTTTTTATCTGATGGTTCCATGAACCCCAACCAAGTTCGTGAGAACCCGACCAGATTTGTGCTAAGGGTTACTCAGTTTTAGTGCAGAAGAAAGAGGGTTAATGAGCAGTCTTTGGGTTTTCAGAGGTGAACCCAGGTCAAGTTCAACCCTCATACCTAAGTTACATGTTTTGAGTTGAAAAATTATGAGAGAGAAAGTTTTTGGAGGTTAAATTATGAACTAGGTCGGGTTCGTTTGAATGCTAGGAGGTTCTTAAAGAGGATTTTTTGGCTCAGTTTTGGGTAGAAGTGGGGAGATTTGGCTTGGTGAGTGTTAACCTTGGCCATCTTATGGAGAGATGGTTTTTGGGTTGATACTTTATAACATTTTCAAGGTTCTCTTAACTCAGATGGGTTGGATGCATCAAATAATTTCAATCCAAGGTCGACGAGTGTAATGATGGGATTTGCAAGTGGCCAAACCTGACCCTCTGACTATAAATAGAAGGCCCCCAATTTGCATCAGTCCATCTACGTCTTTAAGAGGTCGAAGAACTACAAGAGTTAGAAGAGAGTCTCCTTAGTGTAAACCTCAACCTAGATTTTTTAGGTAAATGTTTGGTATTGGATCTTGAAGATGTAGCAAGAGAGCTTATTGTACAAGCTGACATATTCTATTTGCATGTCTTGATCAATATAGATCTGACTCAAAGGAGCTTTATAGGAGGTGATATGGAGGAGGTTCAACCTTCTTTTCCTTGGAGAAGGTCAATCCAATGTGAATCTTGGTGAAGGACCTCAGTTTAAGATATGTTCTTCCCTTGTCAGCTCACTCTTATTCTTCTTTCCTCTTCCTTAGCTCCATGGTCATCTTTCTTGGATGGATCAAGAAGTTCAGAAGTTTCTTCCTACTTCTAGCCCCATTTTCTTGGTTCTTGGCTAGGACCTATGTTAGATGAATATGTTGTAGAGCTTGTTTGTTCTTGGGTAGTCGTGGAGAAGGACGTGAGGAAGCTATTTTACAGCTTCCTAGAAATGAGATAGTGGAGGAAGAGGACGATAAAGACTTTTTCTCAAAGAGGATACTTCATTTTTATCGATTTTTAGTTTGTTGCTTGCTCCTGCCTTGATACATATGCATGCAATGGCTAAAAGACACTGAAGCCTAATATCCAACCTTTTTTTTGGTGCAAACCTAATATCCAACCTTGTTTGTTGCTAATTATCTAAAGGTAAAGGCTGAAATCCATATTATCTTGAAGGGTATGCGAATAAATGTGGTTCTTTAGCTCATGTTGAGTTGATTGATAGATAAATTTTAGAAATAGAACTTCAAATTCTTTTTCTTACGTTATTTGAAGTATAATGGTGTTATATCACTAGAAAGAAATGAAGATGACTTTTTTCACTCAAATGGACATTTTTTTTGCAGATTAACAAATGCCTGACCCAGGCTTCGAACTAGGTTCGGTGTGTGTGAACCTGAATGTGTTCAAAGGGGGGTAGAAATGACTTTTACCATGATGTCCTAGTCTTTCCTAATAAACATTATAACTATATTATAAGATAGTTTCAGGATTGGAAATGGGTCTCTTCCCCTTTAGTGAACATTTCAAGAATTAATCAACTATTTTAAATATGCCTATTAACTTGTTCAGGTTCTAATGAACCTTATCAGGTTAGTGTGAATCTGGTCAGGATTGTGAGGGGCAAAAATGACATTATTCCATTGATCACATACCATTGACTAAAATAGTTAGAGAATTAGAGAATCAACTTATGTCCTTCTTTTTACTAAAAAAATACATGTCTTTTTTTCCTACAAAGGTTCAAATAAGTAGTAAATCCTTAAAAATGATTTTAGTCATTTGTATATAAAATGGTATGGACATATGTTCTTACACTTAATTTGGGTTAAATGATGTATCTAGAAGTAAATATACATGTTCATTGAAGCTCCTGATGGGAACTAAGAAATAAATTAAGAATGAGGGTAGGAAACAATTAGCCATAAGTGTAATTTTATATAAAATAAGGCAACATGTTTGAAAGTAGATGTATAATGTGATACTACCCTCCTAATATGAAGACCTAGACTTTCTTCTCTACTTTCCTATAATCTTTATGGTATTGACTAAGTTTGATATAAAAAAATTTCAATATAAGATGTATGTTTGGATGATTGTTTTACATGTCACATGTTGCCTGTTGGGAAATGTTATGGATGACATCGAGAGATGATGGCAAGGGACAATGATTAGTAACTTAAATAATGTTGTAACTAAATAAAACATAAAATGATTAGAAAATATTGAATGCTTAGGGGGAAAACAATGTGTCTATATTCGTTTGACAAACTTTCATGTACAACCATTTTATAAAGTATATACTAATTGCATAAGGCCTAATAGAAAAATGAACTGATGTTAGTTTCCATTCGACTAGATGATTCATAAAAATCTTTAGAACTATAACAATCTTCATAATAACCATTACAGTGAAACATTGATGGTTAATTTTCTTATATGACTATTTCTTGCTCAAAATGATAATTATGTGAATCTCTAAATATGACAAAATGGTATATCCTATGTGTTTCCAATACATAAGTATGAGTGGTGGAGAACTAAATAAATTATATTAATGTCTTGTATAAGGATGATGTGGAATAACTATGGCATAAAGGGCATGTGTCCGAAATGATAAGCCCAATGGAAATCTCCTTGCAAGAATAGTGATTAATAAAGGCATGTGGTTTAACGATAATGATGAATGAAAATGAAGAAATACATGATATTTCTTATTTTTTATAATACAAATCTTCCTGCTTAATGTTTTTATGTTATCTTGCTTAGTCTTTCCTTAATCAAAGAATTTCTACTTGAGTTAGAATATGCAAGATAAATGGTATTGCATAAAATTGGTCGAAGAGGCGAGTAACTTGACTAAGTAAAAATGTGTAACTCTAATCATGTAGTGTATGTTTTGTCATCGTGGATCCTCCCTAGTGTTCTAAAGTCAAGGAAGGGAAATAGGTGTCTTTAAAGAAACATGATGTGACGCCCCACGCCACAAACCACGATATAACTCAAAACCAACCGCGGAAACAAAACTTAAATAAGAAGGTAACATGGAAACACTGGAAATTAAAACCATTTTCATTAAGCTCCCAAATAGCAAAAACCTTTACATACGAGTCCTTTTGTGTCATAAAGTACTTACCATGTATGCCATCAGTATATTACAAGAAAACTTGTCCCAATTATATATATACATATCCACTACATCCATACATGAAAAGGACATACATTCCAAACCACATATTGAAACACATATACAGAATACAGCCAAAAACAATCCCAAAGACATGAGTGTACAGAGATGACTCTAGGACTCTAACAAGAAAAGGACCACTAGAAGCACTTTCAACCTTATCAGCTACTGTCCTTCTTCCTGTTGCTCAACCTATGATGCATAATCGCTATCTCATCATGCACGTCCACCTAAAAATATGTGGGAAACACATGGGATGAGATTACAAATCTCAGCGGGAGATAAAACTCTCCACCAAAACTAGTATTAGCACGTGTAGGATGATAATGAAATAGAAGTACAATTAAAACTATGATAAGCATGCAATCGTTACTAACAGAATAAGAAACTACAATTGGATTATGAAACATCATATCATCATAAAAGGAATATGAAGAATATGTAAATTCACTACTAACTATAATGTATAAAAACAAGCAAGGCCTCATGTAATATTCCTGTATTTGATCCAATGCAAGCAGGCTACATGGATGATTACATGTTTTATTATGCCCCGAGAATTTGAGTCGTACCACCCAAATCCAACTGACCACTACTAAGTCAAAATCAGTGCCATACAAGGTCTATGGAAGAGTCAAAATCCACAACCTCACCCCCTTAGTTAGTATGAGTGAACCTGCTATTACATTACCAGTCAAACTGCTACCAACGACATATAGTCTAGCTGTATAAGTCTAGCCCACCTTGGTAGAGGTCTCGACGCTAGTGAAACTGAGCTATGGCCCGCATTCGCACTCCTACCAGTGTATGCCCGCAACCAATCCTATATCACGTGTCACTGAGATACGACTTGAAGCCACACTCCTATAAGGGTATTTCCCACAACCAATCATGTATCACATATCACCAGCAAACTAGCTCACACATGGTTGTCTCATATATCCTGGATGTAAGGGGACATTCATCCTCACCCCCAAATATTCAAAAATATGTGCTTCAAGTTAAACTTGTTTCACCATTCTGCAAGTGTTGATATTGAATGGATCTATGGCATAGGGCAAAGATACATGATTAGGTTCCACTTGATTAGTTAGGTCATTTAAGTCACTTGATTAGTTAGGTCATTTAAGTGTCTTTTACCATCAATCAAGTTACAACGTATAAAATTATAGAAAATTCTACAAATATAAGGGCATAGTACTCTTCCAGTAGACAAAACATATAGGGTGTGAACATGTCACACTATCACCACATGATGCATGTATTGTTTCCATTCATAATATTATTAACAAAGCCACATGCCATTGGATATCAATCCCTCAATTCATCTCATATCAGGCCACAAGTCATTGCCAGGTCATAGGACCATCCACAACATCATTATGATATGACAAGTGCCTCAACATGCCTTTCAAGGCTAATTTAACATGTATTATTTCATGCTCACCATAACATGCACTAGCTCATAATACCTGAATGGTTAGAAGTTGATTGGCAAGAGAAAAAAAAACCACATGACATTATAATCCTTTCATGATAAGAAACGAGCAAGCTCATTATTTACTATTTGGGTTAGACTTTTCGTTTTTAATCGATTAGGGTTCACAAGACTAAGCTCATCCATCAACCCTAGAAACATCACCCTCCATCATCTTGGAGTGTATAAGAATTAGGGAGTATCATTATAGTTGATTAGATAACATTCTAAATAGCATTGTATATGGCTTATGCATTATACATATATATATATATATATATATGGTTATTGTAAAGAGTGAAAATCACCCTTTACTAAAATTATGGTAAACAAAAACACCAATGTGTGGCAATAGAAATTTAAACTTTAACTATATTCAATCGTATAAAGAGTAACTTAAAAAATTTCCCAATAAGGGTGTGCAACTTTATACAAATAACATGATCTAGGTAGAGGAATACTAAAACCAATATCAACTTGTCTCCAAACAAAACAACTTATAATATATTGGCAGGTATGTCCAAGCTAGTAAGTTGAAATCATTTCTCTTAGCCTTAGGCAGGGTCACCATGCTTCTAATGCACACTCTGATCCTATACCTGGGTGGTTGGGATCACCCAGCAAGAAAGAGATAAAAAGTATTTGTTAATCAAGAGGAATAAGGACAATAATAAAATACAACATTGCATAATAAAATGATTCACTACACTAAGAGATTTCTAGAGTATGAGGCAAATAATCAAATAAGAAATAGAAAACCGCCATAGTTCAATCTACACCAATAATCACATAGCATGAATAATATTATAACACAAAATCATACCAATATAGGGTGAGGCACCTACCGGACCTACACTAAGAGGAGAGGGGAACATGCACATCCCAAACCACAAATATATATAATGTGGCAGGGGGGCTAAACCCCAGTACCTGAAAGGAGGACTAAAACCTCAGTGCCTATATAAAGTGGCAGGGGGACTAAAACCCAAGTTCCCTATGAGTGGTTTGTACTCATGTACACTACATTGTCATTTGGCCAAAAATACATCATGCTAAATAGTTCACTTGGCAGTGGAGATAATATAGATAACATTGCATCATAGCATTGGGGAATAAAACCCATGAAACAATCTCAATAAGTGAACCGTCATTGGCAATAGAAAGATCCAAATATTTCAAGTAAATGAGCGAACATAGGCAATAGATGAATCTAATAAATAAAGAGACATATAAAGGCAGTAGAGATATTCCAAGGCTAGCACATAATGAATGTAGGGTTGGATAAAAGCCCAACTGAAGGAATGGGGTATACATTGCACATTCATTCATTCATAATTAGAATAGGGGTCACATACATAGAGTTCACATACATAAATAGGTTTCACATACATAAATAGGCTTCCCATACATAAATCGGTTTCACTTACCTTATTGAAGATTGAAAACCATCATTTTCACTTATTAGATTGCATCCAAATACATATTATCCTAGTTACAAATATACACATGTATTAGCATGTATTAAGGCATAAAGTATATAAAATGATACCAATTTAGACTTATTAGAAAACCATTGATTTAGGACTCAAAACTGGGACCAAAAGCTTAGTTAGACTTCACTGTTTAAGAAAACATGTCTTATTTCTCAATTTGGAGTTAAAATAAATTAATTACATAATTTAACACATTTAATATAATCAAATAGGTAGCCAAAGCAAACTTTGAAAAATGAATCATATTTAGGACTCAAGAACTATAAAATCACATTCAACATGAAAAATCATTTACGATGATTATTTATTTGTATTTTTCTGATAAAGTATCGATTTTTCACAAAGTAAATGCTCTAGACCAATCAGAAGGTGAGAAAATGTCACGTAGGCTAAATGGCTAGCGCAAGCTTGGGCCATGTAGGTCGGACCAGCATGACTTGGGCCAATGGAGTGTAGCCCATTTAGCGGTCCACGCTTGTGTGGATTTGGTCTAGGTGAACGGAACAAAAGCCAAAAGGACCAGAATGACCCTGGCGACAAAATGAGAAGAAAGAAATGTGAGAGGGCAAAAGTGGAAAACCACATAGGGTTGTCTTCCTCCTCTCACCCACGAGCCATGGTCGGGCATTTCCTCGATACTGAACCAAAATGCACGCATAGGTACTCGAAATGAAGCCAAAGGCAAGAGGAACTCACCAGTGTTCTTTATTGGGGCACTGCTATCACTGAGTAGCCGGGAAAAGTGCCACAAGAGCTGGGAGAAGGTGGAGGTGGCGGTGGCTAATTGTGGAGGCTACGGGAAAATTAGCAACTGGAAAATCTTGCAATGGAACCGAAGGAGGTGAGGGGAGTGCCATATGTAGATGAGGTAGTGGGAAACGCTGAGACAGTAGTGGAGTTGAGAGGACAATGCTGGTACAATGGGGCGTTTCATCTGTGGTGCATGGGAGACGATGAGTAAGGGCTCGAACTGAGCGGCTCGAGGAGACGAAGCCAACAGTGAAGAAATCTCGTGAAATGGCGGAGAGGATAGGGTGAATGAGGTGGAGGAGCCAAGGCATAAGTTTGGTCAGCAAACTGGAGGTTGAAGATGACGTCAAGCCGTTGGATCGAGATCCAACGGGGGCCGGGCGTGTTATGCATGAGTCAAAGAAACCTTAATGTGAAGCACTAAATAAATGAAACGATTAACGTACTATAGTTACACTTTATGGGAACTTGTAAAATCCATTTGGAGGGTCAAACTAAGCCCAAATGACCTCAAATTGTAACCATAGTTTAATTACAACATCTAGAATGATGCTATGCTATTAGTTTCTCGTAAATCACAAGGGTTGCCCCTTAATTACTATATTGACTATTAATGCATATATTAAAGTATAAAATGAATAATTGATATGAATATAATCTTTTAATGACATACTAGAGGGAAATTCAAGATATTAGATACATATCAATATTAAGAGTCATATCTCATCATAATACCATATTTTCATGCATTAATATCATTTTTGAGGAGAGAGAAAGAAAAAGGTTCATTATACTCATAAATTAATTCAAATACACATTGTTACTCATACCTTATCCAAAAACATATAAAATCTCTAATTTAGCATTATCCACTTATATTCTCTCATTAATGGTCAATTTGCATTATTAGATCCAATTATCACATTAATTGGAACATTGGTGCAAAAACCCATTCATTACTATGAATGTGGGTAAATATAGATTTCACCCTCAAGAAGAGCTGAAATTCCACATTGAGGCCAAAAATGATACAAAAGACAGGAATTTATGAAAAAGGCCCAAAAGGACAACAAAGTAAATAAAAGCTTGAAAGTGGGTAAATTGCAGAAAAGACTGGAATTCAATCTATTACAACACTCCACCCCTTAAAGTGGATTTCATCCCTGAAATCACAACATGAGGGAAGAGAGGGTGAGTACGTAACATCCCAGCATTAAGCAACTAGGTGTCACCTCTAGTTTATGGCACTACACATAAGTCAAGTTTCACTAAGGTTTCCACCATTCATATAACCATTTATCAAAGATAACATAACTAACACTTTTGGATTACTACCATTATCTCCATAATAAAATTTCACTATTACTTCTTTCACATTATACTCACATTGTGGTAACAAGGATTGCATCTCATCATTAAGTACCAAGACATATGTATTACCCTTATTTGTCTCGTTAAGGGTTTTAAGCACAATTAAGGTTTACTGAGTAATCCCAACATTATTAATGTATTAGGACACAAACCTTAATAACATGAATTCATTCTCCATTATCCTTATATTACCATCATATGGAATTATCATAGATTACTTTGTAATAAAATATAATATTATCAACAAATTATTAATTCTACTACAACTCCCAATAATGTCACATTAGTTTCTTATAACTATATTACATATTATCACATCATCTTTCATATTCATATAAATGACATCATTAACCATTTTCTCTTATTACACATCATATTATAAATTATCCATCTAACATCACATTTGACATATAAGCATATTCATGTGAATCCAATTACTCATTATCAAATTTGAGTCATTATATGCATTTTAGTGAATAAGATGGAACACATTATATATATGAATTGATTCATCAACCAGGTTATTATAAGTTGATTAATGAGATGTATATTAGGGAACAAGGTGATATGCCTTACATGTATGGATAACTTGATCAAAATTATGACTTGGTGATTACAGACCATCTATATATACCAAGGTATATTATGTGAGGATGACACCTAAGTCACTAATGTATCATGAAGGCATTAACGATATATATAGATGTATATATATTGTTAGGGCTAGATGATTACACATTAGGGTTTGGGTCAACATGACCATTACATGTTATGCATCCTTAGCATGCATTAGTTCCATAATCTCACTAACCATACTATTAGGGTGACATGGTCAAAATTATATGTATTCACAATTAGTGATTGATAACTCACTATTATGTGCATTAAGAATATGTTAAGGTTCAAGCATATGAACTATTCCTTTAGATGACTTATTATATACTCATTTGTATATAAAAAAACAAGATGAGTTGTAATTATAATTTGTTTGTTCATCACTAACCATATAAGCTCACTAATTTCTTGTCTAAAGAATTAGGGTTTCAATGATATAGTAACTTGATTTCAATGCATCATGGGACTCCACCTCCTTAAAGATGATTTCATCCTCAAAATTAAAAACTCTAAAATATATCAAGGTATACCAAGGCACTACTACTAAAGACCACTTTTTCAAAGGGTTGAGGTAAAACTGTGTATGAGATCCAACACTTAGTTGTTTTACTAAACACTAAAATTCAAAGCCTAGCACAGGGTAGGCTATTCCCAAACATGGAAATATAAGGCTCACATAAGGAACTTATGAGGACATAAGGTAATTCTATTTGGGTAACCAAAGAATCCTACTTAGGTTCTTAGGGTTACTCAACAATAAGATAATTTATGTAAAGGTAAGCTAATTTAGACAATCTGTATCAGCTTGGGCCTGGCCGGTGTCATATGGATCTGGGAGTCCTCGTAAGCCAAGCTAGTGGCACGGAGGAAAATATTTCCAACCCCTAGTACCGAACCCTTTCTAGACACCTTTGCTTTCAACTTATGCCCTAGTAGAAACCTAATAGACTAATCACCAAAAAGTTGAATAAACTTTAATTCTAATATGAAATTATTATGAACCTAAATCAATCTTTCATCATTGTTCAACTCTAAGGTGAAAACATAGTAAAGGGAAGCTATGTAAGGTAAGGGTTTCTAACTAAGAGACATATTGAATTAGTCAACACTATGTCTACCTTGATGCTCTGATACCATGTTGTAAAGAGTGAAAATCACCCTCTACTAAAACTATGGTAAACAAAAACACCAATGTGTGGCAACGGAAATTTAAACTTTAACTATATGCAATTGTATAAATAGTACCTTACAAAATTTCCCAATAAGGGTATACAACTTTATAGAAACAACATGATCTAGGTAGAGGAAGACTAAAACCAATATCAACTTGTCTCCAAACAAAACAACTTATAATATATAGGAGGTATGTCCATGCTAGTCAGTTGAACTCATTTCTCTTAGCCTTAGGCAGGGTCACCATGCTTCTAATGTGCACTCTGATCCTATACCTGGGTGGTTCGGATCACCCAGCAAGAGAGAGATAAAAAGTATGTGTTAATCAAGAGGAATAAGGACAATAATAAAATATAACATTGCATAATAAAATGATTCACTACACTACGCAATTTCAAGAGTATGTGGAAAATAATAAAATAAGAAATAGAAAACTGCCATAGTTTGATCCACAACAATATTCACATAGCAGGAATAATATTATGACACAAAATCATACCAATGTAGGGTGAGGCACCTACTGGATCTACACCAAGAGGAGAGGGGAACATGCACATCCCAAAACTCAAATATATATAATGTGGTAGGGGGACTAAAACCCTAGTGCCTAGCAGGAGGACTAAAACCTCAGTGCCTATATAAAGTGGTAGGGGGACTAAAACCCTAGTGCCCTATGGGTGGTTTGTACGCATGTACACTACATTGTCATTTGGCCAAAAATGCATCATGCTAAATAGTTCACTTGGCAGTGGATATAATATAGATAACATTGCATCATAGCTTTGGGGAATAAAAACCATGAAACAATCTTGATAAATGAGCCATCATTGGCGATAGCAAGATCCAGACATTTCAAGTAAATGAGTGAACATAGGAAATAGAAGAATCTAATAAATAAAGAGACATATAAAGGCAGTAGAGATATTCCAAGGCCAGCACATTATGAATGTAGGGTTGGATAAAATGTCAACTGAATGAATGGGGTATACATTGCACATTCATTCATTCATAATTAGAATAGGGATCACATACGTAGAGTTCACATACATAAATAGGTTTCACATACATAAATAGGCTTCACATACATAAATAGGTTTCACATACCTTATTGAAGATTCAAAACCATCATTTTCACTTATTAGATTGCATCCACATCCATATTATCCTAGTTACAAATATACACATTTATTAGCATGTATTAAGGAATAAAGTTCATAAAATTATACCCATTTAGTCCTTATTCGAAAACCACTAATTTAGGACTCAAAACTGGGACCAAAATCTTAGTTAGACCACTAATTAAGAAAACATGTCTTATTTCTCAATTTGGAGTTAAAATGAATTAATTACATAATTTAAACCATTTAATATAATCAAATAGGTAGCCAAAGCAAACTTCAAAAAAGGAATCATATTAAGGACTCAAGGACCATAAAATTAGATTATACATGAAAAATCCTTTCCAACGAATATTTATTTGTATTTTTTGATAAATTATCGATTTTTCATGAATTAAATGCTCTGGACCAATCAGAAGGCGAGAAAATGCCACGTAGGCTAAATGGCTAGCGCAAGCTTGGGCCATATAGGCCGGACCCGCATGACTTGGGCCAATGGAGCGTGGCCCAATCAGCGGTCCACACTTGTGTGGACTTGTTCAGGGCAAACAGAACAAAAGCTGAAAGGTCCAGAATGACCCTCGCGACAAAACGAGAAGAAAGAAACGCGAGAGGGGAAAAGTGGAAAACCACATAGGGTTGTCTTCCTCGTCTCACCCGCGAGCCATGTCCGCATGAGAGGAGCTTTTCCCATTTGGGTTTTTCCTCAATACTGAACCAAAATGCATGCATAGGTACTCGAAATGAAGCCTAAGGCGAGAGGAACTCATCGATGTGCTTTATTGGGGCGTTGATATTGTCGAGCAGCCCGGAAAAGCACTGTAAGAGCTGGGAAAAGGTGGAGGTGGTGGTGGCTAACTGTGGAGGCTACGGGAAAATTAACAATTGGAAAATCTTACAATTGGACTATAGGAGGTGAGGGGAGTGCCATATATAGACGAGGTAGTGTGAAACGCCGGGACGGTAGTGGAGTTGAGAGGACAATGCTGGCATCATGGGGTGTTTCATATGTGGTGCATGGGAGACGATGAGTAACGGCTTGAACTGAGTGGCTCGAGGAGACAAAGACAACGACGAAGAAATCTCATGAAATGGTGGAGAGGAGAGGGTGAACGAGGTGGAGGAGCCCAGGCGTCAGTTTGGTAAATGGGCTGGATGTTGAAGATGACATCGAGTCGTTGGATAGAGATCCAACGAGACGGGTGCATGACGCATGAGTCGAAGAAACCTTAATGTGACACATTAAATAAATGAAACGATTAACCTACTATAGTTACACTTTATGTGAACTTGTAAAATCCATTTGGAGGGTCAAACTAAGTCCAAATGACCTCAAATTTTAACCATAGTTTAATTACAATGTCTAGAACGACGCTATGCCATTAGTTTCTTGTAAATAACAAGGGTTGATCCTTAATTAATATATTGACTATTAATGCATATATTAAAGTATAAAATGAGTAATGAATACAAAGATAATCTTTAAATGACATAATAGAGGGAAATTCGAGATATTAGATACATATCAATATTAAGAGTCATATCTCATCATAATACCATCTTTTCATGCATTAATATCATTTTTCAGGAGAGAGAAAGAAAAAGGTTAATTATACTCATAAATTAATTCAAATACACATTATTACTCATATCTTATCCAAAAAGATATAAAATCTCTAATTTAGCATTATCCATTTATATTTTCTCATTAATGGTCAATTTGCATTATTAGACCCAATTATCACATTAATTGGAACATTGGTGCAAAAACCCATTCATTGATATGAATGTGAGTAAATATAGATTTCACCCTCAAGAAGAGCTCAAATTCCACATTGAGGCCAAAAAGGATACAAAAGACCGGAATTTATGAAAAAAGCCCAAAATGACAAGAAAGCAAATAAAAGCTGGAAAGTGGGTAAATTGCATAAAAGACCCTAGAATTCAGTTTGTTACAGTTATCATTAGGTGTTTATATGTGTTTCTCATCCACTACCATCACCCTATGTTGACCACATAACCACATATGTCGCGTCCACCCTCCATAGTATGTCATGACCATGACATACATTGTGGATATCTCGACCTTCACTCCCTCACCATGGGTTGCGACCACCTCCTATATGGCACACCCGTGACATTAGGGGTTAGGGTTTCTCTTCACCCTTCAACCATGTGTCGTGAACAAGCTCCTCAAGCGCCTCTTTGTCACAACTATGATGTCTTACACCACCATGTCACGATCACGACATCCCCTAGTCATGATGGTCACTCCAAGGGTTGTTGTCTCCACGAAGCTATGGCAAGAAACTAAGAGTTTCAAGGCTTCTATGCTCCATAGGTTTCAACCCCACATCACTTGGTCAAACATCACCATAAGAAGGGACATCTCGACCAAAGCCAACTAGGTCGCAACCATCTCAATGGGCAATGCCGCGACTGTGACGCCCATACCCATGTCTTGACCACCAAACCTCCTAGGTCGTGACCATGCCAAGGGTAAATACCTAAGTCACCAAAATAGACTCAAAACTAAGCAAGAACCATCATCATCATTAAAGGAGACTCAAGAAAGTTGATCTCCACAAACCCTAAGGCAATGGTCCAAAAAAAGCATGACTAAAGGAAGAGAAACCATATCCAAGATGACCAAAACCAAAACTGGCCTCTCACTTGCTTCTAGGTGTACAAACACCAAGCATGGGGACTAGATCAAGGGTCAAACGTGGGGAAGAAACTCCATATCATCATCTCTACCCAAAACTGATACAAGAAGATTAGGGTTTCAGATTACTTCCAAACCAAGCATGATAACTCTCCCAAACAAATTCTAGGGTTAAGCTTTATAGGCTAGTACAATGTAGGAACATCTTTAATAGGGAAAACAACAATACAAATAAGCTCCAATCTCCACGATCAATTGATCCAAGAACATGATCCAAGGGTTGAAGAAGCTCCACTAAAAGCTCCACTTTCGGTCACAAGAGCACATCAAGAAGGGAGAAACACCAAGGTTAAAGGTTAGATCAAGAAGAGAGAGAAAAACCCCAAAACTGAACCAAAGAATGAAGGGAGAAAAGAGAGAAGAAACTCTCTCTCTCACTCACTAGAGCGTAACCTTGTCATAACATGGCTTAAGGCCGAGAAGAAGGAAGAAGATAGGGTATAAGATCTGAAGTAACACCAAAGAAAAAGATAAAACACTCACCAGAGTTAGAGATGGCCAAGGATCACCACATGCACGGGATGAGCCACCTCCAAGGCATCAAGAGCACTCCTTCTTGATCCACCAAGCTCCAAGGATGAGCATAAGAGAAAGGGAGGAAGAAGATGACTAAAAAGGATCGCTTACATGGAGAGAAGTGGGTTCATATAGCAAAGGAGGAGGGAGGTAAGACAAAGTATGAGGTGTCAACAAGATAGAGCTCCAAAGAAACACTTGTCCACTTAAAGGACTAACATTCAACCACATAAGGTCCACATGCAAGAGATGCTGATACTCTCTAGGTAGGATCTCGAGCACCTAAGAAACCAACCATATGTATCAACCGTGACACATCTAGGGTTCTAAGGTCACGACACACCACAAGATCACCACAAGATCGCGACACCAAGACCACCCAAGAAGCCTAGGTCAAAACACACCTCTCCAACCTATACCTTGAATCAAGACAACCTTAGTCATGACCACCACACCAAGGGGGAAGAATCGTGATCACAACAGCCCACAACAGGCCCTAGGTCACGACCTAGGTCAAGGCAAAACAACAAGGTCACAAGGCTAAGGCATACAAACCCTAGAAAACCCTAATCTCCACTAAGGGTGATACTACTCAACCAAGAGCCAAACAAGGCACTCCAAAGAACCACACTCTCCCTCATAAACCCAAGAAAGAGAATGAACACTCTAGAGGTGGCAAATTGCACATCAACCCTCTATATTGGGAAAATTACAATCTGCATCAAAACTAGCACAGAAAGCACAAACATCAACCAAACAAGATCAAACTTGAGACTTAACCTCTCCACAAGTTCTAATTACATCTCAAAGGGTTAGAGAAAGGTTATCAACACATGACCAATCCAAAACAATAATGGTTACCCCAAAACTCAGGTCAGGGTCCTTACACATGAGATTTGTGAGAATTTACTCAAAGTCGCATATTGTTGGGATTAAGAGAGGCATTCTCTCCCCCTCTCACATGCCCATGAAGGAGACCAAAGGTCCAGGAGGGTGGTAAACCAATGTGTAAAAGGGGATTCTAAAGGGGGTCCCTTTGTTATGGGATACCATTCTTGACCACTTGAGCCACTCCTTGTCGGCAGAGTCACATATTGTTGAGTATGCATAGGTGACCGAGATTACACATTAGATATGGTCACCTCGATGTCTGACATCATCGCTGATATAATCATAGTTGAGGTTGTATTCTTAATATTTCTAGATATTCAATCAATAATATGATAAATAGAAATGTGATGTGTGATATATAATTTGATGTTAATAGGTGTCATGACTATCTACCCAGGCCAGACGTAATGATGTAGGTTGGCTTTTGAAACCCTACTAGTAGGTTTCTAGTGAATGATTCCCTATTTTGTATACTTACACTGACCAAGATAGTTGTAATGCACAAACTAATTGTCCAAGTCTCCAGTAGAGTATTAGGATGGATGACTTCCCCATAGACGATCACAGCTACTAGTGTATGGATGGATACATCACCATAGAAAACCCTTCTGAACATGTGTGGACCATACGACTCAATGTTGGCATGCCACATAACCATGTGCGCCCCACCTGCTAGAGGGGTTTTTGCTCTGATACCAATTGCATTTCTCATACCAACTGCTAAAGGATCTAGTATAGTATTAGGAATGATAATTGGCCCCACGGACCACCATTGGCTTTAACTATGCACTTTGTCCTTACTAACGCACAAGTTGGGATCCTGACTAGTCCTTCATCCTGGTACTACTCCAACCTGAGCACGCCTAACTATGGAGACCTTAGTTATAGATCAAAATAAAATTAAAGATAAAAAACTACTGAGACCTTAGTGATGAGCTCCCTAAAAAGAAGGTACACCTTGGTGATATGGATAGTCCAAGAATTCCTATTCAGATCATATCACTTGAGGCCTCAAATCATGAGACGTCACAATGTGGAGGGATTATTGTGTGATATTCTACTTATTGGATCCTTTATACTAGATTAGGTTCTTCTCATTAATAAGCATATAATTTGGACAATATACTCTAAGTTAACTATTGACAAAGTCTAATATAATATACAATTTATTAAGTTATATGTGTTGATGCTAACCTTGATATTTGTAGGATAATCGACATGAGTGTTTGAAGCATTGTAAGTAATATTATGTATATTTACTTGAGATGGTTGATATATGAGAATTCTATGATGGTAATATTAACATTGTACATCTTATGATAAAGGTATCTCTGTGTGATTTATGTAATTAAGTGTATAACTGGAAATTAAAATAAATAATGAGAACTGACATGATTCTTATAATTAATATACTTTCTATACATTTTTATATATCTTGGAGAAAAAATCCTATCATAGGGACTTTGTATGAGTATCATGGGGTTATCCCATGATGTTTTAGGTATAATTGCAAAGTGGAAAGGATGTGATGATCTAGATCTAACAACATATAACATAGTTAAGGATATAGTTCCCAAGTACTCTTTGTTTTGTGAGTGTTAGGTGGGTAGTTGCTACTATAGGTTGTACAACGTTTTCCTTAGAGTTATCCTATGCTAATAAGATGTGAAATGGAATTACACACACATCTCATTCTATCTTCATGAACATGAGTCTTTTAATAAATTAAATGTTGAGATTAATAAAGAGACTTTTAAGTTTTTTTTATGTGACTTTTTTTAAAATGATATCATGTTAGATACAAGATCATTAATGGTAATTTTATGTATTCAAAGGTTTGCAAAGTTCTCTTTATTAATATGTTTAAACTCAATGTTGGTTGGTTGCTACTTTTAAGTAGGGGTTTTGTTTGGGTATGTGTCCTAATCATCGTTGGGGTTTCATCAGTGAGGTGGTCCTCATAGTGTAGTATCAGAAAATAGGTTACATGAGTCTACAAGGACAAACAAGAACTAGGGTAAGTGATAGCATGAGTAATGTACATGACAAGAGCATTAAGCATGCTACTTGATCTTAGTAAGGGAGTTCCTTGGTCTAGTATCCAAGTGTTTAGGTAGAGTTAGTATGGAACTTTACAATTTTTATACCTCTAGTTACCCTGACCAAGCAATCCATGGGAAACAACCTAAGAGTGTAAATGATATTAATCATAATGTAAATAATGAGATAAAATATGATGAGAGATTATGAATATGGCTGTCTATAAATGTTGAAAAGAATCAAGAACAAAAATAGTTATTTAAATTATAGAACATAGTAGTTTAATCACTTGAGAAGAATAAATACTCATGTATGAACTCATCAATACCAAGGAATTTATTGATTAAAGAAAAATATATAACACAAATGTTCATTAGCTTGAATGTAAAAAAATATAAATAGGATGTCCTGAAACTTAAAAGGTGCCTTGTATGTACAAGGATATGGTCCTTAAAGATGATATTCGAAGGAAGGATAATATTAAGGAGAAATTATTCAATAAATGACTCCTTAATTATGTGCAATAGTAAGGATAACCTTGAAGTTCTTAGAATATATGGATGTATACGTCGGCGTTCAGAAAGAATTCATGTTGTAAGAAGGTTTACAAGCATGAAATCAATGTAAGAGAATGGAAACTTATAGGATGAGAAAGATTCAAAATGATAAGATGTAGTTTGAAGATTGAGAATTGTACAAATATGAGGTTATCTTAGACAATCCAACAAGTTCAATTTAAAACCCAAACAATTTAACCATGATACGTGTAAAGAATACATATGAGTAATGATAATTTGAGTCTTCAAAAAGATGAGACACCTAAATCATACACCTTATGGAAGGGGAATAATGAGGATACTAGAGAATCCATCTTAGGAAACAAACACATGTGAATGGAAGTATATAAGAAATGAAGATGATAAGACATTAATGTTTCTTTAAGGAAGCATAAGGTTCAAATAATTTAGAATTTTTAACTAACATAAAGATATATAAATCTACTAAAATCAACATTGAGGCATATCAGTGAGTTTGAATCAAGATAAGGAACTAGAAACCCCTATTGATATAATAAAACATTCCATTAAGGTTCAACATGGTCGACAAAATCAAGTTCAAGGTTATATATGATATAATGTTGAGTAATTATAGGATCTTTCTACCAAATTATTGAATTTAGTTGGCCAAAATGAAAGATTTTCTATGATGTAGGATGACAAAACGAAGTGATGTCATGGTGATTGGATCTGAAGTTGGTTCCAATTGTTTTTGTGATGGAGGAAGACATATGTAAGAGTTAAATGATTTGGAAGTAAGTCTTGTTTGGAAATGACATTTTCTACACATAAAAAATTTCAATTTGTATTCATCAAGAGGGAAAGTGGGGAAGGTAGAATTTACCTATGTAATGTTGCGAGTGGATATGAAACTCTAACAAACCCATGTCTATTAACAAGGAAGAAGAGAATGAATCTATGCATAAATGTGTCCATTGATTGGATGAGTTTTAGGATCACATACACTAATCTCCTTATATAATAAAATAAAACCTAATTATAAACATCTTCCATGAATAGTAACTATCAAAGAATGTATACCAACAATAATGAAATTACCTTTGATGGGTAAATGGCAAGTATGATAGTAAGAAAAGACTCATGAGAAAGATAAATAGATAATACACAAGGTCAATAGAGAATGATGCTATCACTAAAACTTAAGAGGATTCCAATATATCTTTGATGACTTAATGAATGATTTATAAGTAAATAGAACTCAAGATTTAATCAGAATTATTTCACCTAAAAGTTTATAAAAACATCACGATAACTATATTCAATTATAATGGGATATAAACCTTTTCTAAAACCTATCAGGAGAGTGTTGTGCATTGCTCACGGTCCCCTCTATCATTGATTTGTGATTTTCATGTAAAAATCCTATTATAGAAAATTAAGACTGCAAGACCCTGATATTTTTTAACCTTAATCCTTCTTGTTTTCCTTCATTTCATGCTTAATTATAAGTTAATCTATTTGACTATGAGATAATCTCGAGTTGTGTAACAAATATCACATCATGTTTCATAATATCATGTTGGTATATAAGCTACTCAGTGTCTTATTTCTCCACAAACTAGGGTCTATAACCTTGTTTCATGCTAGTTGTTTGGGCCTTAGGAATGAACCTAAACCTAGTCATTGACTGGATTAGTCAAAATGATAAAAACTCCAAATTCATGGGAATATGGGCCATGTTTGGGATGATATGTTTCCTTAAGTGTCTTGAATTCTTCTTATGAGTGCTTAGGAGGTTTTTAATTAGTGGTGTCATGAACCCAAACATGTTTGTAAAAATTTACCAAATTTATGAAACAAGACGTTAAATTTAGTGCAAAAGATAGAGAATGATGATATTTTTTAGTTTCGGAGATGCCCAACAGTAACCTAGGACCTGTTTTCTTAAAACTAGTTGCATTTAGAACCCTTATACATGAGCTAGATGTTTATAGTTGAGCCAAATGTGAGTGAGAAATGTTTTGGAGGTTAGGTCATGAACTTGTGTGAGTTTGTGTGAACCCAGGAAAGTTTATTAACAAAATATTTTTGGATTTGTTTTGGAATAAGTGGGATTTTTGGATTGACAAGTATTGGACCTAGTTAGTTTGTGGAGAACTAGTCACATCATCTCCACATGATACTTGTAACACTTCCAATCACCAGGCCATCACCAATATCACATCACTCTGGGATATCAATCCATCAATCATATCACTAGAGGATAACACCTTATAATAGGAATCAAGCCTTCACCAGGTCATAGGACCAAATCACAAAATCCTTATATGTACACCACATTATGCCGCATCAATGTGCATAGTCACCATATTATATAATATAGGATTCACCATAGCATTCACATAGCTATGTCATTCAAGTTCGCATTACTTACAAGGTGAGAGCTTTATAAACAAGAGATAGAAAAACAACATAACAAGAAACCACTTCAAGAGAGAGAGAAGCAAACACATCACCTGGACCACATTAGGGCTAGGGTTCCATGCATGGATGATTAGGGTTTTATAGTTGTATTCGATTACCAAAACCTAGATACACAACCTCCCACTTTCTTGGAGCATATTAAGGTTAAGGAACATAATTAATTAACCATGCTTAGAGCATTATGTCAAAATCACTAGGTTTCAATGTCATATACATGTGTATGTGTATCATTTTATTATGTCATACATATGTCATGACCACACAACATCCAAGTGTCCTGACCTCAAGCCAAAAAAGGGTCACGACCACCATCCCACCTGGTGTCACAACCGCGATAGGACATGGTGTCTCGACCACCACTAAAAAGGGTGTCTCGACCATGACATTATAAGGTGTCTCAACTGTGGAAAGAATTAGGGTTTTGACCACCCTAGGAAAGCATGTCTCAACCTCAAAACCAAAGGAAAGACATCTTTACCAAAACATAACACTTGTCTCATCCAAAAATAGGTACATCATCATGACCAAATCACCAAGGATGAAAACTGTCTCGACCCAAAGGAAAAATGCAGTGTAGCGACAACTAAGGTCAAGTTGCCACCAAGGCAAGGAACCATCATCAAAACAAAGTTAAGAAATATCAAAATAGAAGATATACCACAGACAAAATAGAAGATGATAGCAAGGGTACCCATCATCTTCAAGGAGGAAAACATCACACAAAGCGGTCACTAAAACCATAAAACATGAGTCATGAACCACAATGAAACAACCTCATATAATGGAGATAAAACCATGTTTAGTACATCCAAAATAGAATCTAAACTCTATATTACATCATGGTACATGAGCATCATGCATGTGACCAAAACCAAGATCAAAAGATGAGAGGGCACCACCTATCTCATTATCATCTCAAAATCGGGTACCACAAATTAGGGTTTAGTATTCCAAGAAAACCAAGCATTAAAACCACAACCATTCAAATTATAGATCATGATAACATATACTAGCATATTAAGGGTATGTTTTAGAGAGAGAAACAACAACATGGATGTAAAGTCAAGGGTAATAATAGAGAGGGTAGAGGATTATATCACCCACCTTAAGGAAGATAAAATCCAAGGATCACAAGCTCCAAGCACATGATCACCAAGGATGATGAAGCTCCACCAAAAGCTCCAATTTTGACCACAAGAACACCTCAAGAAGGAGAAGACACCAAGGTAAATGATTTCTCAAGAAAAGGGGATAAAAGAACCCTAGGCCGATCCAAAGGAAAAAGGGAGAAAGAGAGAGAAGAAACTTTCTCTCACATGGGTACCACCTTGTCAAAACATTGTATATGACCCTTATAATGAGGAGTTTACTCTCAAGAACGGCCACCATGTCAAAACATAGTCTAAGGCTGAGAGAAGAGAAGGAGATGGGGAAGAATATCCCAGAAAAATGCTACCAAATAAAGTCATACACTTACCAGGGTTGGAGATGAGCAAGAGTCACCACATGTAAAGGGTGTCGACCACCAAGAACTCCAAGATCAGTTCTTCTTGATCCACCAAGATCCAAGGATGAGAAAATGAGGGTGAGGAACGAAGAGGGCAAAAGGTTTCACTTGCATGGAGAGAAACGGGATTATATACCAAAGGAGGAGGGAGTTAGGGTGAGGGGTGATGTGTCAACACCTAAAGGCATCAATGGGACACTTTTCCACCCAAGAAACACACATCCAACCACTTAAACCATACATGCACAAGATGGTGATACAACCTATGTTGGGTCTCTACCACTTAGGTCCCCAAAACATGGTTTCGATCGCAACACCTCAAGGAGGTTAAGACAAAACCACCAAAACACCACCTGGTCGAGACCAAAGGTCACCAGGCACACTAGGTCAAGACACTCCTCAAAAGGACAACATGTCTCGGACCGAACCACCTCAAACCATCACGGTCGAGACAAGACACACTCAAGGAAGGTTCCTCGATCAAGACATACCCAAGGAAGGTGCCTCAATCAAGACACACCCAAAGCACCCATATAGGTTGAGATAAGGATCGAGACAAACCACCAAAACACACATTGGTCGAAACCAAGCAAGACAAGGGTCGAGACAAACCAACAAAACACACATGGGTAGAAACTAAGCACACTCTAGAAACCCTAATCACATCTAGTGATGTCACCACTCAACCAAGGCCCAACCAAGGTTCCCCAAAGAATCACACTCTCTCTCATAAAGTCAAGAGAGAGAAGGTACACACTACTTGTGGAAAATTGCAAGATAAACCTCACAAATGGGTAAATTATAATTTAGTCCAAAACAAGCACATAAAGCACAAACATCATCCAAACAAGCTCAAACTAGAGACTTAAGCTCTCCACAAGATCTAAAAAAATCTCAAAGGATTAGAGAAAGTGCACTTAAAGAAGCCAAACAAATAGGGTTTGCTCAAAACACGAGATTGGGGTCTTACAATATTGATAACTAAGACAAGGCAAACTGGAGACAGGACGTCGGATGAAGATGAAGGCATTCTTGCTTCATTATTAATTAATGATCCACCAAAATAATAGAGGCCACCACCATAAGAAGCAAAAAGAGGACCAATGACTCCCTGACTTCCCTATAAGATGAAAGGAATGGATATAACATCTCTCTCTTGTATATCACATAGGGATGTCCATGTCCTTGTTGATATATTAGATGATAGTCTCCCAGAGATGAACATATTATACAAAAACAATGATCGAATCCTCACCAAAGATAACATCAGGGGTATCTATTCAAAAACAACATGAGTACATAGAAGACTATTCAAGGTTCTCTGTGCGACAATGCTAGAGGAGTTCCTTCATGCTGACAAGGTACAACTGGTGTTTAATGGCACAAGTGTTCTAGAAGGGAAGCTATATGAGGACAATTTTGATCCATAACTCATCAAGGAACTACAGGAGGCTGTTACAAGAGAACAAATAGTTCATCACCTTGCGTATCAGAACCATTGAACACTGGGCATTGATTGTAGTATATTTGTACAATCGGCAAATGATGATTTACAATTGATGTAGTGCCGAATTGCCCAACACCTCTCTACTATTTTAAAACAAAGAAGAACCTAACATACTAAAGGTGCAAATACGCTTCCAAAACGCCATCCAAAAGGTAGGAACTCGCCGTCTCTTACTGGAAAAACTTCACAATCAGTACAAAAATTCTACAAGAAGAACAGAGGTTAGGGGATTTTTCTTTCATCGTACTATGTCGGATTGAAGTAGTTAATAAGGGCATCCCATTTGAGGATCTATTTCATGAAGACTTACACAGACTTTGAGGTATATATGTGATGGAAGTCATTTAAAATCATTGTTTCTTCAATGACACAATGATGCCTCCTGATGCAGTACCTCGTGGACTCCATATGGGGGTACCACTACCTGAGAAGCTTCCATGGTGTGAGAAGATGCAAGCCCTATGGAAGTACCCTTCTAAATCTAAGCGGGAACCAAAATGGAAGGTAGGACGAAAAGCAGAGGATCAAGCTTGAGTCGAGGTCAATCCCAAAGAGAAGGTAAATAAAGAACATGTAACCCAGACCCAGTCGACCTCAGTGACTCCAGCCCCCATAGCCATTCCAAAACCTGCTGAACAACTATACACAAAAACACAAGAGGAGGGTGAGATTGAAGAAGAAGACTTGTAATAAGCACAACCTGAAGAGCTAGATGGGAAAATAGAATCCATCTTTCCAGAGTTCAACATATGGTCATGTGAAGACCTATCTCTAGAGTCACTACAAATAATAACGAAGAGCTTGAGAGTAGATGACAAGTTGGGGGAAGTGGATATTGAAAGAGAAGGTATATCTATTCTAACGTATGATCTTCGAGACACACTATAGCCAAATGGTTACATGACCATGAGTGTAATGATAGTCAACCAATCCCTTCTTGGAGATGGTATGCCTAATGCACACATGTCATACTTTACATTGGTAGAGGATATCTTTACCAACAAGGACTCTACCGAGAAGGATCCACTACTATAATGCCTACATAGTTTGATGCCAGAATTCATGTTCCTTCCCTTACTTCATGATAATCATTGAACGCTCATGGAAATAAACATCAAGGAGAATATTGTAGTCCTCTACAACATCTCCAATGCAACCTTCTCCTTGAAGAAGTATACTAATGCAACAACACTAATGAGAGTCATAGAAGAAAAAGAGCAATCTTGTGTAGAAGCAACAATTGCAATGATACAATTTCATGGCATATGATACAAATACAACCCTACTTAAGGAATCAAGAAATCATAGTTCTTCCATAGAAGCCCTCAACAGATCCAACAATCTAACAACTATGGTTTCCACTACCTCTATTGCAAGTTAGCTTTGGTAGAACAGAGAGTGAAGATCAAAAATATGTAGCATGAGTGATACCACCTCTGAGGCATCTACACAGACATACTACTACGTTCTAGATGGGCAACCAAAGAACTGGGAAATGAAGCATAAACCTAGCCCATTTATTTCCAATATCTATATTTGACACTCCAAGATGGAGTGTATGATAAGTTTGTGGGGAGTTATAAACAGGCGTAAGAGGTACCTCTTTCACACCCTCTTCTCTTTTAATGCTTCTACCTAATTTTTAATCTCCTTATCTTTTAGTATTGAGATTTGAGAATTTTGATATCATTTTGATCTTGAACATACACCCCCTTATGAGAGAAATTTTGGGAAAAAATGAGAAATTTTTTGAACAATTAGAATAGAATACAAAATGCACAATTTTGGATCCAAATTTCATGGGCTTAGTCAATACTCCCTTTTGTAGACTTACTTGTCTTCAGGATAACCTTTAGCATAAATATTTTAAGAGTGACAAAGTTGGGCTATTTAATTTACCTAAAAATTCAAGTGTGACAATGTTGCAGTGTTAGCCTTACCTCAACATAATGTAAAATGCACAAAGATGCTTGTCTTCCCAAGATGAAGCCTCAAAGTAAGGAGGGTTATGTCTAGTACCCTCCCGATTGACCACCCTACTCCCAAGTGTAGGTAGGAAAGCACATAACCTCGACAAGGAGGAAACAACTACCTAGGGTTGTAAATGGGTATGGGTCTACCTACGTACCCACAATTCCTTACTCTCTAAAACCCGTCATGGGTCTAGATTTCTAGATTTGCATACCCACTTACCCGTGTACTCGTATTATTCCGAGTATGATAAAGGGTATAGTCATACCCGTATCTGCTATACTCGTGCACCTGAATCAATAAATATATAAAATATAGATTATATATATTGTCAGAATCTAGTGGTTAAAAGACCACCTACACATGATCTAAAGGTCAATATCTATAACCTAATACAAGTGAAAACCATCAGCCACTTGTTTTTTAGTTCAACATTTCTACTCGTCCATTCTTCTCATGACTCAACAACCTGACTATTTAGTTCTCACTCCTCTAGCCCCTTTCAGAGTCATGATTCACAAAGGCGGAACCCACTAGGGAAGCCGCTTAGTACTAAGATAGGCAGCCGCTCCCTAACCTCCCACTCTGCATGAGGGCCAAGACTGAGTATGGATGGAGTCCTTGTCTCCTCAGCTACATCTGCCTCCTGTTTCTGGACTCCTCCGTCCATCTAGCGCCTACCACACCTTCCCTCGATCTGGTCGACCATGACTACACTTCTCTATCTTTTGAATTCCGTCACTTTAGTAGGTAGAGACCACAACCCATGGACGATGACACTTAGGTCACCAGTCAACTAATAATAGCTAGCTGCCAGCCCCAGTTGCACCCAAGCTCCCATCGCCGCCCAACTCCAGGCCACCGAAACTCCAAGATGGTGCCCAAGTCAGTCCGGCGCCAAGTCTAGGAGAAGACATCTATCGTTGATGCCAAAGGCCCAACCCCTACGGGGATTTCCCTGGAAAAAATCATCGCATCTTCCTTATTCGAGACTTGAGAAAACGCCCAACTCTTGCATGATCTAACTGACGTGTATTTTACTACGCGCTAAAAACGCAAGTGTACGCGTCGAGTAATATAGGCCTTTGTGAGGCCCGAGTCGAACACAGGGATATGTGAATTATTGGAGACTCCTACTAACTAATTGCGATCAGCTAGGCCGGATAACAAAGTTGGGTTTGTTGTCGAAATTAAAAGAAAATAAAAATAAAACAAAGCAAACAATCGATTAAAGGTTAATTTAATCAATTCAAAAAGATATCTTTAGGATTGCGGTTTCACCGCGGGTCAACATTGCATTAGGTTTCATAAAACTCCTCAATCTTCTCTCTCTTTCCGGGTAGTGGCCTGAAAACAGAATTACCCACTGTCGTGGTGTAATTTACTACTTAGGTTTAGGTTGATTCCACCGTCGTAGTAATCATTTCCCTAAACTAAGCGCATTACGAACGATCTCTCAGTTTCCGCCATTAATTTTACACCTCCTTTGTCAAGGGATTTATCGATTAATGTAAGTTTCATCTCTTTTCAACCGTTAATCCTTATGTCGAAGTGATTAAGGGCATTAAGTTATTATTATGGTGATCAAGCATAACAATATATGGAGAAAACGAAACTATACCACGGATTTAAGAGAGAAAATATGAATTATTAATATAAAACTGGCATACAATGCATTCCCGGGCTATTCCCGGTCCTAAAGATAGAGGGGATTAGCCCCGCATGTTCATCTTGCACAAATACATGGTAGAAATAGGGGAATTCATAAGAAAAACGTGAATTAAGTGGGAAAACCCCTGAACGAAGGAGAACCGGTAGATCCTTTGCGTAGAACATGAGCTTTCCCGCCTCTCGGTGGTGAAATTCGTCTTCGACAGCGTCCGGATCGACAGGGATGAGCTTCAGGCCTCCGTTCTCCTTTCTCTCCTTCCTCAGCACTCGTGCAATGACAAAATTAGATGATCCCCTCGTCTAGGCGGCCGTCATTAGGTATAAGTCCCTATATAGGTCGTCAAATAACTCCAGCCATCCGATTGAGATCAAAATGAATCCAACACATATCTGCCGGCGTCGATACCATCGACGCGGGTCGATGGTATCGACCCAGCGTATTAGCGGCAGCCTTCTTTTCTTTTTGTCTGAGTGCCTGTGATCATCTCGATACCATCGACTAGGGTCGATGGTATCGACTCTTTGTAGCGTCGGTTGTTGTCGTTTAGCGACGCTGTATCCTCCATGTGTCGATGGCATCGACCTGGGTCGATGGTATCGACTGATTCCTCGCCAGCAACCTGAAGGGATCTCGATGCCATCGACTTGAGTGTCGATGGTATCGACTCTGTGCTGCTCCTCTCGGCTGGCAACCTGTGGCTTGGTCGACGGTATCGACTTCCGTCGATGGTATCGACGGAAGCAGATACTTGTTTTTCCTGAAATTCCAAGACAAGACCAAATAAATCCACACAAATTATGATAATATGATAAAAATTGCTCAAAATGATACAACTAAGGGGATTTGACATAAAATGATGGCAAAGACCGAAATGAGTGAATTATGCAATATTATCCATAAAAATGACTAATTAGAGCATAAAACACATATGAAAAAGGTCTATAAATGCGACTCAAAATCATCGCATCAAACTCCCCTAAGCTTAAACATTGCTCGCCCTCGAGCAACTAATCCTTAGAATAGAATTGCAGATGTCAACTAAAAATCAACACACCAACCCAACATCCCATGTGACTCCCACTGAACGTTCTCAAACCGGCCTTCTCTAACCACAGAACAGTAATTACCCTAAAGGCGACAATAATCATCCATAAGAGAAATTATCCTTAAAACTGATGAACACTATCACATAAGGCAGTTAACATAATAGAACTCGTCGATTCAGCATTGGTGCATCTTGTGATCGCCTACACTACGTTGCTCACCCTAACTACCATCTACATGGAAGCAGTTCTCCTGATAATCATTAGTGAGGAGAAATTCACAGTGGCCTACCAATCCGAGCAACGGGTGGATGGAAATGGGTGTTTCATGGAAGAACTTGGAAGTATTGTACAAATTCAACATGCATAAAACAAAAATGTCCTAAATGATGCAAATGCACATTAGAAATTCCCTAATGCCTAAAATTGGGTGAAATGATGCGTGCACTAACCTTCCACCTCAAAATGAGATGGAAATCTAATTAAGCCACATCATGTACTCAATTTCCTGTTATGCGAGTGATATCATGTTCCTTTCTCCCTCTTTCCACTTTCTTCTAAATTCTTTTTTTTTTTCAGATTTTCAGAATTTTTTCGTTTTTTTTCAGAAAAGTTTTTTTCTTTCTTTAGCCCACATATCCATAATTTCTTAGAGATACATGTATTGGGCTACTTCCTTCATGCTTGGAAATCTTTACAATATTTCGAAGGTATGGAACAGTTTAGATCACTTTTGAGGAAACATTTGAGATACATGGTGTACTTTATGCATGAAAACCATGAGTGCAACTACATGACATGAATCCCTATATTTGTTCTTTTTATGCAAAAGTATGGAAAATATTAATGCAAGTCCTATCTAAATGCTATGCACACAAGAAGGAATTAAAACTGCACTTTACTTCCAATTCTTAGGTGGATTATGGAAAAATGAAGTGGAATGATCACAAGATTAGATGACTGAACCTTAGAAAAAATATTATGTGTCCCTCCTTACTGAGCTGTGTAGTAGTTTAGAGGGTTCTCTCTCTTACATCCAATTAAAGTCTCATTACTATTTGGTTAGGTTAGGCTCAAACAACCGTTACTATCCACTTTTCATGAGTCAATAGGAGTATAGGTGTGAAATGTTGTTTTAAAGTTGACATAATCAATCATTTTCGTAGGATAAGTTCCCCAAGGACAACCAAGTCAAGCTATCCAAGGACACAAAAATTTTTAAATTTCCCTTAAATTTCCCATGAATTTAATAGCAAGATGACAAACTTTTACGACATCCACAGTTACACTAGATAGCACGTGGATCCTACCAAAACTAAAAATGCAAGAAACAAATAACACTGCTAAAAACTAAAAACAATAAAAGAAAAGATAGAGCTGTTCCAACTACCCCCCTAAGCTTGAATTCGACTATGGCCTCATAGTCAAAAACAATCTTAAGAGTGGAACAGAGATACCCTGATCATTCTTGTGGAGGCGGAGGTGGGTACTGTGGGGCCGTAGGATCCCAAGAAGGATACTCCCCCTGGAAGCTCGGATCGTAATGGGTCCTCGGCGGAGGCTGTGGATAGCCTCCAAAGTAGCTCTGACTCCAGTAGTCGTAAAAGGGCTCCTGTTGCATCTCCATCCTTTGCAACCGATTGTGTATCTGCTGTTGGTTGTCGAGGAGGAGACGTTCATTCTCGAACATCGCCCTTTGGTTGTCAAGTAACCGGTTTGTAGTATCCTGAATACCGGTATACATTTCTAGATGCTGCTGCTATGTCTGATGTATGTCCTGCAGCATCGTATACATGCCTTGCATTGAGTAGACATCCTCGGCTGGCTGCGAGGACTGTGGTGATGGCGGCGGGGGCTGTGATGATGAAGACGCACCCGGATGCATCCTAGGACGCTTCCAGGGTGCTACTCGTGCTCGAAGAGGTGTGAAAGCCTCCTCTTCCTCCTCAGCCTCGCCTTCTTGGTCGTCGTTACGCCTTCTTCTTCATTGGACTCGACGGCTATGATCGGCCACCGGAAGTGCTGTGCGCCCGCGATGTTGAAGACGGCGTCCGGCAGTGCGCATTCCTAGTAAGCGTGGTTGATGTGGCAGTGTGCGTACGCCAACCCATCCCGGAGAAGGATAAGGTTTGAACGGTGCATATGTTGCACGTTCACCTTACTCCTCGTGGAAATCGGAGTCATAGACTGGAAATTCAGCCCCAAGTACAACGCCAATTTGGTGATGAACCCACCAAAATGGACCAGAGCCTTCCTTGTACTCCTCTTCACCGCCAGGACGCGCTGCAGAAAGAACGCACCCCAGTTGCATTCCTGTCGCTTCAGGAGCATGTAGAGGAAGAAAAGATCGCTCTCCTGAAACTTTCTCAATGCTAAATCGCTCCGAGCAAAGAACGTAAGGCTCAACATCCGGTGTAAGACCCGGATGAAGGGATGCTCGAAGTCCGCTACCGCAGCATTGTGGTAGCTCACTGTCTTTCCCGCCGGCACTGTGACTAGCTCGACGAAGATCTTGTCGTAGTCGATGCGGGAATCTGGGCGCCGGTGATCGTTGCGACCATGGTTCCAGTTGAAGATTGCATTGAACTGGGCCAACGTGATGTTGTAGTTGATGTTGAACAGCCGGAAGGACACCCTTCCCTTGATCCACTCACGATCCAATGCAACCACGTCATTGGGCACGGCACAGACGTCGAGGGACGCCATAAACTCCGCCACCAATTCCTTGTAGGTGGGCCATTCGCCGAAGAACGGCTGCCCATCCACATGGTACTCCAGCTCGCCGGCCAGTCGATTGGTGTGACGTGCTTGTCCTGCCAGCACATAGGCCAAGTTGGCCTCGAATCCAAGCTCCTGGATCATACCCCGGTCCACATACCGGGTCGGCTCGATCTTCCGCTTCATGATCTCCTCATAAACCTTCTTCACCTCCGCGGAAGGGTGAACCAAGCGCGGACGTGGTACGGAAGCAGTAGGGGGTGGAACAAACTCCCCGATCTCCATGGGATTCACGCGCGAGGACGATGATCCGGCGGCGTGCACCATTGTTGCAAGAAAGATGGGATTAGAAGAAGAGAGCTCGGGGAAGATGGAGAAGTGATTCTCCACTCGGTGAAGATCCTTGCTCGATGTTGCTGCTCTTCGATCTTGGAGAGCTCGGGGGAGTGCTCGGCGCAAAGGAGGAAGTTTGCTCTGAAGGTGTGACGTCAAATGACGTTGTAATTCTCCTTATATAGATTTGGCCGACGCCACTGTTGACCCGTCGATACCATCGACGCGGGTCGATGGTATCGACACGTCTCGCTGCTATCCGCCTCCCTCACGAGTATCGATGGCTGACGTTTGCTGGATCGGGAAACCTGGATTGCTGACCTGTCGATACCATCGACGAAAGTCGATAGTATCGACACAGCACCCGGATCGCTGACGTGGACTCACGATCGCCGTCGATGTCTTTGCGCGGATCGGTGACATGGATGTCGATACCATCGACGGGTGTCGATGGTATCGACTTGACTTCATTGCGACACCGCCACTTTTTCACTTCAACCTGTGACCATGTCGATACCATCGACGAGGCCGTCGATGGTATCGAGTTGACTGAGACAAATCGTTCTGTACTTCTCCAGAGATCTCGATGGTATCGACTGGCATGTCAATACCATCGACAATTATTGCGCAACCTGCCTGTAGGTCTGTCGATACCATCGACGGGACCGTCGATAGTATCGACTCAGAGCGATTTTTGCAGCTGTCAACCTGAACCTATGTCGATACCATCGACCAGTGTGTCGATGGTATCGACCCTGCCTGTGCCTCCACATTAAACAAACGGATCAAGGTATCTTCTTTACACTAGAATTTGAACGAAATGAAAGCAAGATATGACTAGAATTAAACTATCCTAATGTACCAATGGTTGGGTTTCCTCCCAACAAGTGCCCTTATTTAACGTCTTAGGCTAGACGTCTTCCCAGCATCTCATTCATCCACAAGTGTAATGAGTTTGACCTCATTCACTTTTCTCTTGTAATTTTCACCAAAATACAACTTCAACCGCTGTCCTTTCACCAAGAACGTGGCATCTCCATCACGCACAAGAATCGCACCGTGCGGTCTCACCTCTTCCACTACGAATGGTCCACTCCACCGGGACTTCAGCTTCCCGGGATGCAACTTGAGGCGGGAGTTAAACAATAGAACGCTATCTCCCTTTTTGAACATGCGCATCTAAATATGACGATCGTGGATCAGTTTTGTGCGCTCCTTGTATATGCGGGCATTCTCATATGCCGTCATGCGTAACTCATCTAGTTCATTCAACTCGAACATCCTCTTTCTCCCGGCTTCATCATAACTCAAATTCAGCCTTCGAAGCGCCCAATGGGCCTTGTGCTCTAACTCCACCGGAAGGTGGCAAGCGCGGCCATACGCCAACCTAAAAGGTGTGGTGCCTATAGGTGTTTTGTACGCTGTTCTATACGCCCAAAGTGCGTCCGGTAGTAAGGCACTCCAATTTTTCCTTATGGATGCCACTATTCGTTCTAGAATCTTCTTGATTTCCCGATTTGAGACCTCCACTTGGCCTTGCGTCTGTGGATGATATGGGGTGCCGATGTTGTGCTTGACCCCATATTTCTTCAAAAGTGTCGAAAATTTCGGATTCCGGAAGTGTGTGCCCCCATCACTTATTATCATTTGGGGTATCCCGAACCTGCAGAAAATATTCTCTTTCACAAACCTGCACACTACATTAGAATCATTAGTCCTTGTGGGGATTGCTTCCACCCACTTCGACACATAGTCAACAGCTAGCAAGATATACAAATTTGAATTCGAGGACACAAAGGGTCCCATGAAGTCTATGCCCCACAAGTCAAATACCTCAACTTCCTGAAATACATTCAGGGGCATCTCTTGTCTCTTCGAAATGTTACCTGCTTGCTGACACGGGTCACATTGCCTTACAAAATCGTAGGCATCCCGAAACAAAGTTGGCCAATAAAGGCCGCTTTCCAACACTTTGGCTGCTGTCCGTGAACTGGCATGGTGTCCTCCCGTAGGCGAAGCATGGCAATGGTGGAGAACACTCTCGTACTCCACCTCCGGCACACACCTGCGTAGAATACCATCCCTGCACTGCTTCAAAAGAATTGGGTCATCCCAAAAATAGTATCTCAAAGAATGAAAGAATTTCTTTTTCTCTTGATAAGACCAATCTTCCGGGATGATCCCACAAGCCAAATAGTTAACAATTTCAGCAAACCACGGTTCTTTAGAATTAATTTTTAAAAGCTGTTCATCGGGAAACGTCTCGGTTATGGGTATGTGTAAATCCTTTTCATCTACCATGTCTAACCTAGACAAATGATCAGCTACCACATTTTCAATTCCGGACTTGTCCTTGATTTCAATATCAAATTCTTGTAAAAGCAAAATCTACCTAATGAGTCTAGGCTTTGCATCCTTTTTCTCCATCAAATATTTTATCACAGCATGATCAGTCCATACAACTACTTTGGATCCCACTAAATACTGCCGAAATTTTTCAAAAGCAAACACAACGGCAAGTAATTCTTTTTCTGTAGTTGTATAGTTCAATTGAGCATCATTAAGCATTTTGGAAGCGTAGAAAATCACTGCGGGCTTATTATCTACCCTTTGCCCCAAAACGGCTCCTACTGCATAATCTGAAGCGTCACACATCAATTCAAATGGTTTTGTCCAATCCGGCGTTTGAACAACCGGAGCCGAAATCAATTTTTCTTTCAAAACTTCAAATGCGTGAAGACACTTATCGTTGAAATCAAAAACCGCATCTTTCTCCAACAATTCAGATAAAGGTTTTGTAATTTTAGAAAAATCCTTAATGAATCGCCGATAAAACCCGGTGTGTCCCAAAAAGCTTCTCACCCCTTTTACAGAATTTGGTGGGGGTAGCTTGGAAATCACCTCAATTTTGACTGGGTCTACCTCAAGACCCTTGCTAGACACCTTGTGTCCTAGCACTATCCCCTTTGTCACCATCATGTGACATTTCTCCCAATTGAGGACCAAGTGTGTGTCCTCACAACGCTGCAGCACCTTGTCCAAGTTATATAGACAGTCATCAAAAGACACCCCATAAACCGAGAAGTCGTCCATGAAAACCTCAAGACAACGCTCTACCATGTCAGAGAATATGGCAAGCATGCAGCGTTGAAACGTCGCTGGTGCATTACATAGTCCTAACGGCATTCGTCGGTAAGCGAAAGTCCCATAGGGACAGGTGAATGTAGACTTCTCTTAATCCAAAGGATAAATCGAAATCTGGTTATACCCCGAATACCCATCCAGAAAACAAAAATGCGACCGACCGGCAAGACGTTCCAAAATCTGATCGATAAATGGCAAAGGAAAATGATCCTTAAGAGTGGCGGCATTCAGTCAACGGTAATCAATGCAAACTCGCCACCCGGTTACCAATCGGGTGGTGACAGGTTCATTCAACAGATTTTTAGTCACAGTAATTCCCCCCTTCTTAGGGACTACCTGTGTGGGACTCACCCACGGCGAGTCTGATATGGCATATATGATCCCTGCAGCAAGAAGTTTTATGACTTCCTTCTTCACAACCTCCATCATGCTCGGATTCAAACGTCTTTGAGGCTGAATGACTGGCTTGGCTCCCTCCTCGAGCCGTATCTTATGCTGGCAAAGTGTAGGGGAGATTCCCTTGATGTCTGCAACAGACCACCCAAAAGCTCCACGGTGGTTCTTGAGCACTATCAGTAGTTGCTCCTCCTCATCCGCACTCAAGTAAGCAGATACAATCACCGGTAACTTGTCCTTCTCAGCTAGAAAGACGTACTTAAGATGCGGGGGCAGCGGCTTCAACTCCAACTCAGGCGGGCAAATGAGAGATGATTGCAGCGGTGGGGGAAGTGTACCTAAATCTTCATAGTGCCTCGTGTAGAAACATGGAAGCATATGAAGCATTTTGGCACACTCCTTGAGTGATTTACTCCGCATCCAATCATAGGTGGCATTCAACAGACACGCCTCCAACGGCAATTCTGGATATGCCTCAACAACTGAAGTAGTAATCGCATCATCCTCCCAAGAAGGTGGAATGTCCTCATTCTCGTCATTCGGAAATCCAACAGCTTTGCATAAAGAGACAACTTTAGTTTGCTCCATGATGTCCACAGCTAAGGTTCCATTATCCATCTTGCTCATCACATGAGCCATGTCCAAGAATGGTTTTCCAAGGCAGAGTGAGATATTGTGATCCACATGCTTCACCATGTTACAATGTGCTTTTGCTTTAGTAGACGCAGTGCTAGAGGGCATGACCATCTCAAATCGATCATCTGCTATGCCCAAGGTCAAGCGACCTCTTCCCATTTCCAAGATCATATCGGCTGTAGCTTGGAAAGGACGTCCAAGTAGCAGCTCATTGCCATGCTCATCTTGCATTTCCATAACCATAAAATCAGCCGGAAAAACAAATCGGTCCACCTTTACCAAGACATCTTCGCAGATTCCATAAGGTTTCACCACAGAATTATCGGCCAATTGGATAGTCATATTGCTCGGCCGTGACTCCTTTAATCCCAGCTTTTTGAATGTAGAAAGGGGCATCAAATTGATGCTTGCCCCATAATCACATATTGCCTCTCCAAATTTGAACTTCCCGATAAAACAAGAAATGTTGAAACATCCGGGATCTTGTCTCTTAGGCGGTAGAGTGCCCATAATGAAAGCACTCACTTGCTCCTTCAACACCACGACCTCCGTGTCTGGTATTTTCCTCTTCTTGGTCATGACATCTTTTAGAAACTTCCCGTATGACGGGATCTGCTCAATCGCTTCCAACAACGGAATATTGACCGAAAGCTTCCTAAAGCTGTCCAAGAATTTCTTGAATTGTGCATCTACCTTCCTTGCCTTTGCGCTATTCGGATAGGGGACCGGAACGATATGTGCCCTTTGATGGGGTGGCACATAGGGTGTCAACTTCTGTGGTTCCTCCTCAGTAGCTTGTTCTTCATTACCATCCACAGCTATGTCTTCAGCTTGCCCTGTGACAGGTGTGGGCTGCTCCTTAGTGGTTACATCTTCAACTTTATCCTGTGGGGTGCTTGTGTCATCCGTCCTTGGATTCAACACCTTCTTGCCGCTTCTCAGTAAGATGGCCTTGGCCTGCTGGTTTCCCCCGGGAACATTGGTGTTCCCCGGAAAACCCGGATGTGATGGCTTCTTCAAACTTGCAATTTCTGCTGCCATCTGCGCCATGGAGGTCTCTATAGTCCTCATTTGAGCCCCGTGGCTCTGCAAAGTTTGCCCAAATTGGTTCATATATTCACCATGTTGCTTGATTTGTTGCCCGAATGTGTTCATTAACTCCTAGTTTTGCTTGATGACCTGATTGAGCAACTCCGTGCTCTTGTCCTCTGTGGCTGGTGTAGGCTTGGCGTCCAGATCCTACTGGAAATTGTTCGGATCCTTCCATGAGAACTTTTTGTTCTTTCGCCATGAATAGTCATTGTTCTTGTACCCTTGCTGTTGCCTGATGTACTTGACTTGAGCCTCATCTTTAGACTCATTGCCTTCCTTTTGCAGTAACTTCTTTGCGAGAAGATCCATCTTCTCATTAAGCTCTTTTATTGCCTTTGATTCGCTGGCGACTCTAGCTTGCTCAACTGGGCCTCTCTCTCTTTCTCCCCAGGATTGCTTTCGTGCCATGTTCTTCAGTATTTCCCAGCATCTCGTGTCAGTGTTATTCAGGAAAAATCCTGAACCGGCTGAGTCCAAATTATTCCTATCATGCTCGGAGAGAGCAAAATAGAAGATCTTCACTTGTGTCTCCTTGTCCAACCCATGATGCGGACATCTCCTCAACATGACCTGAAATCGCTCCCAGGTCTCAGAATATGTTTCACCCACATGTTGGGTGAAATTGTGAATCTTCCTAATCATGTCGTTGGTCTTCTCAGGAGGGAAAAACCTCTCGAAGAAAACCTCCACCATATGATCCCATGATTCAACGATTTCATCATCGAGGTTATGTAGCCACTCTCTTGCTGCTCCTGCCAAGGAACTTGGGAATAGCTTGAGGTACAAAGCATCTTGTGGGAATCGGTCGATCTTCACCATGTCACAGTTCTCCACGAACTGGCTGATGTGTGCAACTGGGTCCTCATTCTTCAGCCCGTGAAATGCATTTGATTTTACCAAGTTGATCAATGCCGGATCGATCTTATATGTTGGTATGTTGACCGCCTACTTCTTTATAGGCCCCTTTGAAGCTGATGAAGAAGAGGCTTTGATCTTCTCCCATATGGTCTGTGGCTCGGCCATTTCTTCTGCTTCAGATTCAGAATTTATTTCCTCTTGGTGCTCTTTCTCGTAGTGCTCCTCGTCCTCAGGTCCCGGAGGTGGAACCTCGGGTGTGCGATTGTCGTAGTCTGTACTACGTGTATGCACCATACACAGTACCTGAAATGAGAAAATTCGAGTTCAGTACTATGCTTGAATGAGTAAATACAATTATAAAGAAATTTAGGAATATTTAAAGTTGTTTCAAAATAAAATAAAATAAAAAAAAATGTGGCCTAGAGTGGCCGCTCGTAGTACTCGAAGTGCCAACAATTCGCCGTATCCCCGGCAACGGCGCCAAAAACTTGACGTGTATTTTACTACGCGCTAAAAACGCAAGTGTACGCGTCGAGTAATATAGGCCTTTGTGAGGCCCGAGTCGAACACAGGGATACATGAATTATTGGAGACTCCTACTAACTAATTGCGATCAGCTAGGCCGGATAACAAAGTTGGGTTTGTTGTCGAAATTAAAAGAAAATAAAAATAAAACAAAGTAAACAATTGATTAAAGGTTAATTTAATCAATTCAAAAAGATATCTTTAAGATTGGGGTTTCACCGCGGGTCAACATTGCATTAGGTTTCATATAACTCCTCAATCTTCTCTCTCTTTCCGGGTAGTGGCCTGAAAACAGAATTACCCACTGTCGTGGTGTAATTCACTACTTAGGTTTAGGTTGATTCCACCGTCGTAGTACTCATTTCCCTAAACTAAGCGCATTACGAACGATCTCTCAGTTTCCACCATTAATTTTACACCTCCTTTGTCAAGGGATTTATCGATTAATGTAAGTTTCGTCTCTTTTCAACCGTTAATCCTTCTGTCGAAGTGATTAAGGGCATTAAGTTATTATTATGGTGATCAAGCATAACAATATATGGAGAAAACGAAACTATACCACAGATTTAAGAGACAAAATATGAATTATTAATATAAAATTGTCATACAATGCAATCCCGGGCTATTCCCGGTGCTAAAGATAGAGGGGATTAGCCCCGCATGTTCATCTTGCTCAAATACATGGTAGAAATAGGGGAATTCATAAGAAAAACGTGAATTAAGTGGGAAAACCCCTGAACGAAGGAGAACCGGTAGATCCTTTGCGTAGAACACGAGCTTTCCCGCCTCTCGGTGGTGAAATTCGTCTTCGACAGCGTCCAGATCGACAGGGATGAGCTTCAGGCCTCCGTTCTCCTTTCTCTCCTTCCTCGGCACTCTTGCAATGACAAAATTAGATGATCCCCTCGTCTAGGCGGCCGTCATTAGGTATAAGTCCCTAATTAGGTCGTCAAATAACTCCAGCCGTCCGATTGAGATCAAAACGAATCCAACGCATATCTGCCGGCGTCGATACCATCGACGTGGGTCGATGGTATCGACCCAGCGTATTAGCGGCAGCCTTCTTTTCTTTTTGTCTGAGTGCCTGTGATCATCTCGATACCATCGACTAGGGTCGATGGTATCGACTCTCTGTAGCATCGGTTGTTGTCGTTTAGCGACGTTGTAGCCTCCATGCGTCATTGGCATCGACTGATTCCTCGCCAGCAACCTGAAGGGATCTCGATGCCATCGACTTGAGTGTCGATGGTATCGACTCTGTGCTGCTCCTCTCGGCTGGCAACCTGTGGCTTGGTCGATGGTATCGACGGAAGCAGATACTTGTTTTTCCTGAAATTCCAAGACAAGACCAAATAAATCCACACAAATTATGATAATATGATAAATAATGCTCAAAATGATACAACTAAGGGGATTTGACATAAAATGATGGCAAAGACCGAAACGAGTGAATTATCCAATATTATCCATAAAAATGACTAATTAGAGCATAAAACACATATGAAAAAGGTCTATAAATGCGACTCAAAATCATCGCATCACTAACACTCGGAATCTTCCCAGTGCCTCTATGCAACTACTCTTGCACTAGCTCCTCCAAACTGATGATCTTCTTGTTCACATATGTGAGTGTTGATCCGTGTTCTATGGGAATAGGTATACAAATACAAGCTACTCATTTGATTCATTGTCCTAATTGATGCCTTGTGTTTCTAGTTGTTGTTTGATCCATTAGTTCCTTATGGTCTTTGTGCTATTTGTTTTCGTAATATTTCCTTCTCCACATCTATATCTCAAATTTAAGTATTTGTAATGGTATCTTTGTCTATATTGGGATATTCAAGCCATATGTGTATGAAAATGGTTTTTCATGTAAAATTTTGGGTCAAAGATTGGTACTTGATTGGGTTTTAAGTCCAAAAAGCTTTAAAAACCAAATTTCAACGTGCTTAAAATTTTGAACTGCAATCAATTTGTACATTTTTTAGGACAGTTGTAATCACTTTAGGCCTGAAATGTGTCCATAATTTACTTCTGGTACTTCAAAAAACAAAAAGAATATACAGAACTGTGTACCCATGGACCCGCAACGGTACCCGCATTTATATATGGGTCCATGTATGGTGCGGGTCTTCATTTTCAGTAGTGTGGGTCTGGACCCGTACATGTACCCGTACCTGCTAATTTATTGGGTATGGTTCTGGGTATGGTCATACCTGCACCGTTTACAAGCCCAAACAACAACCCCTTCTAGTACAAAAATCTCTGCTTTGGGATCAAACGAAGCTTGGCGGCTCAAAACTTCCCTGGAATCCTATCATCCCCAAGCATGTGAGAAAGAATAAAAGATGAGTGGAATTAAATCATGGGAGTTGTTCTCGATAAGATGCCAAAGGTCTTCACCCAGAGGGTGTATTGCTGCAGTCAAGAATGCAAATATGTCATGCCCAGTAGTGGGGACTGGAATCCAAACTTTTACACACCTTCCTTTCAAAGAGAGCCTCACATAACCACCTGACATTACATCATGACCCATTCTAATAATGTTGTTTTTACAACAGTAAACATGGTTGAGAAAACCAAATGATGGTAAGGAAACACTACGGTCTTAGCTTACCCTGCATAATAGCTAGGATATCCAAAAAAAGGATTGCATTTAAAGCAACCTCAATCAAAACCTTGTACAACTACAACCTGGAAAATGATCATTGGTGTATCACAACGGAGAAATCCTTCTGCAAATGTAGGTCATGGAAGACAATACGACTACACTGTTGGTATGTTTGCCCATAGAGCAAGTGATGTGATGATTGTAATGGGATACTTTGTAAATGATTTGAATAATAATAAAGGCAATTTCCGATCTATATGTTTTAACTGATTCTGAGATGATAGTGTAACATGATAGATGTCTAAAGAATTGTTTTACTCAATGAAGTATGCATTTGGGTTGAGGACCTAAATGATGAGATCATACGGATGTTAAGAGTATACATTCTTGTTTAGTCCCTAGTCGGTTGTTATTGTGGAAATAACCATAGACATCAATAACACTAGAGACTAGATTGTGTGTTGGTTGATGACAGAATCTCATTAGTCATGATATAGTGATATAAAACCAAGCACATAGGTACTTGTTAGAGAACAAGTGTACCAGACAGACCCACCATGAGAGTGACACATGGAACTATGATTTAGTAGTCACAGTCGGCTCTCGTCGTGATGGTGGTGAGTTTGATTCTTTGACCTAAAATCACTACACTCAACACATGTCGTTGGGTACACTTTGATATCATCAAATGCAGTCCTGAAACATGGGTTGTTATAAAGGTGATGATTGGGTGACTTTGACACATGGGGCTTTTGAGGGGTGAGTGATGGATATGGGATTTGTCCCACCTAAGGGAGTTTGATGTCCATGGCCACTTGATGAGTAGGATTGAGAAAGGCATGTGCATGCATGTGTGAATCAATATGTGATATTGATGTCACACACATCTCACCCAATCTGCTCTGAGATCAAGGAAATGGATGAACGTTGAAAGGATGATTGTACCATATCTTGAGTTCATTCAGGACATTAGTGACAAAGGAATTATACATTCGTTGTAACACCATTTACGGATTGTAGGATTGAAATTTGTTCTCCAACTTTCTATTTCACTTGGGTAGCACTGATGTGTGACTAGGCACTGCTCTTTGTTTGTGAAGTCATAAATGTTATGAACTTTCACTACCAATGTGAAATGGGCCTACAGGGTCACACACATAGGATTTAACCTGAAAGAGGAGTTTATCCACAAATGATGTTTAGATTGATTACTAAAGGAGTTTAGTAGTTCAATTAAACACTCAATCAATTGATAGCTCAATATCATAGTGTTCAAGGTGTTGGACCGATTGATTAGAGTGTCAGATTGATTGAAACTGCAATTGACTAATTTTGCACAGTCTGCACTCCCAACCGATCGACTCATGTAATGAACTGATCGGCTCAGGTTGGTGAACCGATCGGCTCATGTGATGAACCGATCAGCTCAGGATAGACTGAACTGATCGGTTTAAGGGTTGAACTGATTGGCTCAACTGGTCCAACCGAGCGAGTTGGGAAAGTCAGGTTGGCAAGAAATTTCTCTTCATTTCACTTGTCCAATTTGATTGGAACAAGGATTCGTATTTGGATCAATTCGAAACAAAAGAGGAAAGGTCAATCGAGAACTAACCAGGGCAGTGAACCAATCATTTCAGAAGTGAACCGATCCGCTCAGGTGCCCAACCGATCGGCTCAGGTCCCCAACCGATCGGTTCATGCTTGAAACGATCGGTTCAGCTGGCGCAGTTGGTTGTTTTGTGCAAAATCCCGAACCCTTCTACTCGTGCTTTAATCCCGCATTTCCCGGGGTAGAGAACCCTGTCCCATGACCCTCCTATGTGTATAGGGGTATTGGGGGCTTCTCAAAGTACAACTCAGAACACCAGTTGCTCTGCAAAATTGTCGTTCTCTCTGGTTGTGGTAACCAGGAGAGCCTGAGAAAGTGCTACCTGATAAGGGAGGCACAACAAGGGAAAGAGAACTATAGAAAAGTGAATGGTGACAGGAGAGTGTGTCGGTGACTAGTACGCCGACAGGAGGCTACGACTCCTTCTGGTGCCTTGTACGACAAGGTGATCGGAGTTCCAGGTGGTCTGTGTGGAATAATGCAGAGGTGGGAGACTTCTTCTGCTTGGAGGACATCTGTCAATCCTGACAGTCCCAGTGAGACTAGGAGCTGCACAGACACCGTCCAAGATCAGAGGTGAAGAACGCGCAAGCCGTGAGGTAATGTCACCGAGCAAGCCGTGAGGTAATGTCACCGAGCAAGCCGTGAGGTAATGTCACCGAGCAAGCCTCGGGACAAGGTACGTTTCTACAAACCATCCTTCCTACTGTATAGACGTTGACGTGATTCCTTTATACTGGGTTCGGGGAGGAGAAAATTTTTGTTTCCGCTGCCTTCTCCGCCTCCCCTTAAACCCAACAGTGGTATCAGAGCCACGTCTAGTTCTCTATACTTTAGGATTATCGATGTGATCGATTTTGGTTTGTTGCCTTTATTTATTGCATATGATGTGAATAAAATTGGCTTTATGCATGTCCAATCCTAAATCCACAAATCCTAATATACATATATGATATGTAATATGAATGCACTCGATGCGCGTCTCTCTTAAATGAATTTTGTGGTGGATGTACAACATGATTATGGCCAATAAACCCTATGTATGCTTGGTTGAATGTGGTTGCTTGCATCTCGGTCTGCGCACTGATTCCCTATCTCCTATTCCTGATGTAACTCGAGATTTCTTTCCTACCTTTGTTCCCCCCGAATGTAAATTAGGGTTTTCCCTTTTCAAATGTAAAATAGGATAGATCTTTTATTTCTTGTTATGTCAAAGAAAGACGGACAACCTGATGACGACTGAGACGATCAGTTAAAAGTGTGAACTGATCGGTTGGTGTTCTAGACGACTGGTTCGAGGAGCGAAATGAGCGGTTGGAAACCTAAGGAGATGCACGAAGACCAGTGAACCGATCAGCTGGTGGCACCCAACCGACCTGCCTGATGGCGAGTCAATCAATCATGGAGATTAGTTCATCAAACCCAGAAAGGCAAAGAATAGAGTTCATCTTGTACAGGTTTAATGTGATGTGGACCTCGATGATCGTGATTCCTCTTGGCTTGAGGAATCACATTAGGATGGCCATAATCATTGTTTTTATCATTTTGCATGTTTTCTATGGGATATATCATGTATATGATACTTTCTATATTGTGGTGATTGGATATGTATATGTACCTATAAAAACCAAATATGTCATCTAAATATTAAGTCTTTCATGCCTTCCATTAGCGACACACATGAAAAACATGATCGACCAAGTGTAGGTTACGCCAAAGCATGATGTGTCGTCTATCTCGCAGAAGTTTGAAGGGTAAACATGTAGGTTCTACCAAAGCAGGGTGCATGTTTACCGTGTCAGCTTTTGGGATAGACTTAACTGGTGATTCTTAGAGCATCTAAGCCCAGAGGCACAGAATGTTCATGGCAAGGTGTTGTGCATGTTAGTTCATCAAGAGTTGCATATGATGCAATTGGCATGATGGCCTACCTAAATAGTCAAGTTGTGGGTGATCAGCCAAAGCTGACTCATGACTTGATGAAATACGAATCTTACCCACTAGAAGATTGTGCGATGCAATCTTCCGAATTGATGGTGAGGGCTGTCAATTTGAATCAAAATAATGGGAGCGGTAATTAATTGAAGGCCTAATTAACTATCATCAAATTTTATTCAAATCAAATCAAATCAAAAGGCGTTTTGACAAATGCAATTTTCTTATGTAGAATGGCAAAAGAATCATCTTTTAAAATGGGAAAATTAATTGAGAATAAATTCCATAACTGGTTGGGGATTGTGAGAAGTGTTCTGCATAATCTAGATATACCGGTAGCCTTTGAATCTACTCCATGTACGCTTAATGCATTGTTTGAGAAGAAGGATAGTTCATTGATTAAGATCAATGGAACAAAGTCTAAGGACAAAGATGAGGGAGAGAAGGGTTCTCTCGCCAAACCAATGTCAGAGTCTTCTACATGGAAAGGATGGAATGAATGATGGAAGAAGATGCGAGAGATAGAGATCTCTACTTCTGGTGTATACATGACAGAGATTAACTTTACTACTTATTTGTCATGGGTACTTGATACCGGATGTGGATCTCACATTTGTTCAAATGTGAAGGATCTTAAGAGAAGTAGGCCTTTGGGAAAAGGTGAGGTTGAAATATGTGTTGCCAATGGGGCAAGAGTTGCCGCTAGTATCATAGGAACATATGAGTTAACTCTACCTACTGGGCTAATATTAGAGTTGAAGAACTGCTATTATGTACCTACCATAAATAGGAATATCATTTCCCTCTCTTGTTTGGACAAGGATGGTTTTGAATTTCTTATTAAGAATGGAAAGTGTTCCATTTCAAAAGATGGGATCTTTTATGGCAGTGCCATAATGTCTTATGGTCTACACTTGATAGATCTAGAGACAAGTGTATACAACATAAACACCAAAAGGCAAAAACTCAACAATTCAAATAAAACATATCTTTGGCATTGTCGTCTAGGGCACATAAATGAGAAGTGCATCTCTAGACTCCATAAATATGGTTATCTAGACTCTTTTGATTATGAATCAATAGAGACATGTGAATCTTGTTTGTTGGGAAAGATGACCAAGACTCCCTTTTCAGGTAAAGGTGAATGAGCTAGTGATCTATTAGGACTCATACATACTGATGTATGTGGGCCTTTTAGAACTAATGCCAGAAATTGGTATCAGTACTTCATTACCTTCACTGATGACTTCAGTAGGTATGGCTATGTGTACCTGATGAAACATAAGTCAGAAACCCTTGAAAGGTTGAAGGATTTCATGAATGAAGTACATAACCAACTTGGTAAAAGTATTAAAGCACTTTGATCCGATCGAGGTGAAGAATACATAAGCCAGGAGTTTGAGGACCTTATGTGAGCCCGTGGTATTATATCACAATAGACTCCTCCTGGAACACCACAGCATAATGGTGTATCTGAAAGAAGGAATCACACTTTACTGGATATGGTGCGATCAAAGATGAGTTTTGTTGATCTTCCGATTTCCTTTTGGGGTCATGCTCTTGAAATTGTCGCGTTTATACTTAACTGAGTACCATCTAAATTAGTTCAAAAGACACCATATGAGATATGGATTGGGAATCGTCCCAATATGTCTTTTATGAGGATTTGGGGGTGTGAGTTATATGTCAAGAAAATGTTTCCTGACAAGCTAGGCCCTAGATCTGATAAATGTTATTTAGTTGGATATCCTAAGGAGACCAAGGGATATTACTTATACCACCCAACTGAAAACAAAGTGTTTGTTGCCAGAGATGTTGTGTTCCTAGAAAAGGAGTTTATTTCAAAAGGAAGCAGTGGGAGGAAAATAGAGCTTGAAGAGTTTCAAGCCCAACAAGAAAATATTGAACCAGTAGATGTACAAGAGGAACATAGAGATTCACAAGGTGTTGTGGAATCTTAGTCTCCTCAAGTAACACAAGGACCTCGTATATCTAGTAGGACACACCTTGAACCTGAGATGTTTGAATACCTTATGACTCAGGAAGGCATTGAGTTGATCATAGATGATGATCCAACTACCTATCTAGAGGCTATAGAGGGACCAGGTTATGAGAAATGGCTTGAAGCCATGAAATCCGAGATGGAATCCATGTATTCCAACAAAGTATAGACTTTGGTGGAACCACCCGAAGGGATAAAACCCATAGGGTGCAAGTGGGTCTTCAAGAAGAAGACTGCTTTCCCTTATTGTACCTCCCTTATCGGGTAGCACTTGCTCGGGCTCTCCTGGTTACCACAACCAGAGAGAACGACAACTTTGCAGAGTAACTGGTGTTCTGAGTTGTACTTTGAGAAGCCCCCAATACCCCTATATACATAGGAGGGTCATGGTATAGGGTTCTCTACCCCGGGCAATGCAGGATTAAAGCAGGAGTAGAAGGGTTCGAGATTTTCCACAAAACAACCAACTGCACCAGCAGAACCGATCGTTTCAAGCATGAACTGATTGGATGGGGACCTGAGCCGATCGGTTCACACCTGAACCGGTCAGTTGGGGCACCTGAGCTGATCGGTTCACTTCTAAAATGTTGTTTCACTGCCCTGGTCAGTTCCCGATTGACTTTTCCTCTTTTGTTTCGAATTGATCCAAATACTAATCCTTATTCCAATCAAATTGGACAAGTGAAACGAAGAGAAATTTCTTGCTAACCTGACTTTCCCAACTCGCTCGGTTGGACCAGTTGAGCCGATCGGTTCAACCCTTGAACCGGTCAGTTCAGACTGTCTTGAGCCGATCAGTTCATCACTTGAGCCGATCGGTTCACCAACCTGAGCCGATCGGTTCATTACATGAGCCGATTTGTTGGGAGTGTAGACTGTGCAAAATCAATCCATTGCAGTTTCAATCAATCTAATACTCTAATCAATCGGTCAAATACCTTGAACACTATGATATTGAGCTATCAATTGATTGAGTGTTTAATTGAACTACTAAACTCCTTTAGTAATCAATCTAAACATCGTTTGTGGATAAGCTTCTCTTACAGGTTAAATCCTATGTGTGTGACCCTACAGGCCCATTTCACGTTGGCAGTGAAAGTTCATAACACTTATGACTTTACAAGCAAAGAGCAGTGCCTAGTCACACATCAGTGCTACCCAAGTGAAATAGAAAGTTGGAGAATAACTTTCAATCCTATAATCCGTAAATGGTGTTAGAGTGAATGTATAATTCCTTTGTCAGTAATGTCCTGAATGAACTCATGGCATGGTACAGTCACCCTTTCAATGTTCATCCATTTCCTTGATCTCAGAGCAGACTGGGTGAGATGTGTGTGACATCAATATCACATATTGATTCACACATACATGTGCATGCCTTTCACAATCCTACTCATCAAGTGGCCATGGACATCAAACTCCCTTAGGAGGGACAAATCCCATATCCATCACTCACCCCTTAAAAGCCCCATGTGTCAAAGTCACCCAATCATCACCTTTATAACAACCCATGTTTTAGGATTGCGTTTGATGATGTCAAAGCGTACCCAATGACATGTGTTGAGTGTAGTGATTTCAGGTCAAAGAATCACACTCACCACTATCACTGTGAGAGTTGACTCTGACTACCAAATCATGGTTCCATGTGTCACTCTCATGGTGGGTCTGTCTGGTACACTTGTTCTCTAACAAGTACCTATGTGCTTGGTTTGATATCACTATATCATGACTAATGCGATTCTGTCATCAACCAACACACAATCTAGTCTTTAGTTTTATTGATGTCTATGGTTATTTCCACAATAACAACCGACTAGGGACTAAACAAGAATGTATACTCTTAACATCCGTATGATCTCATCAATTAGGTCCTCAACCCAAAAGCATACGTCATCGAGTAAAATAATTCTTTAGACATCTATCATGTTACACTATCATCTTAGAATCAGTTAAAACATATAGATCGGAAATTGCCTTTATTATTATTCAAATCATTTACAAAGTATCCCATTACAATCTTCACATGACTTGCTCTATGGGCATACATACCAACAGACTCCCACTTGCACTTAGAGCCAGTCACCTAGGAACCGCAGTCCTTGTGACCTAGCATGACCATCATGCTTCTGCTGAGAAAGGGCCTTAGTCAGTGGATCATCTATGTTGTCTTTAGTTGGTACTTTGCAAATCTTCACATTTCCTCAATGTACGATCTCTCGTATGAGATGGAAGCACCACAGTATGTGCTTGGACCGCTGATTTGATCTGGGCTCCTTAGCTTGAGCAATAGCTCCATTATTGTCACAATAAAGCTCAATTACATCACAGCTATGAGGAACTACACCAAGTTCAGTGATGAACTTCCTGATCCACACAACTTCCTTTGTTGCATGTGAAGCAACAATATACTCAACCTCTGTAGTAGAATCGGTAACTATTTCTTGCTTGGAACTCTTCCATCTCATAGCTCCATTGTTTAGGCAAAATACAAATCCTGATTGTGATTTGTAATCATCTTTGTCAGTTTAGAATCTTGCATCGATGTAACCCCTTACTACCAGTTCTTCCTCGCCGCCGTTGACCGGCCTAAATCGCGCGTCCTAAATTTGGAGGCGGATTTGAGGTAGTCGAGCTCTTACATTTATAAACCTGAATCCTGCTAGGCCCCCGCAACTTTGTTTACGGGGTCGAACACAGGGACAAGGGGGGTAGTGTTGAGAACCCAGAATCGACACGCTACACTCCGGCAGGTTAAAAGAGATTATAAGTTCCCCAGAAGGGAAGCGTAAAGATGTCACAAACAAAACAAGAAAACTATCTCCAAGTGGAGTTACTAGAAAGATTTAAGGTTTTAAGCATTTAGCAGTTTTTAGGGGTTTTCATGCAACAGAAACCGAAAGATAACACTAGAGCTAGAGCAAGGTACGAAGGATAAAACTACTACAAAACAAGCGGCACCAGTAACACCCTGCACGCCTCCTCTCAGAGTGGGCACCTCTAACCAAGCCTCGACACCCCTCTCGAGGTTGCTGGGCTCGAAGTTAGAATGGAATGTTACTGAAACAACCCCGTTCCAGGCACTCTCGTACTCCAGAATCGGACCAAACACTAGAGCCACAACACAACTCTCGAAGTTGTTGTGACGGGAAAACACGATTCGGTAGCTAAGCAAAACGCGATCCAAAACATGCAAGCTAGAGTTCGGATATCAAACATAGCAGTCATCCAACATATTGCACCAAGCATAGATCAGCAAGTAATTAAGCAATTCCATTTCTATAGACACTAAAGCTCTTAATTACAATTAAAAAACATAATGAAAGGTATGTGTCGCCTTCTTGATGTAGAAGGACGACAGGCTACAGTAACCATCCCGCCCGATATCGGACAGGGGCCTAGCCCGTTACAGCCGTGTCGGGCGGCACGCTCTCTCAAACGGCACACCGCGACGGGCGGTTGCATCGCCCTGGGACCTGGCCGATACGCTCAAGTCGGGCGGTACACCCTTTCGGACGACACGCCGTACGGGCGGAGCGTATCGGGTTCATTATCGTGCTGGGCACTGGTGTCGGGCACTCATGTCGCATATCTACATCAGCCGATATCGGCTCCCAGTGTCTCCCAGTACAATCCTAGGTGAACCAGTCCCCTCCCTCTCGGGATGAGGAAGAGCTCACCTAGTGTCGCCCGGTACGAACACTGGAGCACGATATGCCTGCTCTCGCAGTCTCCTCCGAAGATAACTCGACTATCCGAAACCTGGAGTGACCAAGCTTGTCCGAACTGTGAAAACTATCTTTTCGGCTCCCTGTAGCTGCTATTTATAGGCAGCTGGTCGTGAGAAGATATGGTGCTCGAAGCGCCACGCGTTCTCCTTTCCGCCATTCAGTTGGCGGTCGGCTGACGCGGGTATCGCCCGGTACAAGGGGGTCGGCTGTCGGGCGTCGTGGCGAGAGGCGCCTGCCGGTGGGTGGCCGATATCGCGCGGCACATGGAGTAGTTGCGGCGTGCTCGGCTCCCTGTCGGGTAAAGAGGTGTGTCGTCCATCGGTACCTTCTCGCGCGGCATCCTTGCGTCGCGCTTCGTCGTATCGCGCAACCCTTCCGGGCAGCGTGCAAATCGGGTGTCAGGGGGGGCCGAAACAGACTTGGACTTATTTGCGGACCGGAACGGCCTTATTGGATGTTGATTGGGCTGGTTGCCCTGATGACTGTCGATCCTGGGGGGGGGGATACGCCATATACTTAGGCAAAAATCTCATTTCTTGGTCTGCTAGAAAACAAAGCACAGTCTCTCGTTCATCTACTGAATCTGAATATCGTGTCTTGCCAATACAACTGCAGAACTCATGTGGCTTCAGTCACTTCTAAATGAGCTCGGACACCCTCCCACTCATACTCCTATTTTATGGTGTGACAAATTTGGTGCTACATACATTACCGCAAATCCAATATTTCATTCACGTACCAAGCGAAATCGACTTTCATTTTGTGTGTAAACAAGCTTCACAAGGTAAATTACAGGGACGGTATATTTCTACAAAGGACTAAAATTGATGACAAAAGCACTACCACGCACCCGTTACCTTATACCTACGGAACGTCAGGCTTGCCCTGGGTGTCAAGCTATGCACCTAGTTTGGCTGACGTGGAGTCGAAATACATATGCTAACAGCTCCACATCATCAGGAAGCAGCTGAACCGAGTCCAACGCCAACCACTTCTCCGGATTCTAGTAGGCGCTTCCGTCGGAATCAGAACTGCAGATCCAATTATTAGGATCTGAGTCAACTGCTTCCATTTGTATTTTGTAATTATGATCTGTAATCATCCTCTATAAATTAACCTTGTATCATGTACTGCAAGATGAATGAATAGAAGCGAGGAAAAAAAACCCAAATAGCACACTTCCGTAAAAAAATTTACCGAAATAGCACTCTTCTTAACTTATTTCCCAAACTAGCACACTTTCATATTAAAGCGCCACACTAGTTGGCGTTTTACGGTCTCGGGAACAAAAAGCGCCACATTATGTGGTGTTTTCAGGCAAATGCGCCACTTTATTTGGCATTTTCATACTACGCGTCATATAACCTGGCGTTTTATCGATCCGGGAAGTGAAAGCGCCACTTAAAGTGGCGTTTTAGGGTTGAAGCCGCTGTCACTACACCCAGCCGGAGGCACTACACCCACCCAGCACAAGCCTTCCCTGACGACGACTACAACGGCGAGGACGAGGAGGCAGTTGAAGCCGCTGGCCCAGGATATTACTACACCACGACGAGAAGTGCCGCTAGCGGGCACGGAGGTTGGCGAAGCCTGTGGCAGAAGCTAGTGAGGAGGAGGAAGAGGAGGTCGACCTTGTCTCCTCGTGCGCCGTCCTGTGCCGGTGGTGGGAGTCGGAGAAGCAGTAGAACGGGCCCATACGACCCGTACACGTACACGCAGAACTTCGATGAGGGCGGGTGGGAGTTGGCTGAGCCGGACGACCTATCCCGCTCCTTCTCCGCCAAGTACGCCGACCCCTCGGCGTTGATGAGGGCGCGCACAACCGGTGATCAACAGCTATAACCAGCTAGCGAGAACTTGGCCGGGTACAGTTTCTACGGATGGGAGTAATTGCGGCAATTACATGAGATGCGCTGGGATCTTCTTTTCTAGATGTAGTTATCTTCTTCTGATCTTCAGGAATCACGACCTTGAAGTTTGTATTGTAGGGCGTTAAATTTCTTCAATTCAGTGGTCGATAAAACGCCAGACGCTTAGTAGGAAAACGCCACATAAACGCTAATTAGTGTGGCGCTTTAGTATGAAAGTGTGCTAGTTTGAGAAATAAGTTGGGAAGGGTGCTATTTCGGTAAATTTTTTTTTACAGAAGTGTGCTATTTGGGTTTTTTTTTCCTACAAGCGATACCAAGATACTTCTATCCATCGTCTTCCAATATCTAATACTCTTCCCCATCGTCCCGAAAGGAAAGCGTCTTTGGGTGATTGCCGGAGGGCCACGACGCCCAAGTGGCACCAGAGTACCCAAACCCCATTTCCCTGTACTATGTAAGAGTGTATATCTAGTGGGTGACTAAGGGGTGAGGAGTGTTCTTTGTAAGCACTGAACGTCTTTGTCTACTCTGAATTGGACTCAAGCAGGCATTGGTGCTTCGAGTTGTCAATCTGCTTTGTTGAGAAGGATATGGGGCAAGTGATCTGGTGGAGGAGACGAGATGGGTTCAGGCTGCAGTGGCCACTACTTCTCCCCCATTTATAGCCTGCGGCAATGAGGCCGTTCAGAAGGTCGAAGGAAGGCAACTACCCAGCTGGCGAGGGCGCTGCCACGTATGTGATGCATGTGTGTATGGGCTGTCGGTTGTATCCCAATCCATTTTCTTGTTGATCCGCGATCGCTATCACCCGTGTGGTGTCTGTCTGGTCATTAAATTGTTTTAGGTGGTGTTGCTGCTCTCGATTCATCAGTTTAGTTGAGCAGCATGTTGGTTCCTCGCTGCTGCAAGCTACTCCCAAGCAACCTATCAATAACTGCAGTAGGTGGCGACAGGGAACAAAACCTTGGCTTGCATTTGACCACTAATACATCATTGAAGTACCATTCATCAGTGAATGTCACGGGGATCACAGATTGTAGTTCGTCTACTGTCAGCATCTACTGTGGAAGGAGATGAGTGATTACGCAAGAAAGATTGCTTCTTGATGTCGATTGTGAACAAACATATCATTTGCAGCAACAGGGGATCCATTTGAAGCAGAAACCAATGCGATTGTTCAAGTTTTCAGATACAGAATAGTGAATACCTGGGTCCCCTTAAACAGTTCATCTCTACTTATTAAGTCAATTCCTTTTAACCTTCGGGTTACGTTTTTATTTGCCAAGTCTGGAGAATCAGCCCTCCGATTTTACTGATTTAAGCTCCACGTTTTGAGTATTCTATGCAAGATGGCCTTACAAATATTTGGGTAATCTCAAGTCATGCAGACAGTTGATTTCTTTATTAGAGCCAATTTGACAGGACATGCAGATTTTGGTAGTTTATATTTTGCATTGGTGACCGAGAGATCACAACAAGCCAAGAGAGATTGGTTTGTATGACAAGATAGTTCATGGTTATCTCAATTCTATCCGTTAATCTTAAAATACTTATAGACCAACCAATCAGACAAAGATCCAAAAACTTATGGCGCTATAATATAACCGCAACTTAAGATCCTTCCGTTTGTGTTGCAGAACGGACGAAAAGAGACATTTGGTTCGTCACAGTTGCACACGCTATTCAAATAAAAAATGGAATAAAATGTAGTAATGGGAACTACCGGGCTCTCCTTGGATCAGTCACAATCACTCGTGCGGCGTTTCGTTCCTAGAGACTTCATTAATTAGGCAGCAGTTCTCAATCAGCGAAGAAGTTAAGAGGGATACGGACAAGGTGGTTCTGAATGAAGTAAGGATGGGCTGTTATTGTTGTGGATAGCATTCAGCGCTCACTGAATAAATGATTGAGTTGATTACAGGATTGTTTGCTGGATCGGGAACAGAGCAATCACCAAGCAACAATCCACCCACATCTACTTAATCCGAGCTGACACCTTGTCTAAATACGCGATGTTAGACGACATGAAGGATTGCTCACTAGAAACAAGTAAGAAATGTTCAAGAATTGATGAAGCATTGACGGGATGCGGACAAGATGTTGACACCCAGTCCGGACACCCTCGAGACCAATGATGATCGCCCATGAGATGAAGACGGCACGTACATTCTGATAACTTTACTAAACAACATCGTAAGAAGAGGATGCCGTGTGCCTCTAAAAATTATGATGATCTTGCGTCGGGGGCGAAACCACGGTATGATATGGTCTAAATTTCAAATCCGAATAAAGATTCAATTACGGCTCTATATATATAAATATATGTGTCCTAGTTAGGATTTTGCATCATCATGTATTTTGTTTACAAGACGCCAACCACGGTATTCTAGGATATATTCTGCCTCCTTGTAGAGTGCTCCACTTTGTAATCTCTTCTTTGAAATAATGAAAATCTCACCCCTTCTCTTGTAGTAGGTTATCCTGATCGAACCACGTAAATCTTGTGTTTTCTGATTGTGTGATTGTTCTCTTTATTCTTATTTTATTATTCCGTACAAACTCGTCGTATTCTCTCATTCAAATGTGTGTATTCTCTCATTCAAATCTTAATAGATTGGTATCAGAGTCTCGTGTTCAAGATCTGAATGATGACAAGTTTATACATGATCGAGAAGTCTGATCGTTCAATCAACTTTCAACTATGGCAGATCATGATGTGTGGGTGTTTATTCAACAAGAATTCACTATGGCTCTGAAAGGGATCGAGAAGATGCCAGCCACTATGAAGGATGAACAAAAAAAGAGATGGATCAGAAGGCTCTTACTACTACCTAGTTATCCTTTGATTATAAGGTTTTGGCTAACGTTGCCAAGGAGACTGCTACTGTATAGATTTGGAAAAAACTTCAAGAATTTTACATGACAAAGTCTCTCCAAACAAACTCTATCATAATCAGCATCTCTACCTACTTTGTATGGTGGAAGGTGGTCTTGTTCGTGATCACATTGACGAGTTTACTTCTATTATCATGTAATTTGAAAATATAGATATTAAATTTGAAAATAAAGATAAAGTATTTATTTTTTTATGTTCTCTGCCCCCCTCATACAAGTAATTTCGTCAGACTATTATGTACGTTCAATCAAGGTGCAAGTTGTTAAATCCTCATTGTTGTCAAAGACCATGATTGATAAAGAACTAATTGCTTCTTCAAGAGGGAATCAGTCAGAGGCTCTTATGGTGAGGGGTCAAACAAAAGAAAAAAAATAACAAGACGGAGACACACAGATCTAAATTACAATTCAAGAAGGTTTGTAAATATTGTGAGAAGACTAGACACATTGTTGATGTATTCTACAAGTTATAGAACAAAAAGAAGAGGGAGAACAGTGGTGAAAAATAAGAATAACCTGTAAATGATAATGTAGCACAAGAAGATCCAGATTATGTTCTTATGGCATCATCATCTTCTTCCTCATCCAAAAATCACTAGTACAGGAATGGTTTTTAGCGTCGATTTTTTAAGCATGTAGTGTCACTTTTTAACTGACTCCTAAGTGGTCGTCACTATAGAATTTGACCTATAGGGTCAATTTTTTTAACCAAAGAAAACTGACGCAATAGGCTGTAAAAATGAGGAAGAAATTGTGGCCAAAGTTGTAAGGTCGGTTATCAAGCTCAATCTATAGACCTCTAGCATCGGTTTTCTTAAATAACCGACCTTAGAAGTTCACTCTAAGGTCGGTTATCTAAGAAAACTGATGCTACATGTCTATAGATTGAGCTTGACAATCTATAGACATGTAGCATCAATTTTCTTAAAAAATCGACCTTAGAAGTTTACTCTAAGATCAGTTATTTAAGAAAACGGATGCTACAGGTCTACAGATTGAGCTTGACAATATGTAGACCTGTAGCATCGGTTTTCTTAAAAAATTGACTTTAGAAGTTCACTCTAAGGTCGGTTTTTTAAGAAAATTGATGCTACATGTCTACAGATTGAGCTTGATAATCTGTAGACCTGTAGCATCGGTTTTCTTAAAAAATTGACCTTAGAGAGAACCTCTGAGGTTGGTTATTTAAGAAAACTGATGCTACATGTCTATAAATTATAACCACACACGGTCGTGCTACAAAGCACGACCGTGCTACCAGAAGCCAACACGACCGTGCTACACAGCACGCCCGTGCAACCAGAAGCCAACACGGCCATGCTAAGCGACATGACCCGAATACCAGAAGCCAACACGGCCGTGCTAAGCGACATGGCCCAAATACCAGAAGCCAACACGGCCATGCTACACAAAACGACCGTTGCAAATTTTTTTTAAAATTATACAAAAATAAAAATAGAATAGAAGAACAAGAAGAACGAGGATATAGGAGAGGGGAGCATTGATGCTCAACCTTCACCATTCGAAACCACACATTCATAAAAAAATGATTCATATATTTAGTTGAGTTACACATAATCACATCATAATTTACAAAATAATAGATTACAAGTCTGAGATGATATTAAATGTCAGATACAAAAGTAAATATGAAAGGGTACTAAAACCACATACATAAATGGAGATGACTTATTTAATCCAATGTTATATTGACTTCATTTAGAAAAGCATCTGACCACTCTTCGCGGAATTCATTTAAGTCCTCAAGTATGTAAGGCTGAGTTGTAAAGATATGTAACAGAAAATACACATGCTAATATTTTATAAAATGACTAAAATCACTTGAAAATTTATGATATTATTCTTTATTACCTGATCTATAGTCTGAATGTCATATGATGCTTGTTTGACAATAGCTTGCATATATTTCATTACATAGTAGCCACAAGCCCAATCATTATTTTGTATAGGACATTACAAATAACGAATTATACTTAATGTTAGTAAACTACTATAAATAGGATTTGAGATAAGTATATAACAGTTGACATATAAGAGTTGAAAATTAATACATATAAGAATAAGTAGTTGTCAAATAGCTACCTTGACATTTTTCAAAGTCAATGTCTTTAATTTTGTGGGTATTTGTACTCCACCTTCACGAAAATCCTTTATACCCCTATTAATTAAACGATAGTTGGTAAAACAGAAATTCTAAATAGAAATATCATGTTGAAGCATTGACTAAATTTATGCTTACTCCATAGTTGGCAATTTCAATTTGTGGCCTCTTGTTGTTATTCCCATTAGGTCAACATACTAAAGAGTCATCAATTTTGGGACAACCACCAATAATTCCCAATGTCTAGCTCTGAGTAAGAATAAAAAAAACATTAAAATAAAGAAATGTATTCATCATTAAAATTATAAAGAATAATAATACTTACTTTTTTTTAAAACTAAATAATAATACTTACTTGACGTTAAAAGGAATTAGGATAATTTCCATCCCCACACTAGCACAATATTTGAATGCAGTACAGAAGTATTCATTCACATCCTCAATGTGTGTCTCCACTTGACTAGTGATTGAAGGAACTAAGAATCCAACATTCCTTATATCAAAGTTTATCGTCTTGGTATGTAAATGGTTGTAAAACATTTGTAATCATTTCATATTTTAGAAATAAGCTAAAAATGTATATTGGAATTTTATATATTGATGAATCCTTACCTTATCCATACTTCTAATATCGAAGTATTTAGCGAATCATACTGGAGCAAATATTGACAACATCAATTAGAGGTTGAAGGTAAACATCAATATCATTTCCAAGTTGCTTGGGCCCTGATATCAATATTGACAACATCACATACTTATTTTTCATACACAACTAAAGAGGAAGATTGTATATAACAATCATAACATGCCACGTGCTATGTTGGCTGCTTAATGTACCATAGGGATTCATTCCATCTATACAGAGTCTAAGTCTTCAGTTTCTTGGTTCTTTACCAAATTGAGGGTATAATAAATCAATTTTCTTTCATTGTGGTGAATCAGATGCATGTCGTAGGACGCCATCATCATTGGCCTTTTAACTCCCCATGGCAAGACAAATTTTGCACATCTTCTGTATTAGCAAATAAGCGTTGAAATCGTGGTATTATTGATAGATACTCACATATGTACCCAGAGAATAAATGAGGAAATACTACTAAAATTTTCTTCAAAACTAAACATACATTATACAGTTACATCCTAAGTGAGATTAAATATCCAAAAATAGTCCCAAACCGGGGACTATCCAAAATTTACTCCTAATGAGTAAATTTTGAACGGGTTTCTAAGTTGATACATAAATGTATTATTGTCATATTTAGATATTAAGTTAAACATCATGCATCGATGATCTCATATATAAATCCTAAATTGTCAATATAAGACTACACAATGTCTACCCTCATATTTCTGGAATGTATATAATGATTACATCTGTGATTGATAACAAAATATAGATATGAAAGAATACATATTTTTATTATTGGTTGATTTACTAGTCAAATAAAATGGCACATTGGGAGAGTGAGAATATTATACCTCACTTGTAGGCTGAAGAAAAAATATATGCAAGTCAACAACAAGTCAATAGCACCTGCAACAACACAAATGCACGATTCAATTCTGTTATAATGTATTAATTAGAGGTCAATATATATCAATTTTAGAGGAGCAGTAAGAATTAACAAATGCAAAATTGACAAATTTTGAAGTTTCTACAACTCAGACAGCACGGCCGTGCTACCCAACATGGTTGTGCCATCACCACAGCCGTGCAGCTCAGCACGGCCGTGCTACCTGATCAGTTGCATGACAGTAAGAAGAAAATGGAGGAGTAAGGTGGAAGAGAGAACTGTGCTACCTTGAGAAGAACCGGACGATGGGGGAGCTTGTGTGGGAGAAGAACTAGAGAGAGAAGGTACACGACCCTTGCAATGTCGTAGGCGTCGTCACCATTCAAGGAAGAAAGTGGTTGGGCGTCATCTTCCAAAGTGCACGGCGCCAGAGATGGTGGTCGATCCAGCGGCTTCGGCGCCGTCCAAAGAAGAAAATGGCAGCTTGGCGTCGTCATCCTAGAAGGGGTGTCAATTTGCCTCTCTTCAGGCATGGAGATGGTTGGGAAGGTGACCTTGGAAGTAGCAGCGATTTGCTTCTCTTCGGGCGTGGGAGCAGGAATGGGGAGACGAACAAAATGAACTGAAACACACTAAAACATGGCTCAATTTTGGTCTAATGTCAGTCCGACCTCTAGGGTCGGTTATCTCAAAAAATTGACGCTACAGGTTGGGTCTGTATGGTCGGTTATTTGAAAAAACTGACTCTAGAGACTAAGTGGTGCCCAAAATTTTTGAGACCATCTATAAGGTCGGCTATTTGAAAAAAAACTGACACTAGAGGTCAGGGTCTATAGGGTCAGTTATTTGAAAAAACTGACCCTACAGACTATGTGGTGCCCGAAATTTTTGAGATCATCTATAAGGTCGGTTATTTGAAAACACCGACCCTAGAGGTCAGGGTCTATGGGGTCGGTTATTTGAAAAAACCAACCCTAGAGTTACAAAGCGGTGCCCGAGTTTTTTGTTGACCCTATAGCATCAGTTATTTAGAAAAACTGACCCTATAGATCGAGGGACGAAGCCAAAATCGTGTGAGTTTTCGCCGCAGGAAACCTGTAAGGTCGTTTTTTTATAAAGCTGATGCAATAGTGTATTAGGTCGGTTATTCTAGTAAAAACAATGCAATGGGCATCGACGTTACTGGCCAAAAATGTAGTAGTGAATGTTCAAACTTCATGGATTAAAGACTCAAGTTGCTCACATCACTTGTATCCGCATAGAGATTGGTTCTCTTCTTATGAATATTTTGATGGAGGTAATGTAAATATGGTAAATATTACTACTTACAAGACTTTTGGCATTAGGTCAATTTGCATTAAGATGTTTGATGGAGTCATTCAAACTATTTCAAATGTTCATCATGTTCAAGGCCTCTAGAAAAACCTCATATCGATTAGCTTGCTTGAAGCCAATAGTTTTCCATACAGGACTGAAAATGGAATCATGTCCATTACCAAAGGAGATGATATTCTGACAAGATGTTTTAGTGCAACTATGACAGGTGTAGCTGCAACGTCTTCCTCAACTAGTTCAAATCTGGATACCAAAAAATTGTGGCATATGAGATTGGGACACATGAGTCAGAAGGTTTTGAATTATTAAGCAGGAGAGAACTTTTAGGTGATATCAGTACTGAAAATTTGGATTTATGTGAGCACTATGTAACGAGAGAGCAGAAAAAGGTTAGCTTTTCAACTACAAACCATACTACAAAAGGTATTGTTATTACATTCATTTCGACACCTAGGGTCCTTCTCAAGTGCCTTCTAAGGGTGGTGACAGATATATTCTTACTTTCATTGACGATTTCTCAAGAAAATCGTGGGTGTATTTTCTAAAATATAAATTTGAAGCTTTTGATCGGTTTAATAAGTGGAAGATGCAGGTTGAAAAGCAAATAGGAAAATGGATCAAAAGGCCGAGGATAGATAATGTCATGGAATTATGTTCTTTTGAATGTAATGAATTCTTTCAATCTAAAGGTATTTCAAGATACTGCACAGTGAGACATACACCTGAGCAAAATGACATTCCAGAACACATAAACAAAACTTTTCTAGAGTGTGCACGATGCATGCTGATTAGTGCAGCTCTTACCAAATATTTTTGGGTTGAAGCCATCTCTACTACAGCCTATCTTGTAAATCATTCTCCATCTACTCCACTGGGTTTTAATACTCTAGAAGAAGTATATAGTTTGGTCATCCTGCAAATTATTCAAATCTCCACATTTTTTGTTTCCATGCATGTCTATTCAAATGAAGGGAAGATCGATCCTAGAGCAAAAAGTCCATTTTTATGGGTATGTTGATAGTGTGAATGGATAAATATTCTAGTGTACTGAGCCAAAGTCATCAAAGTTCTTGATTGAAAAAATGTCACTTTTGATGATTCTACTATGTTTTATGCAAAACTAGATCGTGTTATATCTTTTGTTGCAAGTCATTCTCTAAATCCACTGAGCAGGTGGAGTTTGAAGTTAGTGCAGACAATGTGACACCTCCTCTTATTACATAGGAAAACCCAGATGATGATGAAGATGACACTCATGAATAATAGACCTATACCATTGCTTTTAGAAGAGAAAGAAGATAGATCAAACCACTTGTAGGGCACTCAGATTATGTTGTTGTGTATGCCTTGGCTACTTCACGAGAGACAAATGATTCAAGTGAACCATCCACCTATGTTTGAGTTATGTCTAATCTAGATTTTGTTATGTGGATTGCTGCTATGAAGGAAGAGACGGAGTCTCTTCAAAAGAACAACACTTGGATGCTTGTAAATCCTCCTACTAGAAAGAATGTTGTTGGATGTAAATGGATATTCAAAAGGAAGGAAGTTGGTCCTGGAGATACTAGTGTAAGGTTAAAAGTGTGGTTTGTTGCAAAAGGCTACAAGCAGGTGGAAGGTATAGATTACGATGATGTTTTCTCTCCTGTTATCAAACACACCTCTAACATATTTCTATTTGAATTAGTTTCTAGATATGATTTAGAGTTTGAGCAACTTGATGTAAAGACCGCATTCCTTGATGTTTATTTAGAGGAACCAATTGACATGTAGCAACCTGAAGGTTGTGTTTCTATTGCAAAGAATGATCTTGTGTGCTTACTAAAGAAGTCTCTTTATGCCTTGAAGCAATCTCCACGTCAGTGGTATTAGAGCCCAGTTCAGGATTGGGGCTTTGCACCTCTGTGAAATACATTGTTGGGTTGTGTGGAAGCGCCTTTAGCGTGGTGCAGTTGATATCCCTTCAAGAGGGAGTTTATGGACTCACAGATGAGGGGGAGAGTTGTTAAGTCATGTGTGAATGAATTCAATCCCACATTACCTGCGCGTGGAGATGTGCACCCATATATAAATTGTTGTACTATTCCTCTTATTGCCAATTTGTTTTGGGATGGAACCCCAACTAGATTAAATGTTGGGCCAGATCACCCCCCCAGTTTCTCCCAATAGAGGAGACATGAGGATGATCATCTTCTTACTTACACTGCCCAAAGTAGAGGGATATCATTACAAGGTCCACATTTTCATTTGGTTCTAACAGTTTATGGTACCATGTCCTACAAAAAAATTACCAATAAGAAGAAAAAGATAGCTAAGTTTTGACAACATCAAACAATCTCACAAGAAGAGGAGACATGAGGATGATTGTCTTCTCATTGGTGTTGCCCAAAGTGGAGGAGTATCATTAAAAAAAACCATCTTTTCATATGGTTATCACGGTTCATGGTCCCATGTCTATGACACCCGTCTCTCACTAAAAAAACACCAATAAGAAGAAGACAACATATAAATTTTGACAAATTTATCAAGAAATATGGTAAGCGAAGACATAAGGATGATCGTCTTCAAAGTTACGTTGTCCAAACTGAAGAAATCATTATGAGATCCATCTTTTCTTCTAGTTCTCAAGGTTCATGGTCCTATGTCTACAACACCCATTTGCCCTAAAAGAGGCTACGAGAAATGTGTAACCCTTACCCCATCCCCCACCCTTCAATCCACATGTATAGCCTTCAAGAACCCAAACCACATTTTCATGTCCCGTGGAACAAGATGAGGAGAAAGAGGACTCATCAAAAATGATGGAGGTTAGAAGAACATGGTTGTTGGGGCCATGAGGATGGGTGGATGATTGGATGGTGGTTTAGAGGAGAGGGTATCTTTAACCATTCATTGATGTACTTCACTACCTAGAGAGATCAACTTATAGGATTTTGAACACTTAAATCCCACCTTATATTAAGTATAAGAGTTACACCAAGAAGACCTTCTTTTTTCAAGAACAAAGAGAAACTAGCTTCCGTTTGAGGCCAAGGGAACCAACAACCTTACCAAGGACTTATTTATCTACTGACCAAGGTACTTTGGCCTTTACCAAGGACTTATCTACCCTTAACCTAGATTTTCTGAGTTGAACCTTCTTTTATTTCACCAAGAAAGTAATCTTTAATTCACCTATGTATGAGAGAATATATTGGAGGAAGGATATTTGAGAGCTTGATAAAGATTACAATAAAGCTAGCTCTCTCACAATATTCTTACATGTCCCTTAATGACAACAAAAAGTAATCAAGCTTGAGAATTATTAGGAGGCTCTTGGTTCTTCTCACTCAACAATAGCATATAAGAATTGAAAGGCAACCTTGGAATAAAGTCAAATGGTCTATATGTATAGTTGGGGGTGCCCATTAGACAGTACAATACTCTGCTTCAAATTCTAGCCATTTTAGAGAGATTAGCTACTTTTTCAATGGATGTAAATCAATTTTCTCTCTCTATCTCTAATGGATATTTTACAATTTACATCTACAATACCATCAACCCAGATGCAAAGGGTGCATGTTGTCTGGTGTCACTAAAAGTAAGTCTTTTAGCATCATCTATCAAGATACAACGACAATTAGCATCTCAACCAGTGACCATGCATGACTAACTCAAGTAGTTCGTCAGCCAAGATAGTCTCATGACAATATTGGCCAATAAAAAATGCTATCTTGCATTAAGTCATTTAACATAAAATGTGCATGAGTCATTGAACAAAAATTTTCTAATTAATATTTAATCAAAGTTACAAGTCATAAAGCCATCACAAATGATTTACAGTAATAACATAGGTCTATAAATTATTTGGTTCCTAATTTTGTGTTGTTTGGAGTTGTATTTTTCCAACCTAGAGTTTCTAAATTCCAATGCTTCGAGTGCACCTAATGATCTAAATTTGTGTTGAAAGTAATGTTAGATACACATGAATGAATAGTGAAGTCATCATCAAAATATGAGTAATGTATAACCCTTAGGTCGACATTCCCCCCTTTTTGAAGATGACAAACCATTTCCAAAAAATATTGAAAGCAATCAAAATTAAATCTTTTACCTCAACATCTTAAAACTATTTTTCATGTTTATCACATAAAAGCCCCACCTCAATCTATGATTGCCCTACCTATTTTGTTATATATTATAAAAAGAATATATATCCATTTCCATTCATTTCTAGCATTTTATAAAAGAGTATACAACAAAATCCATTTCAAGGTTTTTCTATACTCCCCCCCTTATGATATCAAAAAATGAGGGGTAGAAGAGCATATCAAAGGTCGTATCAACCAAAATCATGATCATATTGAGAAGAAGGTATATATCAAAAGAGGGCAATCCCACAAGTAACATTATATATTAAAACTATAAAAGATTTTCATATAATAGTTATGTCGGACTACATCAACAATATAAGCTAAATAGAACACGTGGAATCTTATTATGATACAAAACATAGAACCAGATGAAAAGAGAACTGAAGAGAGCAGAAGATAAAATAGGGCCTCAAAATACATATGTCATATCTAGTACACACTAAGTTCGCAAAATATATAGAAATAGGGTACTCTGGAGTATGACCTTGTTGACTAAGGAAGGATTGTAGTCTTCGTCAACTTCCTCATTTTTTATAGTCAAAGGATAGTGATGTAGGCTCTCACAAACATCTTCTACACCAGCATCAATATCACCACAATTTTCACCATTTCTAACATCATCATTAGCATAACAATCTCTAAGAGTCACATCTACAACCATCTTAACATCATCAATAGTCGACACCTCATGACTATGCCAATGTGCATGAATTTGAGCCTCTATCTTGTAACCATGTGAAACAAGGGCTTAATATTGTATGCAGTTTGGTTTAGTGCCCCATTGATAGTGAACAAGGTTAGCATCTAGACTAGTTGATGGAACTGTGGCATGGGATAGATCAGCATGTGAGGAGGTAGGTGGAGCTAGAGGTGGTGCATCATCATGTGGAGAAATGGATGGAAGGAACCATCAACAAAAACATTAGGAATATAAGAAGATAGGTAGTGGGAGGGAGGGTAGAACTGATCATTTGTATAGGCAGCATAGTCATTGGAGTGAAAAGAGGGCTAGTATGTGGGATGTGGATGAGGGCAGGACAAGTTAATTGAAGATATGATAGAGATAATGCAATCATGAAGTTGGGAATGGACATGTCTATAGTATTCACTCTCATAAATCATATACCCCATGACTTGCTCTTTGGATATAGAGAATGAGTCATGAGGTAGAGGTGGAGGCATGGTGGAAGGATGTGAACGTGGAGGAATAGAGTAGGTGGGTGGCGGTACTTAGGTGGTAGAACTACCAATATGGGACTGAGAACATAAAGCTCCAAGATCTTGGCATAAGTGAGAGGATTCTTGTAGATGTAATGTTGATAGAAATACCTCATATATTATAAAGGTACTTAGTTTATGAAAATATTTTTTCAATGAACATGTTAAAAAGGCCACTAGTGAGGTTTTGGTATAGTTTATTAGTATCATGTGTATTCTTCTCGGAGTCAAAACACATCATGCGATTTAAGATCCAAGAAGTAGATGATCAAGATTTTGTTTCTTGCAATATCCATCTAAATTCTTTTTAGGTGGATATTTTCATTGACTATAAAAGCAACAAGCCTTACTTGATGTGAGAGAGTAGAATAGGAAAGATTGTATCTTTTTATCTAGCCAAACTCACAATTCTTGATAGAAATATGAACATCATGAATCTAAAAATGTGAATCATAATGCTCATAGTGGTTTTTTGAATGAATACGATCAATGGCTTCCCCATACTTCAAGTTCTTGGTAGTAACATGACCAAATAAAAAAAGTTATAGTGGAGGCTCTCCTCAAAAATGTTAAAGTAAGTTATTGTGATCATGGGTTTCAAAATGAGAGGTTGATCAGTGAGGGCAGCTTAGTGGTGTAATTCCAATATGATTTGCATAAAATTCATCTTTGTCTTGCTTTTTAGAATCATTTTGTCAAAAGTACTATAATAAACAAGAAATGCATTTAGACGATGGAAGTTAAACACAGAATGTAAGGCATTCTCCAAACTAGTATGAACTTATTTTCTAAAAGAGAAAGGTTTGTGAGGAAGAAATGACTCATACCATTTAATCGCATGAAGATGGATTAGTTGGATCCCATTGAAAGAGACAATCTTATTGGACATGAGAGGAGAATTATCAACTCTCTCAACCCTAGGTTGGAAGGATTCATATTTTTCTTAAAGTGGAATGATATTGGAGAAACAAAGAAGCAACATAAGAGAAACTATGGAGAGAAATGAGAGAGAGAGAGAGAAAAAATCATATGGGGAGTATTAGAAAGATTAAGATATAGTTAGGAGCTTGGAGGTGGAGGAGGTAACATAAGGAGGTAGGTTGGTCGATTTGAACTAGTTAAGAGGGTTCAATCTCAGTAGACACATCCTATTTAGTAAATGTGGCACATTGACATCAGTTGAGATGATTTCAAGAGGAAATCAACCCAAGGCCCCTATTCCGATCAAGTCTTATGACATTACCCTAACATCAAAAAAATATGTGAAAGTTTGAAGGTGCAATGCATAAGTAATATCTATCTCCTTTCGCTTAGGATTTGAGGGGTGAAATCCTTGTTAGGGGTTTATAACTTGTAAGGACCCTGACCTGGGTTTTGGGATAACTCTAGATGTTTTTCCTAAGTGATATGATTAGAACCTTTCCTTAATCTTTTGAAAAGTAACTAAGACTTAAGAAGAACACATGTTTCAAGTTTGGTCCTATTTGAATGTTGTTTGAGCAATGTTTGCTAGTTTTGGTGCAACTTGCAATTTACCCAACATATGGGATTGATGTGCAATTTATTACCTCTAGAGTGTTCCTACTCTCTCTTAGTATCATATAGAGGATAGAGGAGGAGGGCATCCTTGTTTGTGTCTTGGTTGAGTGATAACACTCTTGGTGACATAAGAACCATAGAATGTTGAGTATCTTGAACTATAGGTGAGGTTGTGTCAAGTTGTGAAGGGTATATGGGGTTTCCTATCAGCTTATAAACCATGGAGGAAGTCCCATATAGGTTTAGCAACTTTTTGGAAGCATTCATGTCGAGCTAAGAACCTTAAATAGGTGAAGCCTATCAATTTAAGACTTCCTTGCAAAAGTTGTATCAGTTTGTACACAAAGTGATATTGGGTTGTCATATCTTATTAAGCAAGATACCCAATGGCCGATATATCACCCTTGGATTATCCACAAGAGTTTTTCATGTTAACATAAACGTGGTTGCATGGTGTCACCATGCATGGACACGTATCACCCATGTACATATAGTGATGATACCTTGAACATACTCTCTTTCATGAGCCTCAACTATATATACCCCTCTTTTAACCTCCTAGTAAAGCTTTTGACTCCTTTACTATCTCTCGCTTGGTGGATGACCCTAGGATCTCAAGGATCAAGGGGAAGGCCGAGCAACTTGCCCAAGGTAAAGCCATGATCATCTTCAACCTTAGAAAGACTATGCCTCTCGGATCATGATTCTTTCCTTAACTTCCTTCTTCACCAAGTTCCTTACTATGGAATCTCCTTTCATATTGTGGTGTAATGATCAAGACTTGGACTTTTCATAAGTCATCTACAACCTTGGAAACGTGGATCTTTGAAGATTGAAGCTTTAGTGGTGATCTTGAGGTAGGTTATAAAACTTGAAATCAACTTTATTATTATTCACCTTCTATCATGCAATACTTGATGATTCCTTTTCTACCTCAACTTTTCTTGTTTGAATGATGGTTCTATGAGTTCTAAGGGATATATGGGGTTATTTTCCATAAACTAGAATAGTAAGGGATGAAGGGTTGGAGCTTGAAGATGATGGAAAACTCTATGCACAAGACAATATCGGTTTGTGGAAACCCTAACCTGATACAAGGGTGTATGAATGTAAACTGATACAAATAAATTCATAACCTCCTATTAGTTTGTTACATGTGTAGTATGACCGTCCTAGAAGTTGTCTGACCTGTCACCCAAGGTTAAAGAATAAGACGGGTCGATATCCTAAATATAGCTAAGTTAACACACACTTACAATATAACATGGATGGTCGACATGACTTGTGATGCTCTAGAATGATATGGTGTTAATCCGTTATGACCTAGAGGAAGCAAGGCTGATATGTTGGACACCATAAAATGATATGTTGTTATAATACTAACTCATCATTACTAAGAGATGTCTAGTGGATATAGAGTGTGGAATCATGTTGCCTTAGTTGAGTGTAGAGGCTGATATGGCCAACTCTAACCCGAAAACCAATACACTCACAATCTGACACCCCTCTAGCATGACACATCATGTGATAGTAGGGGCAATATACCCATACAAGCCTTGGCCGATACACCAAGTAGTGGTGAGTCCAATAGGTGAGAGAGCTAAGGTGTTGAATAAGGGCTCACCCAATACAAATCAAATCCTAGATGTTGATATCCCATAGTAAGCCATGTGGCCGATACACAAAGGGATAACTAGGTCGATATCCTAGTTGATGGTGTGGCTGACACACTAGTTGGTTGAGTGGCTGATATCCTAGTTAATGGTAAGGCCAATACACAATGGGTTGATGTGGCCTATATACAAATAGATAGGGTGGCCGATACCCTAAAGTACACTATAGCCAATATACCTTCTCAAGCATCTCTAAACTGATACCATTTAATATGCCTTGGCCGATACAATTAATGGTTCCTTGGATGACACAAACACATGTGTCTAGGCCGACAGAAGGTGTAACATGTAGGTTGATACACCTAGGTCGACATATCTTGATGAGTGTAGGTATGTACACTTTGATATAATTAATTGATACACTATGAAGTAATTGAGATGAAGGCACTTCAATGAGTATGGGTATGATAAAACCTAAAGTGGATTCAACTAAAAATAAGTATGTTGAAATCAATATCCAAGTAAGGATGAAAAAGAAACTTGTACTACTCATATGAGAAAGGTAATACCTTATTTGGTAATCAATTTATGATAATTGATAAGAGTACTCAAGTATGATTAAATACTTATGGTAATGAAATAAGCTCCTAGATGTGAGGATCTATATATTAGGGATTCAGTTGTTGAATAAAACCCTAAAGACCCTAATCAGTTACAGTAGAGGCCCTAACCCTAATTATGAAAGGGTTGTAACTGAATTGAGTGATTATTTGTGATACAATTGAATGTTTAGATAATACTATAATATCCTAGAGATGAGGAGTTATGGTCTAGGGTTGGTGATTGAATATAACCATGAAAACCCTAATATTTGAAAAGAAAAACCATAACCCTAATCACAATACGGAATGTAATTTGAAATTGCATGATGATAATAATTGATGGTTATAATAACGACATTTTGACCATGAATGCTTTATGGATATATAGAAAACTAAGGGATATAGTGGTTATAATCTATTATAGCTTGATTATGACCTATAGGTGTAAGGAGGAGGGATCACCCCTTACTAAAATTTTGAACAATTAACATCCATTCCAAACACACTCAAAGGTATGTTGGAATAGGTATAAATTTTCCAAATTTATTATAATTGTAAGGCCCTGAACTTTCTTAAGCTTAATTACCATAATTGAATTCTTATAACCCTAGCCTAACCTTGTGATATGCTTTGAAATCATAATACAAGCTGAAGTTTCAAATTTGATCCGATTTGGACACTGTTTGAGCAAGTTATGCAATTTTATGTACATTTTGGATTTTTCTATAATTTACCCAATTTATGGGTTTTCTTTGCAATTTGTCACATAAATTATGTTACTTAGATGCTATCTTATCATTCTTGAGTATTTTTAGCCATGGGGCTCCTAGTGTAGCCATGGTTTGAAGGTGTTTTCCTCAAGGGTATTTTAGGATTTACCCCTTCATGGATGAGCTACCTTTAGTAGCTATTAACTAATGAATTATTTGATTGGCTTATAATTTCGACAAAGGAGAGATAATAAGGTCTATATGGATTGTGGGTGAGCTTCTAAGATACTATAACTTCAACTTTTTCTTTTTCTTTATCTTAAAGTTTCATATACTTATCCCTAAACATCCAAACAAACCATTTTCTCTCCACCACTTTCCTCCTTCTAAAAACCTCATTCTCTCTCTGTGCTGCTGAAAATTTCCTATCCAAGGAAGAATAAAGTGGGGATCTTCTTGGAAAAAGAATCTAGGGTTGCAATTGACTTCCTTTTAGGGTTTAAAAAGCTTCCTCCTAGTAATCTTGACCTAAAGAGTAAGAATCCCCTTATTTCCTCCATTTATTTCTTTGTTATCCTTCCTCCTACCTTTCTCCAGGTCAAAACATTTTTGTTCTATGGTAGAAATTTCTCTAAAGCTCCAAAACCTACCTTTCTTGCTCTTTATGCTTAGGGTTTTCTCATTTGATGAATAAAGGTGCTAGATAGATGAGTTCACATCTTATCCTTGGATTTTCTACCCAGCCTGCTCGTGTTTCCTTCTGTTTGGGGTTTTATCTTCTAATTAGAGGTAAGTTTTATAACTTGCTCCACATTTATTGCTTACAGTAATCTTGCTAGCTCATGTTCTTGCTTTTAAATGATGATCCATGCACTAAAAAGTTATGCTTGAATTGGATTTCAATTTTTTTAATGTTCCCTATTCTGATTTCAGTTCTAGATGAACCTGTTATCATGTGTACGTTATTCCTAAGGTATAATATGACTTGGGTCAGGCTGGTATGACAACCTATGGTGCTAAACACCTATCAACTAACGGTCAACTTTAGGGTTTAAAGTTGATTTCTTCTATAAACACATGACTCAATGGTGGTACCATTGCAACAACTGATGGTGTTATCTTCATGACAACTGATAGTGGTGACCAAGGGTTTCAACTGATGTTCACCCCTTAGGTCAGGTGTTGGCCTAATTAGAAGCTTAGTGATTAACAACTAATTACCCTAATGATGCTATCAATCAATGGTTATATTAGTTTGATATTTCATGGTGATTAATGAATATAGTACTGATCTAACAACCTATGGTGACTTAATGGTCACTATTGATGGTGGATTAGGTCTCCACAACTTGTGGTGTGTTAATCATGTAGTTGTAGCCTCTATTAAGCCTTAAACCAATGGTTTCTTGGGTCATTTGATGCATTGGTCGGACCTATACTCCAATTGATGGTTTTAATATATAAACTTCACCTAATGGTTAGGACCTAATGTTTCTTCATCCAATAAAATGGAATTATTCCTAAATGTACTATGTTGGTCCTAATAAAGTGATTTAAATAATTCCTTTATGAGATCAACTTAAGAATCTCATTTATTGACGGATTGTTTTAAATAAATAATCGCTTGTGGGTTTTACCCTACTCTCAATGGAACTTTTATGTTGTTAATCAAGGGATGTCTAGGGTTAGATGGTGAATCTTTCTGGAGAACAACTCAATGACTTCATAGGTGGTTTGTTCAAGATGTTTACTTATGTAAACGGCCAATGGATTTACCTTTTCAACATTTAATGTTTAGAAGTTGATGCCTTAATATTCCCATTGTTTTGGGTAAAGTGTGTACTGTAATGTTATGATTCTAATGATGAGAATTTGATAGTTCAATGCCTTAAACTTGTATTCTTGTCCTTTCCCTCATATGATTGTGATTTATAATCACCATAACGAATTAATGGGTAACCCAAATGAGGTATAGTTTGTTATACGTAGCTTTAATATAACTAAATGATGGTAACTGGGTATGAATAGTCCTTTAATGACTAATACAATCATGGAGTACTCTCTTATTGTTGTTGAAACCCTAGTATGCTATAACTTGATGGTTACACCTTGATTTATGTGTGGGTTCATACTTGAGAATAGTATGGAATGTAATGGTGATGCTTCACCTTATGCATCCATGATCCAATGGGGATGTCATGAGTTGGGATTTGGGTATGAGTGCTGATTAGTAACATTAATATAATTTATCTTGTTGAACCTAACTCTAATGCAAATAGATAACTATGAGTATTCATGTTTATCCTTCTTATATAATGGCATGATGGTGAAATAACCTCATTAATATTATCATAACCTTATTGTGTTAATTGGTGGTTATCATAGCTACATGGTTGATACTTTCTTATGCTAAACATGTACATTATGAATATGATGAGGGTTAATCATATCTAAATTCCTTGCATGTTGATGTAATAAAGGAATATTCTTAATGTTAATATAACCCTGCTATGATTGTTTATGAATATCTCCTAGCTCATTAATGCAATATTGTGCTGATCTGGTGTATTATATGTAAGTGATGTTGTTGAGCCTTGTTATAAGGCATGAAAAGACAATGATGATCTTGTAGGGAATGGTATGATGGTCTTAATGACCTTTGTGCATGGTTGATCCTTGAATATGGTGTAGTCCTCTTAGGTTGATAAGAGTTGATACCCTATGATATTGTGTAAAGGATTTATAACTTGTGATAGTATGATGACTAGTTTAGTCTCATGAATGGCAAGTGAATAGTACCATGTGATGATGAGATGAGAAATTATGTTTCACACATTTTATATCTTTTGAAGTTGTGATATTTATATGCTTGCTAGAAGTGAATTAGGGTTTGTATGTCCACTTCTTTAATGTAGCCTTAATTCACTCAATTGGCATAACTAATCAAGTGTAACTCTAATCATGTAGTGCCATGTGTCGTAGAGCTATCTTCAGTGTCAGAAGTTGTTGGATGGTGAAATGAGTATTCCTAAGGGAAACTCAGAGTGCATACTGTTGAGTATGTGGGCGTGTAAAGTTGAGGATATATCCTTGTCATCCACAATCCAGGTTATGCAGGATGGCTATGGTCATGCCTCAGACATTTGATATGATTGAGGACAACTATGGATGTACCTCAAATTAGAGGGTTGTGTATACCATGTTTCTAGTGACGTGGCATGTACCAAGGGTAGACTAGTGGTTAGCATCTTGACTATATGTCGTTGTTGTGGTAGATTTGACTGATATGTCACTACCTTTTTACTCATACTAACCAAGGGGAAGAGATCTTAGGATACTGGAACTCCTAGATCTTGTACGAAACGGAATAGCCCTTTGCATGGGTCAGTTAGACTTTGGGTGGTATGACTCAAACTCCCCAGGGCATAAAAAAGATGTAATATAGTTTTCTATAAAATCTATTTAGGGTTATACACGACGCTTCATTTTGGATGATAACCCTTGTTGTTCTATGTACATAGATATAATGTTTAATGCATTAAAAGATAGTATATATTCTTATGTTGTGGATATGCTCATGTTATACATGTGAACATACAATAGTCATGTTTAAGTTGATAGAGATATTATTACTATTCACTATGTTTATGACATTCGTTATTACATGTTGTTAGCTATGCTTATATTGCTAGGTATGCCTTTGTAACTAGGGATGCCTATACTGCTAATCATGCTTATGCAGATAGTTGTGCTTATATTGTTAGCTCTAGTTATGATGTTGATATGTTCAACTTGATAGACATGTTTATGTTGTTAGTTATACTTATGATACTAGACTTATTCATGATGTTAGAGATGCTCGTGCTGCTAGACTCCTTATATTGTTAATAGGGATATGAGAATAGTCTGGCTAATGAAGATAGTTATTCTCTTCTCTTTTATGTATTTTTTTAATCATCAGTGTTGTTGAGCTTATTTGTTATATATTATTGAATTTCTTAAACTGTCTCATTACCTAAAAATGTTGGTATCAATAAGTGTTGTTGGAGGTTATATCTCTTGCTGGGACATGGGTCTCACCCTTGTGGTTTGCCACATCTTTTTAGGTATACGGAAGGGATAAAAACAAACATGTGGCAGCAAAGAGGAGCTATAGTAATGAATTTGTGAGAAAGTTGATTAGATGTCTAGTATGTCCTAGAGTCATCCATGTACTCTCAAGTTCGGGTAGGAAACATTTGTATATGGTGTTTCAAACAAATTGGAATTTTGTTAGCATGTTAATTCTTGTTTGTGTGGCATATACAAATATTGTTATCCTATGTATATATGTTGTAGCTAAGATGATAGAACAATTGGTATCCAATTCTTGTCATTGTATGGATACAAGAAAGATTTGAGCTCTTATGAAATATTTTTGAGTAGGTGTTGATGTTGAAATCAGTTTTAATTTTTGACTAGTTAGTGATCGATTGTGTTTTGTGTTTTGAGTAATCTCATTTAGTGTAACGAGTTCTCACAAGTTGGTATTAGAGCTTTGGGTTCATTGAGTCTACAGAGTCACTAGGACTTAGGACTAGGATGATGTCTAAGTTATATGACACAAAAACATGGTGCATACTGCCTAATCTCAATACTTGGGTGCCATGGCCAGGTATTCAATTATTGAAGAAAAGGTTATTATGGAACTCTTAGATTGTTATCTTTTTATTTCTCTGATCAAGTAGTCATTTGGAACAATCTAAAGAGTATAATGAATCAAAAAATCATGGTGCAGATAACTCAATATTACATCAAGAGAATATGAGGATTACATCATTATCTATCAAATCTTGAATTGTTGGTAACTGTAAGAGAAAGATACAACCCCATGAAATCTAAATCGGAATACAAATAAGAAAAAGAGGAGTTCTTGAAGATATAATTCAACAATATAATAATGTAAAAGACAAATAAGCTTGTGCTTATAAAGTGATTCAAGGTATGAGAACCATATAAAATGGATAGAACTCATATGATAAGTATAAAATGAGACGATGAATCGGAACAATGACAAAGAAATAAGGTGGAACCTAAGTTAATCTCAGACCAACCTATGTGTGTAAGAAAATGTTAATGTAAAATCAGCATGGCATGTGAAAAAAATTAAGGGAGATGATCCCTGTTTAATGAAGAAATTGTGGAATATGATGATTTACCTCTTGATAAGTGGTTGAAAAACATAATAAAATAAGATATCATACCAAAATGTGACAAATAGTCATCAAGGAAGGAGTAATGAGATATATTAATCATGATGATTCCTATTCTAATGGCAAGGAACCCAGAATGAAAAAGGTAAAATGATACATAAGAAGCTGTAACCTGCATAATGAAAAATAGAATTGGTTACCTTTCTGTTAGTGACCCTAGAAAAATACTACTATGGTATGGGAAGTGTATTTCCCTTTGTGTCTTTCCTTTCAAGGGAACATCTTTCAAGTGGATCATTGCCACTTGGTATGTGTGGAATTGCTACAAACATGAGGGTGGATAGATTATTATAACATAACGTTGCTTAGACTATGGTTCCAATATCATAAAGTTTGTGATAAGTTTGATTTTGAGCATTCCAATAACTTGGGAGACTCCTCTTATATGTTTTGAAATTTATGATGTTGGTAAAAGTAGATGAGATAAGGATGTGAGTTCCTTATAGAACATGAGGTGGATACCAAGGTAATGAATCCTAGAATCCAAGATGTATCAACAATATGGGAAGTATGTGAAGGTTGGAGATGTTTACTAAATGAACATATCAAGTATTCCTCTCCCTTAAAGAGAGGGACAGAGAGTTGATGATGACCCTTGATGCGATGATTTTGAGTCGCATTTATATACCTTTTTCTTATGTGTTTTGTGCTCTAATTACTCATTTTTATGGATAATATTGCATAATTCACTCATTTCGGCTTTTGCCATCATTCTATGTCAAATCCCCTTTGTTTTACCATTTTGAGCATTATTTATCATATTATCATAATTTGTGTGGATTTACTTGGTCTTATTGTGGAATTTCAGGAAAATCAAGTATCTGCTTCCGTCGATACCATCGACGGAAGTTGATACCATCGACCAAGCCACAAGTTGCCATCCGAGAAGAGCAGCGCAGAGTCGATACCATTGACACACAAGTCGATGACATTGAGATCCCTTCAGGTTGTTGGCGAGGAATCCGTCGATACCATCGACCCAAGTCGATGCCATCGACGTATGGAGGCTGCAGCGTCGCTAAACGACAACAACCGACGCTAAAGAGAGTCGATACCATCGACCCAAGTCGATGGTATCGAGATGATCACAAGCACTCAGACGAAAAGAAAAGAAGGCTGCCGCTAATACGCTGGGTCGATACCATCGACCCGCGTTGATGGTATCGACACCAGCAGATATGCGTTGGATTCGTTTTGATCTCAATCGGACGGCTGGAGTTATTTGACGACCTAATTAGGGACTTATACCTAATGACGGCCGCCCGGAGGAGAGGATCATCTCATTTTGCATTGCACGAGTGCCGAGGAAGGAGAAAAAAGGAGAACGGAGGCCAGAGGCTCATCCCGGGTGATTCGGACGGTGCCGAAGACGAATTCCACCACCGATAGGCGGGGAAGCTCGTATTCTACGCCAAGGATCTACCAGTTCTTCTCCGTTCAGGGGTTTTCCCACTTGTTTCACGTTTTTCTTATGAATTACCCTATTTCTACCATGTATTTGTGTGAGATGAACATGAGAGGCTAAAACCCTCCATCTTTAGGACCGGGAGTAGCCCGAGAATGCATTGTATGACAATTTTATATTGATAATTCATATTTTCTCTCTTAAATCCGTGGTATAGTTTCGTTTTCTCCATATATATTGTTATGCTTGATCACCATAATAATAACCTAATGCCCTTAATCACTTCGACATAAGGATTAACGGTTGAAAAGAGACGAAACCTACATTAATCGATAAATCCCTTGACAAAGGAGGTGTAAAATTAATGGTGGAAACTGAGAGACCGTTTGTAATGCGCTTAGTTTAGGGGAATGATTACTACGACGGTGGAATCAACCTAAACCTAAGTAGTGAATTACACCACGACAGTGGGTAATTCTGTTTTCAGGCCACTACCCGGATAGAGAGAGAAGAGTGAGTAATTATATAAAACCTAATGCAATGTTGACCCGCGGTGAAACCGCAATCCTAAAGATACTCTTTTGAATTGATTAAATTAATCTTTAATCGATTGTTTTCTTTGTTTCATTTTTTTTCTTTTTAATTTCGACAACAAACCCTATTTTGTCATTCGGCCTAGCTGATTGCGATTAGTTAGTAGGAGTCTCCAATAATTCATGTATCCCTGAGTTCGACTCGGGCCTCACAAAGGCCTATATTACTCGACGCGTATACTTGCGTTTAAGTGCGTAGTAAAATTGCGTCAAGTTTTTGGCGCCGTTGCCGGGGATACGGCGAATTATTGGCACTTTGAGTGCTAAGAGCGGCCACTGTAGGCCACATTTTTTTTTATTTTTTTTCTTTTTGAAACAATTTTAAATATTCTTAAATTTATCTATAATTGTGTTTACTCGTTCAAAGCGTATTACTGAACCCTGATTTTCTTATTTCAGGTACTTTGCATGGTGCATACACGTAGCGCAGACTACGCGAATCGCACACCTGAGGTTCCACCTCCGGGACCAGAGGACGAGGATTACTATGAGCAAGATCACCAAAGCGACATAGATTCTGAATCTGAGCAAGAGCAAGCAGAAGAAATGGCCGAACCACAGACGATATGGGAGAAGATCAAAGCGTCTTCTTCATCAGCTTCAAAGGGGCCTATAAAGAAGCAGGCGGTCAACATTCCAACCTACAAGATTGATCCAGCATTGATCAACTTGGTAAAATCAAATGCATTTCACGGGCTGAAGAATGAGGACCCAGTTGCACACATTAGCCAGTTCGTGGAGAACTGTGACATGGTGAAGATCGACCGATTTCCACAAGATGCTTTGTACCTCAAGCTATTTCCAAGTTCCTTGGCAGGAGCAGCAAGAGAGTGGCTCCATAACCTCGATGACGAATTTGTTCAGTCTTGGGATCATATGGTGGAAGTTTTCTTTGAGAGGTTTTTCCCTCCTGAGAAGACCAACGACATGATTAGGAAGATTCACAATTTCACCCAACAGGCGGGTGAGACATATTCTGAGACCTGGGAGAGATTCCAGGTTATGTTGAGGAGGTGCCCACATCATGGGCTGGACAGGGAAATGCAAGTGAAAATCTTTTATTTTGCTCTCTCCGAGCACGATAGAAGTAATCTTGATTCAGCCGGATCCGGATTCTTTCTGAATAATACAGATACTAGATGTTGGGAGATATTAAAGAACATGGCTAGGAAACAGTCATGGGGCGACAGAGGTGCAGTGGAACAGGTCAAGGCTGCTGGTGAATCTAGAATAGTTAGGGAGCTAAACGATAAGTTAGATCTTCTAGCTAAGAAGCTGCTAACTAAGGAAGATGCATCTGAAGATGAGGATGCCCAAGTGAAATTCATGCAACAACAGGGCTATAGAAACAATGACTATGCATGGAGGAAGGATAAAAAGTTTTCATGGAAGGATCCAAATAATTTTCTGCAGGATCCGGATGCCAAGCCACAACAGAAAGCCGAGGATAAGAACACCGAATTGCTAAGTCAAATGGTCCAGCAAAACCAAGAGATGATGGCCATGTTTGGAAAACAATTGCAATCTCAAGGTGATATCCTAACCAAGTTTGGACAGACGCTACAAAGCCATGGAGCACAAATGCGGGCATTAGAGACCACTGTGGCACAGATTTCGAGTGAAGTGGCGGCCATCAAGCACGCCAATCAACAGAAACCATCCGAGAATGCAAATGTGGCTCAGGCACACCATCAAGTCAAGTACATGTCTGTGGTAAGCACTGAGGAGGAATCTCAGGTGCAAGAAGCTGTAGAAGAAAGAAAAATGACTTTCAATGTGAATGCAACACCGGCGATACCATATCCACGCACGTACTATGGATTGCCGGGCGGAAACCCTTTCTTCAGAAAATCACAAAGAGTTGTGAATATTGTATCTCCACCTAGGCAGGAAGAACAAGTGCAAGTTGTTTGTGCACATGTGGAGACATCTAAGGTTAGAGAGGAACCACAACAAGCTGCTACTATTGAGGATGTCTCACCAAAGCCCACTTCGGAGGGAGTGATTGAAGCAAGCTAAGGGGAGGTACCCCCGAAAAGCGCTTATGTGCCACCTCATAGGCGTGTTGATGCAGCTGATGTTTCAGATCCGGTCAATTCTAAGTCAAAGAAAGAGCATCGTCATTTTAAGAAATTCCTGGAGATATTCCGAAAACTCCACATCAATATTCCATTAGTGGAGATGATCGAAAAAGTACCTGCCTATGGGAGGTTCATCAAGGAAATCATCAATAAGAAGAGGCAGATAAAAGATGATGAAATTTATTGGATGAATGAGACAGTGAGCTCTATGATTCACGGGAGTTCACCAAAGAAGAGAAAGGACCCAGGAGGTTTTTACATACCGTGCTCAATAGGTGGTCAACATTTTCCAAAAGCGCAATGTGATTCTGGCGCTAGCATAAATCTCATGCCTTTGGTGACATTTCAAAAGCTGGGGTTAAAAGAGATAAAGAAGTTGGCTGCAACAATTGAATTGGCGGATGGGTCTACAGTGAGACCCTATGGAGTATGTGAAGATGTTCTAATCAAAGTGGATAGATTCATATTTCCGGTGGATTTTGTTGTTATTGATATGCCACCGCTCCAAGGCTGTGAAATTCTTCTATGGAGACCGTTTCAAGCAACGGTGGATGTCGTGAATGCCTTAGGGAGAGGTACTTTGTCTTTGGGAATTGGAGGAGATCGAGTTGAATTCAAATTACCGCATGATCCTCTAAGTGCAGTTCCCAAGGTGAAAAGATGATGATTGTCACACCGTCTAGCCTAAGACGTTAAATAAGGGCGCTTGTTGGGAGGCAACCCAACCATTGGTACATTAGGATAGTTTAATTCTAGTCATAGGTTGCTTTAGTTTCGTTCAATTTTTAGTATAAAAAAGATACCGTGATCGGTTTGTTTGATGTGCAGGCTGAGGCAGGGTCGATACCATCGACACACTGGTCGATGGTATCGACCGGGTTACAGGTTGACGACTACAGATTTTGCTCTGCGTCGATACCATCGACGGCCTAGTCGATGGTATCGACCTACCTACAGGCAGATCGCAATATCAAAGTCGATGGTATCGACATGCCAGTCGATACCATCGAGATCTCTGGAGATTTTCAGAAGAAATCGACTCAGTGGAGTCGATACCATCGACGGGTCCGTCGATGGTATCGACATTTTCAAATGAAAAAGGCGGCGGCCGGACTCGCGAGGCAGTTGCCCTAATCAGCGAGTCGATACCATCGACTTCCGTCGATGGTATCGACGGGCACACAGCAGTGTCGGTGTCAGTTATTCAAGACGGGGTTATTGGTCAAATGAAGTCACATCATCCAGAGCAAATCCAGACCCCACGACCCTGGCAGTACCCGCCTCCACCACCATCGGACTGATCTGGTATCTCTGTTCCACTCTTAAGATTGTTTTTGACTATGAGGCCATAGTCGAATTCAAGCTTAGGGGGGTAGCTGGAACATCTCTATCTTTTCTTTTGTTGTTTTTAGTTTTTGCTTTGCTATTTGTTCTTGCATTTTTAGTTTTTGTTTAGGATCCACATCTATCTAGTGTAACTGTGGATATCGTAAAAGTTGTCATCTCGCTGTGTATTCATGGGAAATTTAAGATTTTTTAAAATTTGTGTGTCTTTTAGATAGCTTGACTTGGTTTTCCTTGGGGAACTTATCCTATGAAAATGATTGATTATGTCAACTTTAAAGCAACATTTCACACCTATACTCCCATTGACTCATGAAAAGTGGATAGTAACGGTTGTTTGAGCCTAACCTAACCAAATGGTAATGAGACCTTAATTGGATGTAAGAGAGAGAACCCTCTAAACTACTACACATGTCAGTAAGGAGGGACACATAATATCTTTCTAAGGTTCAGTCATTTAATCTTGTGATCATTCCACGTCATTTTTCCATAATCCACCTAAGAATTGGAAGTAAAGTGCAGTTTCAATTCCTTCTTGTGTGCATAGCATTTAGATAGGACTTGCATTGATATTTTCCATACGTTTGCATAAAGAAAAAATATATAGGGATTCATGCCCATTCCTTTTAGGTGCATGTCATGTAGTTGCACTCATGATTTTCATGCATAAAGTACACCATGTATCTCAATTTTTCCTCAAAAGTGATCTAAACTGTTCCATACCTTCGAAATATTGCAAAGATTTCCAAGCATGAAGTAAATAGCCCAATACACTTATCTCTAAGAAATTATGGATACGTGGGCTAAAGTGAAGAAGAAAAATTCTAAAGAAAAAAGTTAGAAAAAGAAAAAAAAAAGAGAATTCAGTAGAAAGTGGAAGAAGAGGGAGAAAGGAACATGATATCACTCGCATTACAGGAAAATTGAGTACATGTGGCTTACTTAGATGTCCATCTCATTTTGGGGTAGAAGGTCAGTGCACACATCATTTCACCTAAATTTAGGCATTAGGGCATTTCTGATGTGCATTTGCATCATTTAGGACATTTTTGTTTTATGCATGTTGAATTTGTACAATACTTCCAAGTTCTTCCATGAACCACCCATTTCCATCCACCCGTTGCTCGGATTGGTAGGCCACCGTGAATTTCTCCTCACTAATGATTATCAGGAGAACTACTTCCATGTAGATGGTAGTTAGGGCGAGCAACGTAGTATAGGCGATCACAATATGCACCAATGCTGAATCGACGACTTTTATTATGTTAACTGCCTTATGTGATAGTGTTCATCGGTTTGAAGGATAATTTCTCTTATTGATGATTATTGTCGCCTTTAGGGTAATTACTATTTTGTGGTTAGAGAAGGCCGGTTTGAGAATGTTCAGTGGGAGTCACATGGGATGTGGGTTGGTGTGTTGATTTTCAGTTGACATCTGCAATTCTATTCTAAGGACTAGTTGCTCGAGGGCGAGCAATGTTTAAGCTTAGGGGAGTTTGATGCGATGATTTTGAGTCGCATTTATAGACCTTTTTCTTATGTGTTTTGTGCTCTAATTACTCATTTTTATGGATAATATTGCATAATTCACTCATTTCGGCTTTTTCCATCATTCTATGTCAAATCCCCTTTGTTTTACCATTTTGAGCATTATTTATCATATTATCATAATTTGTGGGATTTACTTGGTCTTATTGTGGAATTTCAGGAAAAACAAGTATCTGCTTCCGTCGATACCATCGACGGAAGTCGATACCATCGACCAAGCCACAAGTTGCCAGCCGAGAAGAGCAGCGCAGAGTCGATACCATCGACACACAAGTCGATGACATCGAGATCCCTTCAGGTTGCTGGAGAGGAATCCGTCGATACCATCGACCCAAGTCGATGCCATCGACGCATGGAGGCTGCAGTGTCGCTAAACGACAACAACCGACGCTAAAGAGAGTCGATACCATCGACCCAAGTCGATGGTATCGAGATGATCACAAGCACTCAGACGAAAAGAAAAGAAGGCTACCGCTAATACGCTGGGTCGATACCATCGACCCGCGTCGATGGTATCGACGCCGGCAGATATGCGTTGGATTCGTTTTGATCTTAATCGGACGGCTGAAGTTATTTGACGACCTAATTAGGGACTTATACCTAATGACGGCCGCCCCGAGGAGAGGATCATCTCATTTTGCATTGCACGAGTGCCGAGGAAGGAGAAAAAAGGAGAACGGAGGCCAGAGGCTCATCCCGGGTGATTCAGACGCTGCCGAAGATGAATTCCACCACCGATAGGTGGGGAAGCTCATATTCTACGCCAAGGATCTACCGGTTCTTCTCCGTTCAGGGGTTTTCCCACTTGTTTCACGTTTTTCTTATGAATTCCCCTATTTCTACCATGTATTCGTGTGAGATGAACATGAGAGGCTAAAACCCTCCATCTTTAGGACCGGGAGTAGCCTGGGAATGCATTGTATGACAATTTTATATTGATAATTCATATTTTCTCTCTTAAATCCATGGTATAGTTTCATTTTCTCCATATATATTGTTATGCTTGATCACCATAATAATAACCTAATGCCCTTAATCACTTCGATAGAAGGATTAACGGTTGAAAAGAGACGAAACCTACATTAATCGATAAATCCCTTGACAAAGGAGGTGTAAAATTAATGGTGGAAACTGAGAGACTGTTTGTAATGCGCTTAGTTTAGGGGAATGATTACTACGATGGTGGAATCAACCTAAACCTAAGTAGTGAATTACACCACGACAGTGGGTAATTCTGTTTTCAGGCCACTACCCCGATAGAGAGAGAAGAGTGAGTAATTATATAAAACCTAATGCAATGTTGACCCGCGGTGAAACCGCAATCCTAAAGATACTCTTTTGAATTGATTAAATTAATCTTTAATCGATTGTTTTCTTTGTTTCATTTTGTTTTCTTTTTAATTTCGACAACAAACCCTATTTTGTCATTCGGCCTAGCTGATTGCGATTAGTTAGTAGGAGTCTCCAATAATTCACGTATCCCTGAGTTCGACTCGGGCCTCACAAAGGCCTATATTACTCGACGTGTATACTTGCATTTAAGTGCGTAGTAAAATTGCGTCAACCCTCTAAATGTTGTTTGGAAGGAAAAACAAAAGTGATTCTATAATGTTGTGTATGGTTCAGTGATATCTAGGCAAGACCACTATCGAGGATACATAGTTTGTTGGTTAATAGACATGTGATACCTATTGGTATGGTATACCCAGAGAGCCAATCATATGATAATTGTGATGAGGCATTAGATACCTGATTTGATAATAATAAAGGTAATTGCATCTATTAAGTTTGTCTCAGTCAAGAGATGATGACACATACATGATAGATGTCTAAAGAATGATGTGACTCGATGACATATGTCTTTAGGTTGAGGACCTAAACAATGAGACCATATCCATGATAAGAGTACATACATTCTTGATATGTCCCTAGTTGGATATTACTATGGAAGCAAAATAGACAACAGTAATACATTAGACTAGAGTGTGTGTTGACTGATGACAGAGTCTCATTAGTCATGATATATGATATAAAGTCAAGCACACATATATATGTTAGAGAACAGTATATCGGATAGACCCACTGTGAGAGTGATACTTGGATACCATGGAATGGTAGTCATAATCATCTCTCATAGTGATAGTGGTGATAGTGGTTCTTAGACCTAAAATCATTACACTCATCACATGTGATTGGGTACACTTTGACATCATCAAAGGTAGTCCTGAAACATGGGTTGTTATAACGGTGATTATCAGGTGACTTTGACACATGGGGATAGACTGTGAGTGATAGAGATGGGATTTGTTCCTCTTACAAGGAGAACAATATCCAAGGCCCCTTGATAAGAGAGACTGAGAATTATATTTCCAAACTCATGTGATTCAACATATGATATGTGAACTCACATGCATCTCAGATAGTCTACTCTAGGTCAAGGAAAATGGATTGAATGTTGAAGAGGATGACATTCCATGCCTTGAGTTCAATCCGGATGTCAGAGACAAAGGAACTATATGCTCACTATAACATTAATAAATGATTGTAGGTTGAAGTTGTTCTCCAACTTCCTGAGTTACTTGGGTAGCAATGATGAGTTACTAGATTCTTCTCATTTTTTGTGATGTCATAAGTTATTATGAACGTGTGAGCCCGATATGTGTATTACCCGATTGGAGGGAAGTTGCATTGCCATATGCCCACCCAAATATTGATACACTTGGTAAGGCAAAAGGCGGGGTGATATTGTGGACCAAAGCAGATGTCGTCTACACTACTGAAATTGTAAGATAAATTTACATTACTTTAGATTGTTAATGTGTATATATGAGGTCAACTGATCTGAAATTATATATACATGTTAAAAAGAAGACACCCGGAGCACCTAGGCCTCCACCTCCACTTCCTGCATTACCAAGTTGGGTTCCAACTGACCTAAAATTCCCGTTAGGTCCTGCTTGTAGGGGAATGACATGTTGGCTACGGGCACATAATATACATTGCCCTATAATTGTTTCTTTAGAAGCAAATTATGCAGGTCAATCATACGATAGCTCTTTATTTATACAAGATATTATTGAGCTATTTATGTATGATTGGCTGAATACATCAATGATAGAGACATTGATAAGGTGAGATCTTGTTTATACATCCATATACCTTGTGTAAGATCTGGTGATCTGGTTTCTTATATATTAATGCATACGTAATACATGTTTTGCAGCTACTTAGTCGAAGATCAATGCAAACAATTTGCATTTGATCATGTGGGATATTTGATTCCATCATTGATTAGTATGGCAGCTAAAGACCCTGATAGTGTTCACCAATACTGTATAGATGCTTTTACAATTTTCGGTCAGCAAAAGAAGACGATAATAATAGCTTCATTCAATGTCAAGTAAGTTTACTTTATTTATAATTTGGACTTAAGAAAATTCCATTTTTATTTTGCATTTTGAGTTATTAAATTTTAACTTTTTTACCTATAGCGCTATACATTGGGAGTTACTAGTTATTGTCCCCGGGACGTTCACTGTTTATTATCTAGATCTTGCGGGAAGTACATTGAACACTAAAATTGGACACACATTGAGAATGCCATTATTCTGGTGAGAAATATTTTATTTTTGTATCTGTTAACATCTGTTATTACATTACTATTTAATTATGCAATTTACTGTGTTACATTAACATGTAGGGGTTTAGATGCATTCAACAATGCTGGAGGAAATGTCCCAAGGAGAAAGAACCAGCCAATAATTTGGGAGAACGTAAAAGTAAGTTCCCGACTCCAATGTATATATTATTTATGTGAATTGTGCTTAGTTGTATTTTTTAATATTTTGTATGTTTTAATTTATAGTGCGCTACACAAGACAACGGCTAGGCATGCACATACTATGTGATGCGATTTATGTAGATGATTATCTGACATGCCGCATTGGATATTAATACCATACATGAGGTATTGTATACAGTCTCATTAGTTAGTATGAAATATATCAATCTTATTTTTATATTATTACTTATATATATACATCATTCTCTTTGCAGGTGTTTAAAACTGACCACACTATAGGTAAACGCTTAAAAAATGTACATGCTCCATGTACGATGGAAGCATTAAATGAAGTAAGAGAAGAATGGGCAAAAGCCATACAAGTAGTGGCGATTGTAAGATATAATTGGGATGCTGATAGCGATGCTGAATGATATTTTGTAAATGAATATTTATATATTTCTGAATGTTTCTACATGTATTTGAATGTTTCTATATGTGTGAATGTGAGAATTGAGTTGATGTCTGAATGTATCTACTTGTGTGAAAAAATGTTTGTTGATTTTGTAGGTTTGTGGCCTGTTTGTAGGCTGATATCAATGAATGTCGTAAACCTGCAGTTCAAAAAACTGAACTACAGGTTCTCATCCTGCTGACCAGCCACAGCAGGCCTGCAAACTGATAAGAAAAAAATTAAAGTATAGGCATTAGTTATTTATAGAAAACCGTCATCAAAGGCCTACAACGTCGGTTATTGGATAAAAACCGACGCCTAATATGAAAAACAACCCGACTGTGCAGGAAAGCACGACCGTGGTGGAAAAGGCGTCGCTTATTCGTATAAAACTGATGCCTATAGTACTAAACACGGCCGTGCAGCAAAGCACGGCCGTGCTTCGCTGTGTCATCTGGGAGTATGGCGTCGGTAGTTCAGTTGTTAACCGACGCAGAAAGTGTCCTAGGTGGTGCTCTTTTTTGTGGCGCGAACCCTATATACGTCGGCCAACTATATATAACCGACGCCTATAGATCATATAGGCATCAGTTAGAAAACTGACGCTGAAGAGTTCGACCTTTAACGGTGCCCACATAGGCGTCGTTTGAAAACCGTCACCAAAGGGGGTTAAACAACCGATGCCAAAGGCGTATTCTGTAGTAGTGATTTGATTGGTTTGCTAAAGTTCAATGAAAAAATCCTGGAACTATAAGTTCCATTATCACATAGTCTGATTGATTATATGGACCTATAGTTTGAGACCTATAGTCACCTAAACCTAATCAAACACGTAGTAGAACCATGTATGTAAACAAAGAGTAGATTTTTGACATAGATAAGAATGTAAGATCCATGGTAGGATCAACACACCAACAGAAGAGGTAAGAGATGTCCTTTTTCATGACAATGATGGTGTGAAATAGGTTAGTTATTAATATACCCACATGTTGATAGTTTTTTACTATGACGATCACACCTTAAGATTCTATTCGAAATTAGTGGACCTAAAATATGTAAAACCCTAAGGTGTGTAGTATCTTAGAAAATTTTGAGGATGAAATTTATTTAAGGTGGGTAGAATTGTAACATCCCGAAATTTCAAGAGTAATTTAAAACTTAAAATGTAGTTTTTCTTAAACACAAATATTTGAGTGTTTTAAATCAAAAATAACATGAAATGAAATTTGTTAAAAGATAATGCAATAAGAAAATAAATTGATACTTAATAATATACGTTTTCTTTCATATGTGCATTAAGTATTACACTTAACTTAAAAGTAGAAATGTTGGATTTCGTTTTCTCTCTCCGTTTAAAATATATATTTATAAGGGATGGAAGATAATGGAAAGGGGGAAGGGAATTCGAAATTTAAGATTTAATTACTTGAATAAGAAGTACTCTTTTCTTTTAATAAAATCATTAATATCTTTGTTTCTCTTTACTCCTCTTTGGATGTGTAAAAAGAATAATGATAAACAACCCATATGCACCAATTTTGAAAATATGGGGTGAGCTACTCCCTTATACCATATTAAATGACTTCCTTTATCCTCTTGATCTTTATTTGTTAAAGAAATAAGAGAAATTGCAAATTGGTGAATAAGAATTATGTAGAAATTTCTAGAAAAGGGTAGGTTGAGAGTAACTAATGAGCATAATTCGATCCTAACTTGCACCCAAAGGAAATATATACTAAAATTAGAGGTTTTGTGAAGTTTGGATGTAAAAAGGGATTAATTGATGCCTTAAATAAATTTAATAAGTCTTTTTCTTAAGGGGTAAGAAAAGGGTATCTAACTTTCGTATTTTGGCTCCAGATCTTGCTCAGAGGTAGATTTAATTATTAAAAACTTCCCTTCAAATTTTGAGACCAATAGGAATTAAGGAGAAAGAGTTATGGATTAATTAGGACCCCATAAAGTGGAAGGGTTATGGAAAATAAATGTAATTTGTCACTATTTATCTCAAAATAGGAAACCTTGGCTCGTCCAGTTATGTGTCATGCATGCTTTTGGGCCATTGGATTAAATATCCAACAGTGAATGGCTCATATCCCACCCTTGACCATAGAAGGAAACATGATTTGGCAGTTACCTTTCTTTTTCTCAATTTCCTCTCACCATGATTGATGAGCGAGCCTAGAAAGTCTTCCAATGAATTTAGGAGGGAATTCCAAGCCCATCTTCCATTGATTTGATAACCTTTGGAAGGTTATTAACGTTTCCCCTAATTTTTGGCTACTCGTCAGCCAACCCTCCTTAGCCAGGGACTTATATGGGGCAGTTTTTCCCCACGAGACATGGGTTTTCGATCTGTGGGACCCTTATCAACATTACGATACTCTCTTTGCCTTCAATTTCCTTGCTATAATCCTCTTTCCCCTCCTTCTTTTTCTCTAGAAACCGTCGGTGTACCACCTTGTCATCTCTGCTCCTCCGGTGGTGCCCTGCCCAATTGAGGTCGCTGGCGAGTCTGGTTTCACGAGGTGGACACACCTATGCCATCGCCTTCTTCGTAGATCACCCAAAGGTCGAAGTCAACAGAGGTCTTGACTCTACTAAGAGACCAGAATGCTAGAGGGGGGAAGGTTTGGGGTTGAAGACAACTAGGGAGCAAAATTACCCCTCTACCCTCCATTCTTCTGCAGCGAGGTAAGGGTAACATCGAGTTTTCTCCTGTCTTTTCCTCTTAAGCGAAGAGGACCCGGGTGCCAGTGTGGCACAAGTTGATTGTCCTAGCCAATGTTGTGTGGTCTGGATCCTGCAGACATGGTGGCCTAGTTGGCAAGCTCTGATTGGCTACTTAAGTTAAAACTTGAAATAATTATAATAATTAATTGGTATGTCAGATGGAAACAAGTAACATATGAAAATTTCTAAGAAAAATGTGAGATTTCAATAAAATTAGTTTCATAGTGTAATTCTCATCCTAACTAGAAAAGTATATAATGATGTTATCTTTATGTGATTTCATATGTGAAAAACCCTAATTTCATAAGATTAATGAGACTGATAATCATAACATGTTTAATTGGACTTATTATGTAAAGAAATGACCTTCCTAGATGAAATGATCATCTTGGATCTAATTGAAGATTAAGAATGCATATGTTACCAATATTAGGGTTTAGATAGTATTTAAGTTGGTAATTGATATAAAGTATATTGATTACAAGACATTACAGTTTCTACAGATCTCAGGAGATTTAGGATTTGAATCAAGATTAGAGAGAACAACATAGGATCTACTTTACTTCAGGTAAGCAGGCCATGCATTTTTCGCCCAAGTAGTTTCGGCTGATTGAATGTTTATTTATGATTATGCACATTACTTGATTTCATGAAATATGAATATCTTTTAAAGAACGCATCATATATATGTATCATTGTTTGGTTGATTGTTTATTTATGGTATATGGTATAACACCAATTAAGATTATGATTAAGATTTAATGAGTCATGTTCAAGAAGGGGAAACCCTGTTATGATTTAAGAGGGGGAAATCCCATCATGGCATTAAGAGGGAGCAATCCCATCATGTTTAAGATCAGGATTAAGAAGAGTTAATGCTTAAGTTAAGACCTAAGTTAATAATGAATATTAAGTAATTGGTCAAGTTTTTATATGTGCCTCGTTTATGCACCTGAAAGGGTCATTATGGGTATTCCTAGCATTATGGGCTTTCCTAGCAATTATGGGCTCCTATGGGGAGTTAAGAGAGGTGGCATATAACTACTTTTCCAATTAATCATGTTTAAAGTTAAATGCTTAAGATAATCCATGATCAAGTTATGTCAAATTATTTCATGTCAAGTTATTATTATCTTCTATCTTATAATGTGCTAAATACCGATTACTGATGTGTTGTTTGTTTTGCATGGTTGGGGACGTGAGGTCCGCAGATATTGGAGCAATTAAGGATTAAAGAGAATCAAGCAAGGACTAGAAGACCTTCAAGAAGCTAACTGGTGGGATGCCATCCATACTAGGCAATCAAATGTTATAAAGATGTTTAGATTTCCATGTTTAGGTATGTTATAGATTCAACCATAGTATCCTATGTAAATAACAATGTATGAATCTCAATGGTGATTTATCTATTAATTTGCAATGATCATATTAATGTGACATCCCCCTTCAATATGAAAGCTTCCGCTGAGTTGTGTTATATATTCATGAAATGAGTTGTTATAAAACTCAATATTAAAAATTAGATATAAGTATTTTCTATGTTTGACGTAAATTCTAGATATGGTGAAATAAGATAGAACACTTATCTGTACCTCATCTTTTCTGAGGTCCCTATTGATTAAACCCATGTTGCCATATTCAGCCCCTATTTATTATATAAAATGATCATGCCACAAATCAACCACGTTGTTAGAACCGTAGAATATGATGTGAAGTTTAGTTACAAGAGGACATTACCCTATATTCCTCTTTCTAGACTCAATTTGAATATTATGATGGACCTAGGTCTCAATATTGTCAAATTATGATCAAATTATTGGGGTTCAATTTTGACTTCTCTTTTTCCAAAATAAGCCCTTACCTTAATCATGAAAGGAAGGGAATTGTATTATGGCCTTGAAGTCACAAAATCTTGAAAAATGGTTCCCTATTAATGATCTTGAAGTTTGACTCATGATCCCATAAAATATGATTTAATAGTTGATACTCGTCGTATTTGGATATGCTTAACAACTCATGACCAATATAGACTAATGTGCCAGATTAGGGTGAAACATAACTTATGACTCCCCTAACCTAGGTCACACCTCTATTTTGACTACCTTTAAATGGTCATATGATAGATTATTTAGAGTTCATGAAGGTAACTCCTTCCATAAAATTTTGATTTCTTTACATAAGTCTCCAATAGGTCAAATACATGATATTAATTATGGATCTTGAATCCTAAATTAATGATGATTTTGAAATATGATGATGTTGACTATATCTTGAGGTTGACTTTATAGAAGGAAATAGGCCTAGATCTTCCATCAACCTCGATTCCATGACACATAAATTTGATGTTGATAATGTGAAATGTTGCTCGATTGTTTACTGTTTGTTGAATATGGATGAATGATTACCCCTATGGTCTAATAGAAATCTAGACCCTAGCTTTGAAAAGTTTACACCTATGACCTAGTTGTCCAACCTATGACTCTTGGTATTAATTTATGAAATCCCAATTCATCATTAATGATCTTATTTTTGAATGGACTCCTATGATCAGCCTATTTGGATCCTAAGATCACCCTTGATATATGACTAATGACCTTCATGTTCACAACTCTCAAAATGTTTAAATGGTGATTATGTTGACTCTCTTGATTTATGACTCAGGGATAAGATCCATGTAGACTAGGATGGGCCGTTCCATCTATTTAGAGCATGAAATCACAATGTTAAAATATGACGTTTGTCACAAATTTTTAAAATATGAATCTCAATCATGGATGTATAACCCCAGCTAGGCCAATACAGGAGGTAGGACCCTAACTGTTGGGATTGAAATTAATGTTGTACTCTTGATGTAAGATCTCTATTTGTTTGACTTAAAAATGTGATCTCTCCAAAATTTTGTTCTATAGGATGATCTCTCCAAATTTTTTATTTATGTGATAATCTTACCAAGTTAATGATCAATGTAACTTTACCTTGACCATGATGCTCAATTGCTTGATTTTGATATATATTGATGTTGAAGTAATACCAAGTCGATTATGTTATAGAATATGGAAAACGCAACCTCGATTGATGACTTAATTCAATTTTGGGGACAACTTTTCTTTTAAGGAGGGGAGGATGTGATAACCCAGACTTATATCTCTCTTCTTGTAGGTGTATGCACTTCATATGTTTACTAATGTCCCACTCTTGTCATCAGTTTCATGAATTCAGATGTTTTAATGCTTTTGGGTTTATGTGATATCCATGGGAAGTGGTGACCTTCATTTTAAAATAAAAATGAGTTTGCGGTTATATTTAAACCTCATCATCTCTCATACCTATTTAATATCTTATTTATGTCTCACTCTATCATAATCTTATTTTCATAATGTAGAAGACTTTTTCACTATTCCAACAGATCAAATTTTAAGAAATTTTGAGCTAGGATGAGAGAGATATGGATGTTTGAATTTTACTTGATTTAATTCTATTTCTAGCTCAAAATTGTTGCCTTTTCACCCAGTTGGGTCAGCCCTTTTGGGCCCCATTCGTGGGCACATCCAACTGAGATTTTTGCCTCCCAACTTGCCATGTCATCATTCCTTTTCCTAGCATTTCAGCCAATCTCATCCCTTCAATCCTTGGGCCACAAATTTAGGTCCTAATTAGACGTCCAATACACCTTCTTCAACCTTTGTACACCTTGTGTTTGAGCAAGGAGAGGGTGACTTGGTGTCATCTTTTTCCACCCCTTTTGATTCCTTTGAGACCCCAAAGCTTCCTATTTAAGACCCCCCTTTGTTTCCCCCTCTTCCTTTGCTTTTTCAAGAGCACTAGCACCCACATAGTAGTCATATTTAACCTTCAAAACCCTAGCCACCATGGTGGTCTTTGCCTAGCTAGACTCCCACTTTCCAACACAAAATTAGCTGATCATGATCTCTATCGGTTCGCACACCTAAAACACACACAAACGACCTCTTTCCTGGGATTGTTGAGACCTTCTCTTCTCAACCTACCATTGCATCGACAAGCTCATCTGTAGTACAATGCAACCACACATGCAGGGGGTGATACATGTGTTGGCGATCACCAGTGGAAGAGAGGGCCTTCCAACCTCAAGTTGGCGGTGACCAGGGAGAGAGCCAGCGGTAGGTGGTGACATCTGGTGATCGGGAGCCGCTGGTGACTATTTACTGACAACCAATAGAAACTATGGACTGTGGCTAAGATGGACCACAGCCATTGTACCCTACCTTTATGGGCTTTCTCAGTAGCCATGGATCTTAGATCTAATGGTTCCTTTTTCCCACATGATTTTGGTAACTATTTAATCATGTTTCACTATAGTTCAGATACAAATCTTCAAAATTGATATCTACTACATCTCTTGGCCAAATCTTGCATATGATATATGAATTTTGATCTACTCGATGAGATATATCCAATAGACCTTGTTGCAGAGATAAATTTCCTACGTAGCCCTCGTTATCTTAAAAATTACATCACTAGATCTCTTTTATTACATTGAATGATATTGATGCTCAAACCTTGATCATATCTTGACCCCACATGTTTTTTGTGGTTCTAGTTCAGTAACTTTTGATGTATGATTGATACAAGAACCTATTAGTACTTCCATTAAGCCTATTGAAACTTCATGATGTGAAAAATTCCATTAAATGTGATATATATGGACTTCTAATGATGCATCCTCAACCTTGTGCTAATGTTTATCAAATATGTTCAAAACTACATTTTGGATACCAAATTAGTAAATTTACATGGTTTGAACTCTAAAATGACTTTTGGGTCATTCTTGTTTCCTATTTATGACGAAGTGACTTAAATATTGCATTAAATGGGACCTTAATGTACATATTCTAAATTGAGATCTAATCTTGTATGAATGATCCTCTAATGATATCCATGACACCTTAATGACTTCAAATTAGTAGAATTATCATGTTATATATCTAAATTATTAACTTGATCTATCATATGTCCTTAATGATCCTATGACTTTGAAATATGACCCTATTGCATGGAATTGATCTAATATGACTCAATCTTGATCTTAAATGTTGATAATAGTCCAAATTTTATGATTCCACTATTTCCAAATCAGACTTTATCTTTATATTGTATTACTCATGATGTGGATGTATCACCTAGTCCTAAGGCGTTGATGTGACATTTGAATTATGATTGATTGACTGCATGCACATATGGAACTTTGGACCTAAATTGACTTATTTGAAACCTAGTTCTAGAGGAACATACACATGACTTATATCATGTTTATCTTAATCAAACCCAGTGATATAAGATGTTATGTTGCCTATGTTTACATCATAGGTCCATGTTGGCTTTTTCCTTCCCTAGGAATCTCACTCATGATTTGTAGCATGCTCACTACTCATAAGGTATGCTTTGTCTCTTGACCCTACTATGATAAGGTCTTGGTTGTATGTATGCTCATATGAATGCTTGGCTAGATAAATACTTGTTTGAGCTATTGTTCCCTAAAAATACTATGTTGATGTATGGGTTTCGAGTTGCTTATTACAGGCCTAGTATGCCATGGTTTTGTGCATTTGTTAGTCAATTCATTGATCATATCTGAATAAATTTGTATAATTGACTTGTATAATTTGCTTGCATCAAACTATGCATATTTCATCATAATTTTAGTATTTTATATATTTCTTGACTTGGTACATGATCTTTGTCGATTTTCAAGAATTTCAAATATATGAGGAGTCGGTGCCACTGACCACCCTGGTCAGTGCCACTGAGATGACATCAGAGACTAGCCTTGATCGACCAACTGAGTTGATGGCACCGACCACCCAGGTCGATTCCACTAAGATAGCATCAGAGAGGAAGGGAAAAACTCACACCTGCTTGGTGCCAACAACATCCCAGTCGATGGTACCGACTCATACAAAGAGCAACCAAAACCTGATACTGTCGGTGCCACCAACCACTAGGTCGGTGTCACCGACTCTGTCAGATTTCAACAATCTAAACCAGTCGCCCTGATCCAACTATCCATGTTATGTGCTACTATAAGTGACCTAGAACAAAAAGGGAGGACGACCAGACCTAAAGGGATCAATTTTTGCACTACACGATGGCTAGAGAAGAGAGGGAGTGAAGCACGGAGCTGAAGGATGACAAGTGAAAGATTTGAGCACCTCAGACAGACAATTCTACTATCAGAAGACTACAAAATGCATGTTTCTCGAGGAGGATCATCCGGAGCACCTTCTTTTTAGGGGTTCCATGAATCTCCTTCATGTTTCCCATGTTTTTCTTCTCTCCTTCTATGTGTTCTCAACTGAAAACCATGTAAGGCTAAACCCTTCTTTTCCTTAGGACCCAGGAGTAACCTGGGGGATTGTTGCATTAACTGTCTACATGATTTAATATAAATTTATCTTTATTCCTACATATATAAGTGTGGATTTGAATGACTTATCGCTTCTTGATCACCAACGATATGATTACAAACCAATAATTACTCCAGTAGGGGTATTAAAGGTTAGAAAACCATAACCTGTACACTTTCCTACGCGTTCCTTGGCGAAGGTGACACATGGTTAGTGGAAAGAACTTAGAGTTCTCATTAATGCACTTAAACTAACAAATAAATTACCATAGACATGGAATTGTCTTAGATTTATGTAGTGAATTGTATCGCGGAAGTGAGCAATTCTAGCTACGGCCTTTCTATCCAGGTTAGGAGTAGGAATTTATATTAGTTTGGTAGAAACGATATATGACAAGACCATGTGGTGAAACTAGTAACCCTAAGGAATTCAGCCATATTTGAATCAACCATTGTCATTTTCTCTTAATTTTCTTTTCTTTTGTTAAAATTCAATTCAACTTTTTCAATTAGCTTAGCTGATCGTACTGTAGTTAGTAGTAGTCACTGATACTACATCTCCCTGAGTTTGACTCGGGCCTCACAAAGGCCTATATTACTCGATGCGTGCACTTGCGTTTTTGTGCATGATTTTGGAGTGTCAAGTTTTTGGGGTCGTTGTTGGGGAGACGACAACATCACAACACTACGAGTGATGCACTCGGCTACTCTAGGCCACTTTTTAATTTTTGTGCAATTTAATTTAAACAAAAATATTTATTTCATATTCTTATATCAAATTTTCTCTAATGGTACCTTGCCTAACTATTTTCAAATTTTTAGGTACTAGTGTATGGTGACAACGAGAGCCACAAACTACGGAGAAGCTACACCTGAGGTTCTAGTCACTATTGAGGCTCTGATACTAACTACTTCATTAGAAGGCATACAAGTGTCACCCAAGCGACAAGAAATGGGGGATGGAAATCCATAAGTAGAGAGGGCCATCTAGGAGAGGATAAAGGCATCCTCTTTAGTTGCACAGATAGGGCTGATCAAAAAGCAACATGTGAGTGTAGCTCAATATAATATTGATCCAGGTTTGATCACACTCGTCAATTCATAGGTGTTCTATGAGAACGCTCATGAAGACCCAATGGCACATATTAGTAATTTTGTGGAGATCAGTGATATGGTCAAAGTTGATAGGTTTCGTCAATCTGCCATCTATTTGAAGCTATTTCCATCATCGCTGGCTGATAAGGCAAATGAATGGTTGCACAACCTGTCAAAACATGGGACGAAATGGTAGAGGCATTCTTTGAAAGATATTTTCCTCCATAGAAGACAAATGAGTTGATTATGAATATCCACAACTTCAAGCAACATGCATCTGAATCTTATTCCGAGGCATGGGAGTGCTTTCAAATAATGCTCAGGAAGGTTCCACACCATGGGATAGATTTAGAAAATCAAGTGAAGATGTTCTATTTTGGGTTGTGAAAAAGCGAACAGACTACTTTGGACAGTGCATGCTCACAGTTCTTTCTTATTAACCCTCCTTCAACATGTCAGGATATTTTGAAGAATATGGTGAAGAATCAATCTTGGGGAAATGAGAGGGATAATCCAGAGTAGATCAAGAGCATAGGGGAATCCAAAGTCATCACATCCTTAAATGAAAAGATGGACTTGATAGAAAAGAAGATGCTTGAGAAGGATAATAATTCATTAGATGAAGAAGGCCAGGTAAAGTATATGCGGCAACAACAGTACAGGAACAATGACTATGAATGGAGAAAGGATCATAAATTCTCTTTGAAAGATCTGAACAATTTTCTTCACGACCCTGATCAACAAAAACATCATACAAATAACCAGCAGTAGTGACCTATAGCAGCAGAGACCACAAATGAGATTCTCGACCACATAGTGAAGCAAAATGAGCAATTGATAAACAATATCCAATGTGATCTCCAGAACCAAGGGGCACAGATGAGGAGCTTTGAGACAACTTTGTCTCAACTAGCAGCAGATGTGGCGGCTCTGAAAAATCCCTCTCAAGAGGGGTTTCCATGAAATACTCACACTCCGACATGGAACCAAGAGGTCATGGCCATACTAAGGAGACTGAGGTGGGAAGAAGACATTGACCCAATAGACTAAGGAGACTTAGGTGATCAAGCATGTTGACAGTGGTGACTCAGTGGCAGAATAAGCACAAGTAGAACCCAAGGCAAGAAACACAAGGGAGGAGCCAAAGCAAGAATTTGAGGTGGAAATGAGGACGTCATATGTGCCACCACATCATAGGACACAGATAGTACTGATTTTCTATCTTAATTGTTTGAAGGAAACCAAGATGGATCAACAACTCAAGAAGTTTATGGATAGTTTTAGGAATCTTTCTGTAAATAAACCATTGATTGAGGCAATTGAACAAATACCCTCATATTGGAAGTTTCTGAAAGATATCATCAACAAGAAGAGGAATATCCTAGATTCTGAGGTGGGTGTACTAAGAGAGAAAGTCAGTACCTTCATCTAAGGTATGCTCCCACCAAAGAGGCATGTTCCCGATTGTTTCAACATCACATGCTACATCGGGAAGACAAAGTTTGGTGAGGTACTTTGTGATTCGGCGGCAAGCATCAACTTGATGCCCCTATCAACTTTAAAAAAGCTTGGTCTCAAAACATGAAGGAAGTGTAGTATGATGATTTAGTTAGTGGACAACTCCATGGTGACATTATTTGGCATTTGTAAGGATGTGCTTATCAAGGTGGACCAATTTGTTTTTCCTACATATTTTGTAGTGATGGAGATGCAAGTTGAACATGGAAACACACTTCTTATAGGAAGGCCCATCCAAGCAACAACCAACATGATCTTGGAGATGGGAGGAGGCCGCTTGACTATGGTAATTAAAAAAGGCATTTTTGAGAGAACCATTTCGGATAATTCCAAGTCATCCAATGCTCAGGAGCAGTGTAATATGATGCAACACATGAATAACAATATTTCTTTGTTCTTGGGAAAACCATTTCTTGACATGGCACATGTTATGACAAAAGTGGACAAGGGTACACTTGTTGTGGACATCATGGAGAATACTAAGGTGGCCTCACTTTCCATGGTGGTAGGATACCCAGATGATTGAGAAGAAGAAGTGAGCTTATATACTGTGGATTATTACGTAGAGGATTCCATACTACAGGTCCATCCACATCTTCCCCTAGAGGCTTGTATGATGAACATAATGGATGATTGTGTTCGAGACCAGTCATTGGAGGAGTGTGCAAGGTTACTGAAGGCTTTGCCATGTTATAACATGAGGCATTTTGAGGACCGAGGACCACTACCACCGCCATTGGTTTCTTCACTTCTAAACCCGCCTGAGTTAGAGCTCAAGACAATGCCACCTCACCTGAAGTATGTTTTTTTTAGTTGCAGAGGACAAGCTACCACTCATCATATCAGCATCATTAAGCATCTCTGAAGAAGAACAATTGATCGCTTTGTTAAAGAATCATCGAGGTGCTTTTGGGTGGTATGTGGCCGACATCAAGGGGATTTCTCCCACCTTGTACCAACACAAGATTTGGCTAGAAGAAGGAGTGAAGCCGGTCATTCAACCTCAGTATCACTTCAATCTAATCATTACGGAGGTGGTGAAGCAGGAAGTAATCACACTACTGTCGACATGTATAATCTTTGCTATTTCATATTCAATGTGGGTTAGTCTGACACAGGTAGTGCCTAAGAAAGGGGGAATTACTGTCACTACCAATTCATCTAATGAGTAAATCACCATTAGATTGGTGATATGATGGTAAGTTTGCATTGACTATCACCGGTTGAACACTGCTATGCTTAAGGACCATTTTCCATTACCGTTCATTGATCAGATTTTGGAGTGACTCACCAGTCGCTCCCATTTTTTTTTTCTCGATGGATATTCGGGATACACATTTCTATCAAGCCTATGGACCAGGAGAAGTCTACCTTCACCTGCCCTTATGGCACCTTTACATACTGCCACATGCCTTTCGGGTTGTGCAATGCACCCACAACTTTTCAAAGGTGTATGTTGGTGATTTTCTTGGGTATGGTGGAGAGATGTCTCAAGGTTTTTATGGACACTTTTTTAGTTTATGGGATGTCTTTTGATGATTGCTTGAAAATTTTGGATAATGTTTTGTAAAGGTGTGAAGACACACGTTTAGTGCTTAATTGGGAAAATGTCACATGATGGTTCGTGAGGGCATAGTGTTAGGCCACAAGGTGTCTTGCAAGGTCTTAGAGGTGGATCTGGTGAAAATAGATGTGATCTCAAAAATCCCTCCACCAACGTCGGTGAAGGCAGTTTGGAGTTTTCTAGGCAACGTCAGGTTTTATCACCACTTTATTAAGGATTTTTCAAAAATTGCTAAACCATTGTCTGATCTTTTGGAAAATGATGTTGAATTAAATTTTGATGAGAGGTGTTTAATGTATTTTGAGATTTGAAGGAAAAACTGTGTAGGTTCCAAATTAGAGCCAACTGTTTGAGCTTATGTGTGATGCATTAGATTATGTTGTGGGGGAAATGTTGGGGCAATGACTAGACAAGGTTCCTACAATCATATACTATGCATCTAAAACACTTAACAACACACAACTTAAATACACCACAACTGAAAAAGAGTTACTAGCTATTGTCTTTGCTTTTGAAAAATTTAGACAATATCTTGTGGGAGCAAAAGTGGTGGTGTGGACTGACCATGCGGCTATTAAGTACTTACTGGAGAAGAAGGATTCTAAACCAAGATTGATTAGATGGATGCTTTTATTGCAAGAGTTTGATATTGAGGTCAAGGATAAAGCAGCAGTAGCGAATGTGGTGGTTGATCACCTATCTCATTTGGAGAGGGTAAATGAGAAGGACATGAATATACCCATTATAGAGACCTTCCCTGATGAGTAGTTGTTCACCCTTAAACAAAATGATCCTTGGTTTGATAATATTGTAAATTATTTAGCTTGTAATGAATTGCCTGCATATTGGGGTTATCAAGAAAAGAAAATATTTTTTCATTCTTTGTGCTATTACTTTTGGGATGATCCTATTTCATTGAAACAGTGAAGGGATGGAATTTTAAGGAGATGTGTACCATAAGGTGAGTATGAGAGTGTGTTGAAACATTGCCACACACTACCTATAGGTGGACACCATGCTAGTTCTAGGACAGTCGCAAAGGTATTGGGGAGTGGATTATATTAGCCGACCCTATTCAAAGATGCATATGACTTTGTGCATAGGTGTGATGTGTGTCAATGGTCAGAGAACATATCAAAGCGGTAGGAGATGCCCTTGAATGTGTTCCAAGAAGTAGAGGTTTTTTATTTGTGGGGTATTGATTTCATGGGATCCTTTGTGTCCTCTAACTCCAACCTTTAGATCTTGTTGGTTGTAGATTATGTGTCAAAATGGGTGGGAGCAATTCCAACCCGAACCAATGATGCAAATGTTGTGTGTAAATTTGTTAAGTATCACATTTTCTATAGATTTGGATTGCCAAGATGATCATAAGTGATGGAAGAACTCATTTCACTAATCAGAAATTTGGGGCACTTCTGAACAAGTATGGAGTGACACACCGTGTGGGTACACCATATCACCCACAAACACAAGGACAAGTAGAAGTTTCCAATCGTGAGATTAAAAAGATCCTTGAAAAGATGGTGTCGTCTAGTAGGAAGAAATGGAATTATTTGTTCGTTGATGCGCTATGGGGCTATAGGACAACCTACAAGACACCCATAGGAACCACACCCTTTAGGATAGTTTATGGACAAGCATGTCATCTTCCTATGGAATTAGAACATAAGGCTCATTGGGCATGGAGAAGGCTCAATTTTGATCTTGATGAATCCGGAAAGATAAGGACGTTAGAGATGAATGAGCTGGATGAAATTTAGATGAATGCTTATGAGAACACAAGATTGTACAAGGAAAGAACTAAGTGAATTTATGACCACAATATAGCTAGGAGAATCTTTTTATCGGGAGAGAGTGTGTTGCTCTTTAACTCAATGTTGAAATTGCACCCTGGGAAATTGAGGTCTAGGTGGAGTGGGCCATTTATAATAGAGGAAGTGTTTCCCCACGGAGTTGTTAGGATCAAAGAGGGAGAGAGATTCTTCTTAGTCAACGAACAAGGACTGAAGCATTATTTTTGGGAAGATTTTGTTAGAAAGGAGCATGAGGTGAAACTTAGTGCCCCTAATTAATCTCAATAATGGAGTTGTCTAGCCTAGGATGTTAAATAAGGGTGCTTCTTGGGAGACAACCCAACCATTAGGATGTTTGTTTCATTCATTTCAATTAAGTTGTTTTATTAGTACTTAATTTTTAGAAAATTTTCTATAAAAATGATACCCTAACTCATTTGTTGAGTGTGTAGACTGTGGTTGAGTCGGTGGCACCAACTTGGAAGTCAGTGGTACTGCGATAGGGTTAGAGATATGGGCATGTTGGATGGCAATAGTCGGTACCACCGAAATACATGTCGGTGCCACCGACATTTCTGAAGAAAGTGTAGAACTCAGATGCAGTTAAGTGATGAGACATCAGTACCACCAACAACCCAGTGAGTGGCACCGACTCGGCATGAGGTTCCAGGCTCGGTAGGTGCATCGATGCACTAAAAAAAATTTGATCATCAAGTTGGTACCACCGACCCTTGTCGGTGCCACTAAACCAAGAAAACATGGATCCGTGGACAACCCCGATCTATGGCCTAGATGGGCCTACGTGGACAATTTGTAGATTCAATCCTGCCAAAAAGTCAGTGCCACCGACTCGTCAACAATCCAAAAAAAGAGGATCGCACACCAACAACTGTCGATGCACTGAGGGCCCAGATTCGGTCGTAGAAGTCGATGCCACCGATGTTACCTACCTTTTAGGGGATGTTCCCTCCCCACGACCCCATGCAACCACTACCACCACCATTTTGAGGTAGGTGTCATTGTTCCACCTCTTAAGTTGGAATTTTGACTATGAGGTCATAGTCATATTAAAGCTTGGGGGGTGCTCGAACAACTTCTATCTTAGTTTCTTTTATTTGAGTATTTTGGAAAATTTAGTCAGTTTTCTTGTTAGTTTTTCTTCGATGTAGGATCTACGATCTATCTAGTGTAACATTTGGAGAAGTAAATGCACAATTTGAAATGAGAATATCAACCTCTGGGATGGGTGCAATTTTAAAAAAATTGTGTGAGCTTATTTTGCAAGTAATCGAGTCACATAACTGAGGAAGTGCTTGAGTAAGTCAGCTTTAGGATATTAGAGCATAAATGACCGTCTAATTTGTCTATGATAGTGATTGACAAGGATTGTTGAGCCTAAACTGATCAAACACTAACGCGACCTTAAATTAAAATTTAAGGAAGAAACCCCTTGATTACCATATACACAGGTCATTAGAGAGGGACATATGGATTTTTCTAAAGATTTTGTCTCTTAGTCATGTGATCTCACCCAACACGTACCTTTGACTCACACCCCACCATAAGAGGATTGAGCAAATGTTTTCATTCTTTCTCTTAATTGCATTTACATTGCGTAATAGATTGTGCATAATAGTTGTTTATTTTTGCTTGCATTAGTGCATAAGTATATATATAGAAAAATCATACCTGAATAACAAATTCATGTTGCATGTCATTTAGTTGCATAACACATTTGTTCATATAGTTGGATATGCATTACATATCTTCTTGCATAAAGATCTTGTCTAACTTCTTCTCTTTTAATAAAAAGGTAGTGATTGTGCCCATTCTTTGAAAAAAAAAGCACTTACATAAATTAATGGGGTAGTGAAATTCATGATTGTAAAGGGGGCTTAAATGAAAAAAAGGAAAAAGAATACGGATATTTTAGAAAGTTCAAGGGAACAATTCTACCTAATTATAAAGAAAGTTAGCACATGTTGTAGTTTTGTAGATATTTTTTCTTATGTTGAGATGAAATAATAGTTGCATGCATCATTCCACCACAATGATTAGGCATTAGGAGCATTCTTTTAAAAAAGTTGCATCATCATTGGTTTATCATAATTTTTTATTGCATGAATGATTTTATGTGCTCATGATTCTTCCATAGCCACCTATTTCAACCACCTGTTTCTCTTACTGGTAGGCCACTCAGATTATTTTCTCCTCATTCATTACTCTATTAGGAGAACTGCTTCCATGTAGATGGTAGGTAGAGCAAAGAGAAACGTAGATAGGAGATCACACAATGCATCAAGTATGAACTGAATGATTCTATCGTATTAACTGATCTAACTGATAGTGTCTCATTGATTGGGTGTGGACATCTTGGATAGGGGTTTTTGGTCACCTATAGGGCAGTTAGTGTTTAGTGGTCAGTAATGGCAGGATTGAGGACCAAAAGGTGGAGACTTTTTAGATGTACCTTATGCATTATGTCCTCTAGCTGACTTATCTCAATCAAATCCAAAGGTGTTTCCGGTCGAGGATGAGCAAGATTTTAGCTTAGGGGAGTTTGATGTATGGGTTGTGAGTCGCAAATTACACGCCTAGTTTACTGTGGTTTTGTGAATTTGTTAGTCAATTCGTTGATCAAATCTGCATAAATCTGTATAATTGGCTTGTATAATTTTCTTGCATCAAACTATGCTTATTTCATCATAACTTTAGTATTTGATATATTTCTCGGCTTGATAGATGATCTTTGTTGATGTTTTGGAATTTACAATATTTGAGGAGTCAGTGCCACTGAACACCCTGTTCAGTGCCACCGAGATGGCATCAGAGACGAGCTTCGATCGACCAACGAAGTCGATGGCACCGACCACCCAGGTTGGTGCCACCGAGATAGCATCAGAGAGGAAGGGAAAAATTCATGTTAGCTCAGTGCCACCAACATCCTAGTCGATGGTACTGACTCAAACAGAGAGTGAACAAAATCCGATACCATTGGTGCCACTGACTCTGTGAGATTTCAACAATCTAAATCGGCTGCCTTGATCCAATGGTCCACGTTATGTGGTACTGTAAGTGACCTAGGACAAAAAGGGAGGACAGCTAGACCTAAAGGGATCAGCATTTGCACCACACGACGGTCAAAGAAGAGAGGGAGAGAAGCACGGAGCTGAACGATGACAACTGGAAGAATTGAGCACCTCCGGCAAATGATTTTGTTATTGAAAGACTACAAAACATACGTTTCTCGAGAAGGATCATCCGGAGCAACTTCTTTCCAGGGGTTAAACGAATCTCGTTCATGTTTCCTATGTTTTTCTTCTCTCCTTCTATGTGTTCTCAACTGAAAAGCATGTGGGGCTAAACCCCTCTTTTGCTTAGGACCCGGGAGGTACCTGGGGGATCGTTGCATTAACTTTGTACATGATTTAGTATAAATTTCTCTTTATTCCTGGATATATAAGTGTGGATTTGAATGACTTATCACGGCTTGATTACCAACGATATGATTACAGATCAATAATTACTCTAGAAGGGGGATTTAAGGTTAGAAAACTATAACTTGTACACTTTCCTATGTGTTCCTTGGAGAAGGTGACACATGGTTAGTGGAAAGAACCTAGAGTTTTCATTAATGCACCTAAACTGAGAAATAAATTACCGTAGACATGGAATTCACTCAGATTTACATAGTGAAGTGTATCACATAAGCGAGCAATTCTAGCTACAAGCTTTCTATCCAGGTTAGGATAGGAATTTATATTAATTCGATAGAAATGATATACAATGAGACCTTGTGGTGAAACTGGTAACCCTAAGGAATTCAACCATATTTGAATCAACCATTTTCATTTTCTCTTAATTTTCTTTTGTTCTGTTCAAATTCAATTCGACTTTTTCAACTGGCTTAGCTGACTGTACCGTAGTTAGTAGTAGTCACTGAGACTATATCTCCCTGAGTTCAACTCAGGCCTCACAAAGGCCTATATTACTCGACGCGTGCATTGCGTTTTTGCACACGGTTTCCGCGTGTCAAGTTTTTGGCACCATTGTCGGGGAGATGGCGACATCTCAGCACTACAAGTGCTGCATTCGACCACTCTCAGCCACTTTTTAATTTTTGTGCAATTTAATTTTAAAAAATATTAATTTCATATTCATATTTTGAATTTTATCTAAAGGTACCTTGGCTAACTATTTTCAATTTTTCAGGTACTAGTGTATGGTGACAACGAGAACCACATACTACAGAGAAGTTACACCTGAGGTTTGAGTCGTTGTTGAGGCTCTGATACAAACTACTTCATTAGAAGGCATACCAGTGTCACCCAGGCGACGAGAAATGGGGGATGGAAATCTAGGAGCAGAGAGGACCATCTGGGAGAGGATAAAGGCATCCTCTTCAGCTGCACAGATAGGGCCGATCAAAAAGAAACATGTGAATGTAGCTCAATATAAGATTGATCTGGGTTTGATCGCACACGTCAAGCTACATGTGTTCTATGAGAACGCTCATGAAGACCCAGTGGAACATATTAGTAATTTTGTGGAGATTAGTGATATGGTCAAAGTCATCAGGTTTCCTCAAACTACCATCTATCTGAAGATGTTTCCATCATTGATGGCTGATAAGGCAAAGGTATGGCTGCACAACCTGCCAAAAAGAGTCAATCAAGACATGGGACAAAATGGTAGAGGTATTCTTTGAAAGATATATTCCTCTAGAGAAGACAAATGAGTTGATTAAGAATATCCACAACTTCAAGAAACATGCATCCAAATCTTATTCTGCGGCGTGGGAGCACTTTTAGATAATGCTCAGGAAGGTTCCACAACATGGGATAGATTTAGAAAATCAAGTGAAGATGTTCTATTTTGGGCTGTGAAAAAGCAAACGGACTACTTTGGACAGTGCAGGCTCGGGGTTCTTTCTTAATAACCCTCCTTCAACATGTCAGGATATTTTGAAGAATATCGTGAAGAATCAGGCTTAGGGCAATGAGAGAGACAATCTAGAGCAGATCAAGAGCATAGGGGAATCCAAAGTCATCACATCCTTAAATGAAAAGATGGACTTGATAGCAAAGAAGATGCTTGAGATGGACAATAATTCATCATATGAAGAAGACCAAGTAAAGTATATGCGGCAACAAGGCTACATAAACAATGACTATGCGTGGAGAAAGGAACCTAAATTCTCTTGGAAAGATCTGAACAATTTTCATCAGGACTCTGATCAACAACACCAGTATATAAATAACCAGCAACAACGACCTACATCAGAGGAGACCACAAATGAGATTTTCAATTGCATAGTGAATCAAAATGAGCAATTGATAAACAATTTCCAATGTGATCTCCAAAACCAATGGGCCCATATGAGGAGCTTTGAGATAACTTTATCTCAACTAGCAGCAGATGTGGCGGCTCTAAAAAAGCCATCTCAGCAGGGGTTTCCAAGAAATACTAACACTCCAATGGGGAACCAGGAGGTCAAGGCCATACTACTGGGAAGTGGGAAGAAGACATTGACCCCACATACTGAATAGACTGAGGTGATCAAGCTTGTTGATAGTGGTGACTCAGTTGCAAAACAAGCATAAGTAGAACCCAAGGCAAGAAACACATGGGAGGAGAAAAAGCAAGAATCAGAGGTGGAAAAGAGGATGTCATATGAGCCAACACATCATAGGACATGGATAGTATCCGTTCCGTATCCTAATAGTTTGAAGGCAACCAAGATGGATCAACAATTCAATAAGTTTCTAGACAGTTTGAGGAAGCTTTCTGTAAATATACCGTTGATTGAGTCAATTCAACAAATATCCTAATATGGGAAGTTTCTGAATGATATCATCAACAAGAAGAGGAAGATCCCAGATTCTGAGGTGGTTGTACTAAGAGAGCAAGTCAGTGCCTTTATTTCTGGTACGCTCCCACCAAAGAAGCATGACCTCAGTTGTTTGAACATCACATGCTACATCAGGAAGACAAAGTTTGGTGAGCCACAATGGATTCGGTGGCAAGCATCAATTTGATGCCCCTATAAACTTTAAAAAAGCTTGGTCTTTAAACATCAAGGAAGAGTAGTTTGACGATTCAATTAGCGGATAACTCAGTAGTGACACCGTATGGCATTTGCAAGGATGTGCTTGTCAAGGTGGACCGGTTTGTTTTTCCTGTAGATTCTATAGTGATGGAAATGCAAGCTAAACATGGCAATGAGCTTCTTCGAGGAAGGCCCTTCCAAGCAACAGCCGACATGATCTTTAAGATGGGAAGAGGCTGCTTGACTATGGGAATTAAAGACGATAGGTTTGAGATAACCATGTCAGATAATTCCAAGTCATCTGATACTCAGGTGCAGTGTAATATGATGCAGCACATGAATAACAATATTTCTTTGTTCTTGGGAAAACCATTTCTAGACATGCAACATGTTATGACAAAAGTGGACAAGGGTACACTTGCTCTACACATCAAGGAGAACACTAAGTTGGTCTCACTTGACAAGGCGGTAGGATACACGGATGATAGAGAAGAAGAAGTGAGCTTATCTACTATGATGATGACGCAGAGGATTCCGTACTACAGGTCCATCCGCAGCTTCCCCTAGAGGCTTGTCTGATGAACATAATGGATGATTGTGTTCGAACCACTCACTGGAGGAGTGTGCAAGGTTACTGAAGGCTTTTCTATGTCATTACATGAGGCATTTTGAGGACTTAGGACCACTACCACTGTCGTTGGTTTCTTCACTTCTAAACTCGCCTGAGTTAGAGCTCAAGCCGTTTCCACCTCACCTGAAGTATGTTTTTTTAGCCGCGGAGGAGAAGCTACCAGTCATGATATCGACATCATTGAGTATCTTGGAAGAAGAACAACTGATCACTGTGTTAAAGAATCACCAAGGTGCTTTTGGGTGGTCCGTGGCCGACATCAAGGGGATTTCTCCCACCTTGTGCCAACACAAGATTTGGCTAGAAGGAGTGAAGCTGATCAATCAACCTCAATGTTGCTTCAATCCAATCATGACAGAGGTGGTGAAGAAGGAGGTAATCAAGCTACTATCGGAAGGTATAATCTATGCTATTTCAAATTCTATGTGGGTTAGTCTGACGTAGGTAGTGCATAAGAAGGGGGGAATTATTGTAATTACTAACCCATCTAACGAGAAAATCACCACTAGATTAGTGACAGGATGGTGAGTTTGCATTGACTATCATAGGTTGAACACTGCTATGCTTAAGGATCATTTTCCGTTACCGTTCATTGATCATATTTTGGAGAAACTCATCAGTCGCTCCCATTTTTTTCTCTCGACAGATATTCAGGCTACAATAAGATTTCAATCGAGCCTAAGGAGTAGTAGATGTCTACCTTCACCAGCCCTTACAACACCTTTACAAACCGCCACATGCCTTTCGGATTGTGCAATTCACCCACGACTTTTCAAAGGTGTATGTTGGTGATTTTCTCAGATATGGTGGAGAGATGTCTCAAGGTTTTTATGGATGATTTTTTGTTTTATGAGTCGTCTTTTCATCATTGCTTGAAAATTTTGGATAATATTTTGCAGAGGTGTGAACACACACATTTAGTGCTTAATTGGGAAAAATGTCACATGATGCTTAGAAAGGGAATAGTGTTAAGCCACAAGGTGTCGAGCAAGGGCTTGGAGGTGGATCCGGTTAAAATAGAAATGATCTCAAAACTCCCTCCACCAACGTCGATGAAGGCAGTTCTGAGTTTTCTAGGCCACGTTGGGTTTTATTGTCACTTTATTAAGGATTTTTCAAAAATAGCTAAACCATTGTCTAATATTTTGGAAAAGGATGTCGAGTTAAATTTTGATGAGAGGTGTTTAATGGCTTTTGAGATTTTGAAGGAAAATTCATATACGCACTGGTTGTGCAGATAGGAGCCAAACCTTTGAGCTGATGTGTCATGTATTAGATTATGTTGTGGGGGCATTGTTGGGGCAATGCCTAGATAAGGTTCTTACAGTCATATACTATGCATCTAAAACACTTAACGATGCACAACTAAACTACACCACAACTGAAAAAGAGTTACTAGTTGTTGTCTTTGCTTTCGAAAAATTTAGACAATTTCTTGTGGGAGCAAAAGTGGGGGGTCATAGACAAATCCCTTATATTTCAGTTTACTCTTATAACCTATGCAAATACTTATGGAATTCTCATTAGGTTGTATTGTATACATTTCTAATATGATTTTATCATTTGAAATTCATCCAAACAGAGGAATAATCTCTTTCATATCATTTTGCAATAACTTAGATCAAACACAAAATTCAGGGTTTGTAGTCACATACTAAGAAATTAAAGATTATGGATGATTTAAAAAAATTTCATGCAATATACTATTTAAAGGAAGTTCCCACTCACCCTAAGGTGTGAAAACACCTTAAAAACGTATCTCATATCTGAAAATCTCAAATACATATCAAATCCCTAGAAATTCACCCAGTTCTTCTTCCTTTCAACTCAGAAACCCTAAAAATGAGGGATTATGAAGAAAGAGTGAGAAAAGGAGATGTTTTGACACCATTTCAGATCAAATCATAGGATGGATAGAATCTTGACATGTGAGAAAAGATTCACCATTAAAGTCTATGCAAATAAGCTAAACTTACATGATTTCATCATTCCTCAGACCGCAAAACCCTAGGTCAGCATCTCGATCAATTTCTCCTCTCAAACCCTAACTCTCCATCTCTCTAGGATTTCATTACACTGGTTTGAATCATGAATTATGAGAGATGTTAGTGTGTTAGGTTCATCATATAGAGCAATTGATCTGCTTGGGTCAATTGCACTTTGACCCCTCACTAAACTTTTTCTTATTTTAGCATATTTTTCTATCATAAAAATGTTTCTGTAATTCATGTATTTAAGAGATCAAACCTTCTCCAAAAATTATGATAATTTATCATGTTTTGTATAATTGAGTTACTAAGCTTATGTTAAAATTTAAAATCATTCCAGTCTCTCATTAAATAAATAAAAATCGAATAGTGCACTTCTATCCAGAATTCTATAGAAATGTAAGTTACTATAATTCATCTACTGATAAGGTCTAAACGCATCCAAAAATTATGAAAATTTTACATGTTGTTTATGATTGAGTTTCAAATCTGTAGTTTAAATTTCTAATCATTTGGAGTTACCAATGTTCGGGAAATCAGTTCGCACGTCCGCATATACTCCCGCATATACCTATTTAGTCACCCTACCACACCACATATTGCTAAATGGTCCACTAAGCGGTCATGAGTTGCATATACTCCCGAGTTACCAATAAATAAATAAAAATCAAACAATATACAGTTGAGCAACATTCTGTCAACATGGTCAGTTGAAGTATATCTCGATCGAGAATGACTTTCAAAGAACATCCAAAAATTTAAACTTTTTCACTGAAATGTACGATTGAGTTATACATATTATATCCAAATTTCAATTAAATCCAAATTGTATAGAAAATATGATAAATATTTACCGTACTACTATCTTGATCAAATTCCATACTCATGTACCATCAAAACCCTAATTTCAATGAACTAGGGTTTATATTTCTCAAACCCAAATTTCTCAAGAAATAGAACACTAAATGTTCTTATTAGGTTTAAAACATCATAATTGAATAACTATCATTAATTAGTTTTAAGAAATGATCAATCCAATTAAGCATATAATCATCCAGGTAAACCCAAGTTTACCATTTAATCTCGGATGCGGTCATAACAATTCTCCCCCCTTAAAAAGGTTTCGTCCCCAAATTATAAATATGCAAGTAAAGTACATTCAAGGTTTATTTTAAGCTTATGAAATCTTACATGCCATTATATTATTGTATTTCATACTTGCATCCAATATTCAACATTAAGTCCTTCATTTCTTTTCTAATCACAACATGTTAAAACAGTTCTCATTGATATCCAACGAATTCTCTATGCCACAATCAATCATAGGATAGAGAGATAAAAAACCATTTCAATATTTTCATTCTCTTAAGGTGTTACCTCAACATTGATAATCTGATCCAACTATCTCAATTCATACAGCTCAATATGTACTATTGTTATGTATTACCTCTAAGTCACATAAAAGAGTTCACCATGTTCTTTTGAATTTTACTATTGTACTGCTCAAATAGAAAAACAGTCTTGAGTTGGAAGACTAGATTCAACAATAATTGTACAATACTACTCATGGCATCCCCATTGCATCATGGATGTATAAGCTGAAGCATTACCATCACTTAGTTATATTAAAGATGACACGCTCTGTGGGCCTCATCTTGGTACACTCTGTGGGTACCTCTCGCTTACCACCGAGATATCCAGTTCGTGTTAGGTAACCTATCTTCTCTTACGAGACTTCCTCGAGGGCTTTGTCTTCTCGCACACTCTGTGGGTGCGATCTGATCCCCATATACTGGTCACTGCCAGGGTGGATCGTTTCCTCCCTACAGTGCAGACATCCATATGGAATCTACAGTGTTCAGGACACCGATGTCTATTATTTTATTATTCTTAGAAAGCTCTTTCTACATTGTACCTTTCACTTACTTATACTTGACTCTGGTATCTCTATGGTACCGTGTCTATTTATTTGTAGTTTATAGCACAACATGTATATCATTCTAAACTTGGCAGAGCAATATACTCAAAACATTGAAATATACTGAGAAATCACCATTTTATACATGCAGGTAGACTAAAATTCATAAATAATAGAATACATGTTCACTTGATACTTTATACACTATAATCATGCAATTGAACTTCTTAATACACTGATAAGAGTTAATTACTTGACATACACGTAATCATCATTTGCACCTGTAAATTATTTGTACTTTCTTGGAAAATGTGCACCTCAAACCAAATCTTGAGTTGTGCATAACCACATCTCCTGCTGAGAACATTGCTATCAAAATACTTGATTCATTGAACACCCTATCCTTAGGGTTTCATTTACCTCATTCACTTATCACATGGCTCTCATAAGGATTTCATGCGACATAAACATTCACTGAATAAAGACTACTATCAACAAATCATATAAAATCAATATATGTATGAAACCTTGGAACTGAGCTGAATTTGGGTTTCCATGCCATTCAATGAGATAACATGCATCAATAATAAAATTGAATAAATAAAGTCTATCATGTTAAGAAAATCCATTCAAATAGATTGCACAATATTTATTCGCAAATATCCATCTTTCCTCGCATCTAGGGTTTCACCCTCTTTACTGAGATAGCAATCAAACACTATTCACCTTAAATGAAATCCAAGATAGTATTTGACATATATGTACTATGAATTCAGATAAAAAATGATGCATAGCCAAGGGAATCTAGATAAATAAATTTCTCTATTTAATTATACAACAAATTTCAGTCATAGACAAATTCCCTATATTTCAGTTTACTCTTATAACCTTTGTGAATACTTAGGGAATTCAGATTAGGATGTATTGTATACATTTCTAATATGATTTTATCATCTAAAATTCATCCAAATAGACGAAGAGTTTGTTTCATATCATTTTGCAACAACTTAGATCAAACACACAATTCAGAGTTTGTAGTCACATACTAAGCAATTAAAGATTATGGATGATTTAACAAATTTTTGTGCAATATACTATTTAAAGAAATTTCCCACTCACCCTAAGGTGTGAAAACACCTTTAAAATGTATCCCATATCTGAAAATGTCAAATCCATATCAAATCCCTAGCAATTCACCCAATTCTTCCTCCTTTCAACTCGGAAACCCTAAAAATGAGGGATTATGAAGAAGGAGTGAGAAAAGGGGAATTTTTGACACCATTTCAGATCAGTTCAGAGGAAGGATGGAATCTTAACATGTGAGAGAAGATTCACCATTAAAGTCTATGCAAAGAAGCTAAACTTACATGATTTCATCATTCCTCAGACCGCAAAACCTTAGGTCAGCATCTCCATCAATTTCTCCTCTCAAACCTTAACTCTCCCTCTCTCTCTAGGATTTCATTTCTCTAGTTTGAATCACGAATTATGAGAGCTGCTAGTGTGTTAGGTTGATCATATAGAGCAATTGAGTTGCTTGGGTCAATTTCACTTTGACCCCTCACTAAACATTTTCTTATTTCAGTAAATTTTTCTGTCATAAAAAGGTTTCTGTAATTCATATATTATAGAGATGAAACCTTCTCCAAAAATTATGATAATTTAGTATGTTTTGTATAATTGTGTGACTAAGAATTAGTTAAAAATTTGAGATCATTCCACTCACATTAAGTAATTAAAAATCAAATAGTGCACTGCTGTCCAAAATTCTACATAAATGTTAGTTACTATAATTCATCTACTGATAAGGTCAAAGCACATCCAAAAATTATGAAAATTGTATATATTGTTTATGATTTAGTGTCAGATCTCCAGTTAAAATTTTAGATCATTTGGAATTACCAATAAATAACTAGAAATCAAATAATACACTGTTGAACAACATTCTATCAGCATGGTCGGTTGAAGTATATCTCGATCGAGAATGACTTTCAAAGAACATCCAAAAATTCTAAATTTTTTCACATAAATTCATGATTAAGGTAAACATATTATATCCAAATTTTAATTAAATCTAAATAAAATAGAAAATATGATAAATTATTTACCATACTACTATCTTGATCAAATTCCATACTCATGTACCATCGAAACCCTAATTTCAACTAAGGGGTTTATATTTCTCAAACCCTAATATCTCAAATAGTAGAACACTTAATGATATTATGAGGTTTAAAACATAATAATTGAATTATCATCATTAATTAGATTTAAGAAATGATCAATCCAATAAAGAATATAATCATCCAGGTAAACCCTAGTTTACTAATAATGCTCGGATGTGGTCATAACAATTCTCCACCCCTTAAAAAGGTTTCGTCCCCAAAATATAAATATGCAAGTAAAGTACATTGAAGGTTTATTTTAAGCTTCTGAAATCTTACATGGCATTATGTTTATGTATTTCATACTTGAATGCTGTTTTCAAAATTAAGTCCTTCATTTCTTTTCTAATCAAAACATGTTAAAATAGTTCTCAATGATATCCAACAAATTCTCTATGCCACAATCAATCATAGGATAGAGAGAGAAATAGCCATTTCAATATTTTCATTCTCTTGAGGTGTTACCTCAACATTGATAATCTAATCCAACTATCTCAATTCATGCTGCTCAATATGTACTATTGTTATGTATCACCTCTAAGTCACAAAAAAGAGTTCACCATGTTCTTTTGAATTTTACTATTGTACTACTCAAATAGAAAAACATTCTGGAGTTGGAAGACTAGATTCAACAATAATTGTACAATACTACTCACGACATCCCCATTGCATCATGGATGCATAAGGTGAAGTGTTGCCATCACTTAGTTATATTAAAGCTAAATATAACAAGCTACACCTCATTAGGGTTACATATCAATACAATATGGTTATCATCCCATCTATTCATATGAGTGAATAGGTAAGACTACCTTATTCATGGTGTCCCTCCATTTGTTCCATTATCATTCAACCCATATCACCATACCACAATTTTAGAATACTAAGATGGATTATTGTTATGAATGACTTAAACTATCAGACACCTTTAATTAACATATTGCTTGCACATGTACACTAAAATCATACGTAGAACCAATTTACATCCCTTAATATACCTTCAACAAATTATACTTCTAAAAAAAATTCACATATTACTAAAAGCCATTATTTTCTCTTATCTCTCTCCTCATTCATTACTACTTAGTTTTTGCTACTTATCCTTCTCATATTTATCATGTAGATTAAACATCCCTAAAATTGAAACATGCAAGGTACAAATAGATTATTCATCATTCCTTCTATCAGTACAAGAACTTATCTCATATCGCACTTCCCTGATATTGTATTTCTCATTTTGTTCAAAACACACTTGTTACATTTCAAATTTATATCTTACTGTTTACTCCAAATCATTTCCATATTGTTTATCTACCTTTCAGATTAGCTATCTATAAACCCTAGATTACTATCAATTCTAGTTTACTTCTCATAGTGCAAATATCACGATCTTGTTTTATAGAGATGCTAGTATTCAAGATCACATCACTATTGACATCCCTTGAACTTCTACAACTCTAAATATTCTAGGGTTTGGTCCTTATCAGAAGCATGATGTTATTGTGATGTGACTTTTTCCTTTAATTTGAAATTCAACCTTTGGATCTCACAAGTTTTTACTAAAGTCTTCCTTATCGTATCAATTAAATTTCATTCATCTTAATTGGCCATTCTGATAGATTACATTCTCAATTTACCCTTCTAGGGTCTAAATTTAGATTCATCATGAATTTCAATGAGCCAACATTAACAAGTCCCAAATGTGTATGCCAAACATAAAAAAACACAAGAATCAAGCATTCAAGACTATTATCATTCACATTTAAAATTTCATTTGAAACATATTCAAAGAGAATATAAAATTAGTTCCCCACATCACATCAATACCACTAGAAAAAAAATAAAGAATCACAAAGGTGAGTAATAATTACTTAATTACATTTGCATTCTATTACAAAACCATCACTAAATAAAACAAATGTCCACTAAGAATGTTGCACCGAATTGATGGAACATTTCTGACTCTATGAAGCATCATAACCTTTCCCGAAAGAGACTTGAAGTCCACATGTCCTTCTCCTTTGACTTATAAAGCTTTGTAATCGCCTAAAGTCACAGATCGACCTTTGGATGCCTGGTAAAACACAAACATGGTCTTGTCAGTGCAAACATGTACATTAGCCCCAATTTTAAATACCCAATATAGTAATTCAAAAATAGAAATAACTTTAGGTTTTATATATGTACCCATCATTGAGGTTCAAGGATGCAATCATTATGTTGACTACAACCTCCTCAGTTGCATATGTGACAATTTTCTTTCCCTTCTTTGAAGGAAAATCCTTATTTTAGTGGCCAACCTGTCTACAAGACCAACAAGGTTTGTTCTTTGATTTCTTCTGGATCTTAACCTTAGGTTTAAGTGAATTCTTTGGTTTCTTATCCTTTCTCTTAGCAGTAGTAAAGTTGACACTAGCCTTAAAATTAGTGGATAAGTTGACATCCTTATCTTTCAAGTGCTCATCCTATATGTTGTTGTACATCATGAGATTGTTCATTGACATGTCTCCTTTGCAATGCCTAAGAGACATGCCAAATGAATCCAAAGATTTTGGGAATTCCTCTATAAGGAGTGAGACAGGATAATAGATCAACTCTCTACTAAAATTTGAAGAGTAAAACATCCATTCCAAACATACTCAAAAGGGGAGATGGAATAGGTGTAAATTTTTCAAATTTAAAATAATGTTATACAAAAGACCAAGTATAGCAGTAGAACATAAAACCTGCTATAATCAATTTTATAAAAGTACATTATTATCATGTCCCATGTAGGGTTTAGATTGATATTACATCATAATGATAAGAGAGAAATCTAAACCATATCAAGTTTATCTCCAAGCATAAACTCCTTAATCTAGGTCCATCTCAGCATGTCATGTCCTCCATATCCTAAACTTGGGTTCAGAAGAATACCCAACTAGCCTTAGTGATGTCAAAAGAGCCATCTTTCAATCAAATACGACTTGCCATGAAGATAGGGACCAAGAGGAGAAAAATAAATGACATCAGCATAAGGCTAGTATGTGCATTCTTGTCAGAAAATTGTTTGTTACCATATGTCCATACTCTTAATGGTTACATAGATAAAGGAAAGTGGACTTGGGCATCCATCCCTAGAATGACACATAATTCACACAAGCAGTATATATGAAAAAGTTAGTAACAATATAAAGAGATAACCACATACTAAGCATGGAGATAAGATATATGTACCCATTTCGAGATTAATGTATACCCATTTGTATTTCATGTCAAAAGTTAGAGCCTTCAATGCAATTCTTCATTTGGAAACTATAAATTCGATAAACAAAGTATATCAATGTGAGTGCAGTGAGTACGCTATGAAAAGGCATGTAAACAGTTTCAGAGTATATAAAAGATTTTTTTTTGGATAAGGTAAAATATGACTATAATCAAAAGTGTTTAGGGGATACATCAAAATCCTATATACTTTACAAGGACTACATGAGACCCCACATCCTTAGAACCATGGTATCAACACCAACCATGTTCTTAGGGAACCCATTGAAGAACCAAACAACGCTGCTACTAATTACATCAAAAATATTAAGGTTGTCCCTCAGCCTCTTGCCATACATCATTCCATTCCTTTCACCCCATATGTGTAAGATGAGAGAAGAAAATAAAATACCACCTATGTCCCTGTTCCTCAGATTGCCTCTGCTAGATTAAAAAATCCAGAGTAACACCTCATTAAGCTCAAGAGGAGCCTGACCTCCCCACCCACACTTCAGACATCCTCTTCTCTACAAGTAAGAAGTGTCCTCGCATTCGAAGAATAAGTGCCTATGAGATTCTAGGAATTTGTTGCACAACGAACACACTGGATCACAATTGAGTCCCCAACTAATGATCCTATCCTTGGTGGGAAGTCGTCTCATGATAGTCCTATATGAAGTAATGCTCCATTTAGGGAACAAAGACTAAGTCCAGACTATAGAATGCCACATGACCTACGATTGATGTTTATAGAGACTCCACGACATAAAAGACAGCAACTCAACACTATTCTGATCAAGTGCTTGGTAATGGCTACTAAGTTGTTCATGGACAATATTCATTCTCTTACAGATCTTGGAGTCATTAGGTTGAAAACCATTCTCCAAGTCCACATATTTTTCTTTCCGCCATATCACTGATCCACTCTTCTCGCCGTAGCACACTAGACCATGTCCAGTGGATAAGAGAGACCCAAAACACTGGCATTGTGTGGTTGAGCCACCATCTCCCAACACATGGCATGCACTCCTCCACCCCAAAGGAAGCTGACAATAATTCCTCTAAACTTCTCGAGGATAAAATGAGGAAGCTCAGTCTTTCTACACCAAAAGATAACATTCACATTAAGAAAAACTTGGATTAGAACCACCCTCCTATCCATGGATATAGAAAGCCCACTCCATTTCTCCACTATAGTTTTCAGGTCATCCACACACTCCATGAAGACCACTCCTCTACCTCTCCCTCTCAACAGGGGAATGCCAAGATATTTCATCAGGAACTGACCTTCAGTCAGCCCAATGGCTTCTTTCAAACATCTCTCCTGCTGTCACAAGATCTAAATAGGAAGATATGTGACTTCAGCTCACTCATGAAGAGATTAGTCATCCGTCCAAAGAGATTTTGTTTCCTTTTCACATTTTTCAGGTACTTGTAGTGCCCTACAATAGAGAAAAGAACATTGTCTGCAAAGTTCATGTCAGAGGTTACTTTAGTTCCCTTCACCTTATAATTTTTAATCAATCCTTCTTGTTCAACCACATCATTTAAGCAAGTAAGATTCTCCATAATTAGGGTGAAGAGAAATGGGGACATCAGATATCCTTGGCAGAGACTGTTGATCGCCCTAAACAAACCATGAGGTCTATTGTTGATTAGCACTGAGAATGAGGTGGTCTGCACACACTATTTAATAATATCAATCCATCTCTTAGTAAACCCCAGGGCCCGCAAAGAACTCCATAAAGCTATTCAATTGACATGAACATATGCCTTAGCAATATCTAATTTAATACAAGATTTCTTTGTAGTATATAAAAGTTGCTTGGCTAGAACATCATAATAAGAAAGAACTAGAAATTAAGCGAGAACAATTAATGAATTTCTTTTATACAAATCATGTTTTAGGTTTCTTTATCCATCATATCAACCATATGCCTATAGATTAGCTTCTCTTTGTAAGAGTCTGTAACGGTGTTCAACATTAGCTACCCAATCCATAAGGGGCCTCGAGGTCATCGCCAAGAGGTAACCCTTGTATCCTATTGGTTTTCCTTATCAAGAAAAACACCCGACCTGGGGTCCTAACCTAAAACTTCAAGCAGGTGCACCAGGATGTATAATGGATTTATATAAATTATGTTCAAGGTTTACCAACGTAGTATAATGAACATGAACATATGACACCCCAAAACCATGGGCAAAAATGCAAGTGCACGGGTCGAGTAATAATGGCCTTTCTGAGGCCCAAGTCGAACTCAGGGAGATGTAGTTTCAGTGACTACTACTAACTACGTTATGATCATCTAAGCCGATTGAAAAAGTTGAATTGAATTTTAACAAAATGAAATGAAAATTAAGTGAAATTGAAAATGGTTGATTCAAATATGATTGAATTCCTTGGGGTTACTAGTTTCACCAAAGGGACTCGTCGTATATCATTTCTAACAAATTAATATAAATTCCTACTCCTAACCTGGATAGAATGTTTTTAGCTAGAATATCTCGTTTCTGCGACACAATTCACTACCTAAATCTAAGCCAATTCCATGTCTATGGTAATTTATTTCTCAGTTTAGGTGCATTAATAAAAACTTTGGGTTCTTTCCACTAACCATGTGTCACCTTATCCAAGGAACCCATAGGTAAGTGTACAAGTTATGGTACTCTAACATTTAATCTCCCTTCCAATGTAATTATTGGTCTATAATCATATCGTTGGTGATCAAGCAGCGATAAGTTGTTCAAATCCACACTTATATATCCAGGAATAAAGATGAATTTATACTAAATCATTTACAAAGTTAATGCAATGATCCTTCGGGTTACTCCTAGGTCCTAAGGAAAAGAGGGGTTTAGCCCTGCATGGTTTTTAGTTGAGAACACATAGAAGGAGAGAAGAAAAAGGTGGGAAACATGAAGGAGATTCATGTAACACCTATGAAGAAGGTGCTACAGATGATCCTCCTTGAGACACGTGCGTTCTACATTCTTCTGGAAGTAGAATCGTCTGTCGGAGGTGCTCGAATCATTCGGTTGTCATCCTTCGGCTTCCTATTTCTCTCCCTCTCTTCTCTGGTTTCCGTGCAGTGCAAAAACCGATCCCTTCAGGTCTGGCCATCCTCCCTTGTTTTCTCTTAGGTCACTTACAGTACAACATAACGTGGACTGTTGGATTGGGGCGACCGATTTAGATTGCTGAAATCTAGAAGAGTCAGTGGCACCAACGATATCAGGTTTTGGTCGCTCTCTGGCAGAGTTGGTACCATCGACTGGGATGCCAGTGGCACCGACCTGATACAAGTTTTTCCCTTCCTCTCTGATTCTATTCCAGTGGCACTGACCTGGGTGTCAGTTCCATCGACTCGGTTGGTCGGTCAAGGCTCGTCTCTGATGTCATCCAGGTGGTACCGACTAGGGTGGTTGGTGGCACAAACTCCTCAAATATTTTAAATTCCTAAAAATCAACAAAGTTCATGTATCAAGCCAAGAAATATATAAAATACTAAAATTATGATTAAATAAGCATAGTTTGATGCAAGTAAATTATACAAGCCAATTATACAGATTTATACAGATATGATCAATGAATTGACTAACAAATGCACAAAACCACGGTAAACTAGGAATGTAATAAGCGACTCAAAACCCATAGATAAAAATCCCCTAAGCTAAAATCTTGCTCGTCCTCGAGCAACAACACCTTTGGATCTGATTGAGATAAGTCAGCTAGAGGACATAATGCATAAGGTACATCTAAAAAGTCTCCACCTTTCTGTCCTCCTTCCGACCTTTACTGGCCACTGAACACTAACTGTACTATAGGCGACCAAAAACCTCTATCCAAGATGTCCACCTCCAACCAATGAGCCACTATCAGTTAGAGCAGTTCATATGATAGAATTGCTCGGTTCATCTTGATGCATCGTGTGATCTCCTATTTATGTTTATCTTTTCTCTATCTACCAATTACATGGAAGCAGTTCTCCCAATGACTAATGAATGAAGAGAAAATCATCTGAGTGGCCTACCGGTAAGAGCAACAGGTGGTTTAAATAGGTGGTTGTGGGAGAATCATGAGCACATAAAATCATTCATGCAATCAAAAATTATGATGAACCTATGATGATGCAACTTTTTCTACAAAGAGTGCTACCAATGCCTAATCATTGTGGTGGAATGATGCATGCAACTATTATTTAATCTCAAAATAAGAAAAAATATCTACAAAACTACATCATGTGCTAACTTTCTTTATAATTAAGTAGAATTGTGCCCTTGAACTTTCGGAAATATCCATATTTTTTTTTCCTTTTTTTTCATTTAAGCCCACTTTACAATCATGAATTGTACTACCCCTTTAATTTATGTAAGTTCTTTTTTTCAAAGAATGGGCACAATCACTACCTTTTTATTAAAATAGAAGATGTTAGACAAGATCTTTATGCAATAAGATATGTAATGCATATGAAACTATATGAACAAAGGTGTTATGCAACTAAATGACATGCAACATGAATTTTTTGTGCATGTATGATTTTTCTATATATTTGTTATGCACTAATGTAAGCAAAAATGAACATCTATTATGCACAATATATTATGCAATGTAAATGCAATCAAGAGAAATAATGACAACATCTGCTCAATCCTCTTATGGTGGGGTGTGAGTCAAAGGTATGTTATCGATGAGATCACATGACTAAGAGAAAAAACCTTCAGAAAAAATCATATGTCCCTCTCTAATGACTTGTGTACATGGTAATCAAGGGGTTTCTTTCTTAAATTTTAATTTAAGGCCACATTAGTGTTTGATCAGTTTAGGCTAAAAAATCCTTGTCAATCACTTTCTTAGACAAATTAGACGGTCATTTATGCTCTAATGTCCTAAAGTTGACTTACTCAAGCATTTCCTCAGTTATGTGACTCAATTACTAGCAAAATAAGATCACACATAATTTTTAAAATTGCACCCATTCCAGAGATTGATATTCTCATTTGAAAATGTGCATTTAATTCTCCACCGGCTAAACTAGATAGATTGTGGATCCTGCATAGAAGAAAAACTAACAAGAAAACTGACTAATTTTTCCAAAATAAAACAAACAAAATACTCAAATAAAAGAAACTAAGATATAAGTTGTTCCAGCACCCCCCTAAGCTTGAATATGACTATGAACTCATAGTCAAAATTCCAACTTAAGAGGTGGAACAGTGATACCCAACTCAAAATGTTGGTGGCGGTGGTTGTGTGGGGTCGTGGAAAGGGAACATCCCCTGAAAGGTAGGTAACGTTGGGTCCTCCTCGTTTTCCCATGAGGATGGAGTGAGCAGGGAAGAAGAATAAGAAAGGAAGAGCTCGATGAAGCCTTTGGATGCTTGGAGTAGTCGCTCGTGCTCGTGGGAGTCATGGTTCTTCAAGTTATGAGAAATAAACAAACCACAACCTCCCTTTTATAGGGCTGGCACCGACCTACTGCGACAGAGTCGGTGGCACCGACATGATGTCGGTGGCACTAACTTCTGGGGCTGAATTCAGACCCTCAATGCATCGATGACTGTCGATGCGCGATCTTATTTTTCTGGATTGGTGATGAGTCAGCGGCACCAACATGAGGTCGGTTGCATCAACTTTTTGGCGGAATCGAATCTGCAAATTGTCCACATAGGCTCATCTGGTCCATAGATCGCGGTTGTCCACAGATCGACATTTTCTTGTTTTGGTGGCACCGACAAGGGTGCATCGATGCACCCACCAAGCCTGGTACCTCATGCCGAGTTGGTGCCACTGACTGGGTTTTCGGTGGTATTGATGGCTCATCAGTTAACCACATCTGTGTTCTGCACTTTATTCAGAATTGTCAGTGGTACTGACTACTACCAACCAATCTTCCCATATCTATGACCCTATTTTGGTGCACCGACTTCCAAGTCGGTACCACCGACTCAGTCACAGTCTGCACACTCAAAAAATGAGTCAGAGTATCATTTTTACAGAAAATTTTCCAAAAACTGATACTAATAAAACAACTTAATGGAAATGAGAGAAACATACATCCTAATGGTTGGGTTGCCTCCCAACAAGTTCCCTTGTTTAACGTCCTAGGCTAGACAACTCCATTATAGAGATTAATTAGGGGCACTAAGTTTCACCTCATGCTTCTTTATAATAAAATCTTCCCCAAAATAATGCTTCAGTCTTTGGCCATTGACCAAGAAGGATCTCTCTCCCTCTTTGATCCTAACATCTCTGTGGGGAAACACTTCCTCTATTATAAATGGCCCACTCCACCTAGACCTCAATTTCTGGGGGTGCAATATCAACCTTGAGTTAAAGAGAAACACACTCTCTCCCAGTATAAAGACTATCCTAGCTATATTGCGGTCATGAATTCACTTAGTTCTTTCTTTGTACAATCTTGAGTCCTCATAAGTATTCATCTAAATTTCATCAAGCTCATTCAACTCTAACATCCTTATCGTTCCTGCTTCATCAAGATCAAAATTGAGCCTTCTCAACGCCCAATGAGCCTTATGTTCTAATTCCATAGGAAGATGACACACTCAGCCATAGACTAACCTAAAGGGTGTGGTTCCTATGGGTGTCTTGGAGGATGTCCTATAGGCCCATAGCGCATCAACTAACAAATCTTTCCAATTCTTCCTACTAGATGACAATGTCTTTTCATGATCTTTTTAATTTCACGATTGGAAACCTCTACTTGTCCTTGTGTTTGTGGGTAATATGGTATACCCACACGGTGTGTCACTCCATACTTGTTCAGAAATGACCCAAATTTCTGATTAGTGAAATGAGTTCCTCCATCACTTATGATCATCCTTGGCACTCCAAATCTACAGAATGATCCTTAACAATTTTTCACACATCATTTGCATCATTGGTTTGGGTTGGAATTGCTTACACCCATTTTGACACACAATCTACAACCAGCAAGATGTAAAGGTTGGAGTTAGAGGACACAAAGGGTCCCATGAAATCAATACCCCACAAATCAAAAACCTCTACTTCTTGGAACACATTCAAGGGTATCTCATGCTGCTTTGATATGTTCCTTGACCATTGACACACATCACACCTATGTACATAGTCATGCATCTTTGAATAGGGTTGGCAAATGTAATCCACTCTCCAAAACCTTTACGGTTGTTGAACTAGAATGGTGTCCACCTATAGGTAGTGTGTCTAAATGTTTCAAGATACTCTCATACTCACCTTCAGGTACACATCTCCTCAAAATTCCATCCCTGAATTGTTTCAACAAAATAGGATCATCCCAAAAGTAATAGCGCAAAGAATGAAAAAAGTATTTTGTTTTCTTGATAACCCCAATCTACAGGCAATTCATTACAAGCTAAATAATTCACAATATTAGTAAAGCAAGGATCTTTTTGCTTAAGGGTGACCAATTTCTCATCAGGGAAGGTCTCCAGAATGGGTATATTCATGTCCTTCTCATCTACCCTCTCCAAACGAGATAGGTGATCAGCCACCACATTCTCTACTCCTACTTTATCCTTGACCTCAATATCAAACTCCTACAATAAAAGGATCCATCTAATCAATCTTTGTTTAGCATCCTTTTTCTGCAAAAGTACTTAATAGTCGCATGGTCAATCCTTTGCCGTATAATTAAGTAGAGAAATTTATTTATCTGGATTCCCTTGGTTATGAATGATTTTTTATCTAAATTCATAGTACATAAATGTCAGATACTATCTTGGATTTCATTTAAGGTGAATAGTTTTTGTTTGATATCTCAGTAAAGAGGGTGAAACCCTAGATGCGAGGAAAGTTGGATATTTGCGACTAGATATCGTGAAATCCATTTGAACTGATTTTTTTGACATGATAGACTTTATTTATTCAATTTTATTATTGATGCATGTTATCTCAGTGAATGGCATGGAAACCCAAATTCAGCTCAATTCCAATGTTTCATACATATATTGATTTTATATGATTTTTTGATAGTAGTCTTTAGTGAATGAATGTTTATGTTGCATGAAATACTTATAAGATCCATGTGATAAGTGAATGAGGTAAATGAAACCCTAAGTATAGGGTGTTCAATGAATCAAGTATTTTGATATCAATGTTCTCAGTATGAGATGTGGTGATGCACAACTCATGATTTGGGTTGAGGTGCACATTTTCTAAGAAAGTACAAATAATTTATAGGTGCAAATGACGATTACTTGTATGTCAAGTAATTAACTCTAATCAGTGTATTAAGAAGTTCAATTGCATGATTCTATTGTATAAAGTATCAAGTGAACATGTATTCTGTTATTTAAGAATTTTAGTCTGCATACATGTATAAAATGTTGATTTTTTAGTATATTATAGTGTTTTGAGTATATTGCTCTGCCAAGTTTAGAATGATAATCATGTTGTGTTATAAACTTCAAATAAATAGACATGGTACCATAGAGATACCAAAGTCAAGTATAAGTAAGAGAAAGGTACCATGTAGAAAGAGCTTTCCAAGAATACTAAAATAATAGACATAGGTGCCTTGAACACCATAGATTTCCTACAGATGTCTGCACTGTAGGGAGGAAACGATCCACCCTGGAAGTGACCAGTATACAGGGATCGGATCGCACCCACAAAGTGTGCAGGGAGATGAATATGTTGAGAATCCATAAAATCACATCAACGATGCCCATATCCTTCATCTCAAGCTTGCTACACAAGAATGACTTTGTCTCATTTAATACTTTCATGTTGAACCAAAAAGCATAATATCATCGACATATAAGCATAAAAAATGAATCCATCATTGACAATTTTATAGAAGAGACACTTATCAAAATCATTAGAAACAAATCCCAATGATGATATCTCAAAATAGAACCTCTCATGTCTTTGCTTAAGGGCTTATTTCAAGCCATATGAAGACTTAACAAGATTATACACCTTGGACTCATTCCCACAACCCAAAAATCCCTAAGGTTGTTCCATATATATCTCTTCATCAAGACCATGGTGGTCATCTATTTTTCCATATACAAATAGTCTATGCCCTTGTGTGTAGTTTATATGCATCGCAGTAGATTTCAATCCTTATTAAGGAGACATTAATGTAAGGTTTTCTAGAGTAACATCGGGTATCCAAATATTTTATCAATTTCTGAATCATATGAACAACAATACTATTTGTGCACTATTAAATTTCTGCAAGAAATAATAAGATGTGAACAACTGTCACATGAACGCCCTCTTGTTTCTCATTTTCACTGTGATAGACCAGCTAACATGTTAGGATTCTAACACTTACATGAACATTGTGTATGAGAATGAGAACTTAAATAGACTAGGTCATTGTGGAAGCCACATGTTTTGTATTGACTATTATGTGCCTTGAATATTTTTCCATTCTGATTGTAGATATGGTACAAAAACAAATATATTTTCACCTACCTCCCTTCCCCCCGCGGTATGGCACAATCCTGATCACTACAACAGAACTGTCTTTTGGTTAGGAATGAATCCTTGGCCAGTACCTATGAAATCTTGACTTGTACATGTTGGTCAGGGATTGGCCCTGACCAGTATATCATGGGGGAATGTCTAGTGACCAATAACCTTAGTCAGGGCCAATCCATGGCCATGGATCATTAGAGCCTTGAGTTGTATTTATATAACAAATGTATATTGTTTGTATTTTATATATTATTACTTGAGGCCTAGCCTTGACAAATGATTGATACAGTCTTTAGAATCGAGATAATACATTTTACCTATAAATATTAATGAATCGAAGTAAATAATATTAATCCACAATTGATATTCCGACCGTGACAAATTCGAAATTGTATTAATTAACAATCAAAATCTAATAAATTTTTTTGTCAACATGTCACATTTTTAAGACTTACGGAACCAAGTACTTCTTTCAAAACATTTCTTCAAACCATTCTTATCTTTAAAGAATACTAAAACCAATGACTTGTCAAATTACAAAAACAATCTAGATATTTCATCCCTCAAATATGCACTAGTTCTATCCCAACAATATTTTTGCAAGAACTTCTTTAGCATTAGTCTTGTTGCTTCCAACTTGAGGATTGCAAGCATAATTATATATATTCCTTGTTATTTGTGGACTACATTTATATCTTTGACGTTGTGGGCTACTTCCATTATTCTGAGATATAATAAGCATTTGGATTACAATTAAAATAATAGTGTCAGACATTCACTTCTTATAGGTAGAAGAGTTAAAACAACAAATTTAAATTCAACACAACTAAAACTTGTAGGGATTGATCTATTTTGTGATAACATGTCTGGTACAACTTCCAAAATTCTTTTTGTCAATAGAAACATGAACTATAACCAAGTTTACTAACATTAACTTAAATTCTATATGAGAAAATTAATATGGACTATTATACCATATTTGGATGATGTCTACCACCTGGAGTTGAGAATATGTGAGAATTATATGGATGAAATTGTGGAGAGTTTTACAAGTGGTTTCTACTCTTGAAACAAATATACATAGCTTAGTTGAAAGTAAGGAGAAAATATTAATAAAAGTTAATATTGTAAAAATGTCCAATCAATGAATTGGGTGTTCCAGGCTCCTAGGAATTGAAAAATAAGAAAAGGATGAAAATATGGATTATGGTGTCCCAGTTTCAACAAATAGTTTTGTCATATTATCAAATGGAATACAAGATTTACTGATGACCAGAAAATAATACATTTATCAGACTAACGTGCGCCATAGCAAGTAAGGGTGTCAATGCACTCAATTCTTTAGAAATTTCCCTCATCAATTTGCCAATCATTTTATTCATGATTATTTGATGCATTTCATTTATCTTGGCTTGTGTCTCTTGCATTTTTTTTTCTACAAGATCAGGAATTTCCTATGTTTGTAAAATGAAGTAAGAAATAACAAAACATTATTTGCATTGATTTGTTAATAAACTTGTGATATACTCACTTTATGTTTCTTATTATCTTCTCATAAAATTTCATTTGATACACAGAGAGAGACACACCGTGCTCCCATCTTATAGTACCCACATCCAATCAATCGAGTACACATATTTTTTATAGGTTGGATGACATCACATATAGCCTCATCGTCTAGAGATGCACTTTTAACACATGATTCTTCATCTTATTATTGGTTTTGTAGATTCTTTTGGTTCTCTACAATTTTACCCTAATGAGGGAGAATGCAAAAATTATGATAATAAAACATTTTGAAAGGTATAATTTGTATTCTACATACCACTATATATGTATCTTTAGAATAAGTACATTTTTACAAGTCTATTTTACTAGGAGTGTGATCAAGCCCTTTCTCCTAAATGTAACAAAATATATGTTATCAAAGAAATGAACACTTTGAACATGTACATATTGATAACATATATCTATCACTCATCTTCCCAAGTCTTGTTGTTTCCTTACAAATGTTTTTACTCCAGTGCAATGATTCATTTTTTTTCTTTGATCTATTCACCTTATTCTTTTCAGGAATTTCCTGATATACATAAAGTGAAATGTTCATATTAAGTTTCAAATTAGGAAGCTGTTATATGTGTAAATAACTTCAGTACATGTGTTTTGGGATTTTTCCACTTCTCTACCAATTACAAAAATTGACCGTGGTCAATTCGAAAGTCCTTTGAAACATCATGCATCATTTATCCACATCATTGTGATACTTTTACCAATACTTTGCCTTCAATCTATCCACACACACACACACAAGATTTTGGATGGGCATTGAAGTGGAAGTCAACCTAGATATGCAAAACACTACATAAATGGAAGTAATAACAAAATATTTTATATAAATAACATTACATGATCAATCTTATAGATAAAGATTCAAGTGTGTCATCAAATAAAGATTGAGGCATTTTGAGGCCATTATTTATCAACAGGCTATGAACTTGCTTTTCTTGCTAAGGTTCACACATCAAACTTACGTGTTTACCTACTTCCCCAAGTTCAAATCCTTTATCATCAAAAATCACATTGTTCTTTTCTCTAGTTTTTGGCATATGAGTTGAGGAAGTAGTAGGGGCCCTTGCCTCCTTTGTGGTGTCTCACGTTATTGATCATAAATTGGAATTTGTTCTCCATTATCATGTGGACTTAGACAAGATTGGTGCCTAGAAATAACAACAACATGACTTGGAGAAGATGGGCATGGATGAGCCAAAAGTGCATCTTCTTGTCTAGATTCTTTGCTTTCTGCCAACCTTCCTAACATTCTTATAATCTAATATGAACAAAATAAGAAAAAACAACACATGCATTAATAAAGAATTACATATAATTCAACATTTTCTGACTACCTCTTATGGTATAAAATCTTTACAAGATGATTACATGAAAACAAATTTTAATTCTTGCAATCATGATCTTAGTTTTTATATAAACATTAAAATATAACATCACTAGGCTGGTTTTATATTTAGGAAAATATATATGCAACCAATTGATTGCATATGGGAGGAAAAATAGAAAATCAAAAATAGAAAACAAAAGTCAAGATGTAATATCAACCATAATGAACCGTCTCTTCAACATTAAGAAAAGTACATGCATAAGGTTACATAAAACTAGATACTATATTTAATGTCTTTCTCATAAGGATTGTGATAAATGATGGTTGAACCATCCATGTCCACCCTTGTCCACTGAATGTCACATGCATCACCAACATTAGCTTTTTCCAAGAATGCCTCAACAAAAAATATATCTATCAAAGGCATATCAAACAATTACCTTAGTGGAACCTTCAAAACAACATGTCAATTGGCCTCCAATGGATCCTAGATATAAAATCATTGTTGAGATTGGAAATAAAATATGAAAGTGTCATCTTTATGTGCTATTTTGGGAAAGTTCAATAGAGTAAGTTCATATTCCTTATTTGTACATCCACCAATAGTGCTCTAATCAAAGATGTGCTATGAAATAGTGGTATTTCTATATTAGGCCCATACTTTAGCTTGATAAACTCCTCTAGTTGACCATAATAACTAAAATTTGAAGTAATTGTATTGCGATCCATAGAGATGGACTAGCTAGATGTTTCTATTGACACATGTATCCAACTATTTTGTGACATACGTCGATAATCCAAATACTTTATGTGAAATATTTAGTCATTAACAGAAAACGCATCGTTTGTTTCTCCCTCACAATATGGAACTTGATCAAGCCATCAAATTTGCTCAAAAATGTCTACACCATTCTTTCTTTCATTAAAAACCTACAATTTTAAAATATATATATTTGTTGTAGATTTTTTTTCATATATATTATGAAAATACATAATTAAGAATTTTTTTACTTGCATGATCTTGAAACCATTTAAGAAGCTCATGAGTGTGCTTCATTTCAAGGTTCCTAAGGGATATTCAAGGGTGGTTTTGTTGAAAATTAGAATTGTGTTTCCTACAATAAGATTTATATCAATATATATTTAAATGAATACATACATCAAATGTAAATTCTTTTCCTTTGGAAAGATTTTGCACTTACTATGTTGAAGTGTACATAACAGTGTGCTTGCTACAATGTTACAATATCCAAAACCTTTCTTGTTATACATCCTATAGGACATTGATCATGATTACATGGAGAATGATTCCATCTTGTGTCTGTCCTATTCATATATCTTGCACAAAACGTCAAGCATTCTTCAATCCAACAACCCTCAATAATAGATCCTTCAGGAGTTCCCTTATTGAGGACATATTTCTTTAGAGTTTTCAAATATCTTTCAATAGGGTACATTCAATGATAGTGAAGTGGGCCGCAATCCTTGCTTCAGTGACTAGATGGATTGTAAGATGCACCATGATAATGAAAAAAATAGTGGGAAAACTCTCTCTATTTGGAATGATGCAATAGAAATATCCTTTTATATGTTAGTGAACTCCTCTAGATCAATCACTTTTGTGCATATTTAGTTTTAATAGGTGCATAGTCTAGATATTTGAACATAGAATTCTTGAGAAGATGACTTCCTCAAGGTAACAACTAACAACCTCTACATTAGTATGTGGTAATCATGACATTTCCTAGGAAAATCGTTTATTTCAAGTAAGTTAATACACTTAGAAATGTTTGAAGAATAACCATCTAACACAATCATAGAACTCAAAATAGAAAAAAATAGATCTTTCTCGTTCCTACTCATTGTATAGAAAGCAGGTGGTATATAATACTTTCCATTATCATGTTTTCTTGCCCATAAGATTTGACGAATAACATATTCATGTAGGCCCAATTGTGCTTGAACATTATCCTTAGACTTAGCCTCAAGACTTAGAAGTGTACCCAATATATTCTCATAAACATTTTTTTCAATGTGAATTACATCTAAATTATGTCTTATCAAGAGATGGTTACAATATGGGAAATGAAAAAATATGCTAATCATCATCCATGGTCTTGGCAATGGCAACTTGTCTTCCAATTCAGAAAACCTCCTTCTCTTCCTACTTTTGTGATCCTCTAAAATCCTTTCCAAATGTCACATTAACAAATTCTTAAAGCTCATTCATAATGTCTTCTCCAGTGGCAATCTTTGGCACAAGTCTTTGTTCAATCTTTTTATTAAAGTTCTTCTTATCACACCAATAAGGGTGACTACAACTAAGAAAACTTTTGTGGTCTAGATAGTAATATTTTTTCACATGTTTAATTCTATACTATATATTTTCTCTATGGAAACAAGGAAAAGTAAACTCTCCCCTTGTATTGTGCCTAGAAAGATTGGCAAATGTGGCAAAGTCATTTATAGTCCACAAAATAACAGCTCACAGAGTGAAAATTTTCTTTGAAAATGCATCATAAGTGTTCTCTCTAAATGTCCATAATTGTTGAATCACATCAATTAGTGATTCTAGGTATATGCCAATATCATTTCAAGATTCTTTTTGGCCAAGAATTAAGAAGAACATGATGAAATGTGGATGCTTCATGCACAACCATGGAGACAAGTTATATGGGATCAATAAAACAGAGAAAGTACTAACTGAAATGTTTTGACTCGCAAATGGATCAAATCCATCACTTTCTATTCCCAAATTAACATTGTGTGGATCTTGGCCAAATACTAGAAAATTAGCATCTAATTCTTTCCATGCAGTAGAATACACAGGATGACGCAACTTTCCATGTTACTCTTATCCTATGGTGCCATTGCATATCCTCAGCCACATTTGTACACATGAACAACCTTTGTAATCTAGGAATCAAATGAAAATAAAAGAATACCTTGGTATGAATTTTTGATGCCTTCTTTCATATAACACTCTCTTTGTGTCATTATGTTGAGAAGATACTAGAGAGGTTTGACTGCACATCACGTAAACATGTTTACACTCCATATGATTCAACCAAGGCCTTATTCATAAATAAGACTGAAGTTCTAGTGTCTCAATTATGATACTCTTAGATTATCAGAAGTTTGATGTATCTTATGAAATACACACATCCAGACATTAAATTTTCAATGAGCAACTTATGTAGATACACTAGTTTACGGAAAAGACACATTGGGAAGCTTTTGAGAGAATTTTGAGGTATATCAAGGGAAATTGTTCTCTTGGGATGTATTATGGCAAATATCCTTCTATAGTCGAAGGATATAGTGATGAAAACTGGATTGCCATGAACTTTGGGAGTAATGGTGTCTCAAGAAAAGCACTCCTGTCTCAAGATTTAGAGAGTAACTTTTAGCAAAGAACATGAAGAATGGCAGAAATCGAAGGATTTATCATATATTTGACTCGGTAAGTTGTTTTTCATTGTTGATCCTTCATTATATTTGTGTTCTGTTGCTCATACATCCTTATCCAACAAATTAAGGTTTTGATTTACCTTCGTTCTTCATCTTCTACCTCCAGTAGATCTTTTTTAGGGTCGGTAAACTTACTGAAAGGTTGTTTGGATGAGATTCTTGAGGTCTGAAGCTTGGATCATACCATGAAATAGTAGATTTTGAGTTTAGCTAGGATAGGGATGAGATCAACATGTTATAACGTGTACTTGTGAGTGGAAAATAATCTTTTAACCCTAATTTACAATATACAAATTCAAACAATCGCTTTCCAATATCTAAATCTTGCTCGATGATACTCTAATCAAATTGGTAAATTTGTACAAAAGGTTTTAGTTGTAGAAATGATTTATTTATGATGTAATATCACATCAAAAGTTTCTATGTGAATTGTTATGAATGACATGTGATGAAATGGAGTAAAAAGAGGCATCACGGAGGTCAGGTTGCCCTATTCAAAACTAAAGAGTCAAATTGTGGTTTATGAGAAATGTGAAACTTTCTTGATGATTTATGTGCTTATTATGAGATGAATAAATGAAAAAATAAGGAAATTATTAGTGACAATGATGAATCCTATTAGATGAACTTTCATTAGACATTAGATTCCCTGGAAAAAGTAGAATCCTCACATGAGGCATGTTCTATGAGGAGGAAATGTACATCCCAAATAGAGGCCTCATGTAGATCGAGGTAATCAACAACACACTAGTAGGGTGTGGAAGTCTAGTATAGTGAGGGATAACTCCTTACAATATTGGTATCCAACCAACCCTTGAATATTGGTCGTACCTGAGCAATGAGTTATGAAAATTAGTGGAAATCTGCTATAGGTCCATTGGTGCACAAAAAGCCCGAGTGATTTGACTCCCCACCTGAGTACCTAGGGTGAGATTATTTGAGATATATAGATGCTCCGATTAGCCTTCAAGAGTGAGATGTGTCAATGCCACTATAGATGTGGTATTGAGACTACACACTTAGGATCTCAAACATGCTTCTAAGTCTTATAAAGTGATATCGTATCTTGTTGTGATGCTTTCATATGTTATTGTACATCTCATGTGGGTACAATGAAATAATAAATGAATTAAAAAACAAGTGAACGTTATTAGATTATCCTTTTTCTATATTTAAAACTAGACAACCTACTACGATGATCGATTTACAGTTTTAAATTACCAAAGTTTTCATACTTCTGCGTTTAAGCTCAATCAATTGTAAATATTATAAATATCTTGGTTACATGTTGATTTTCTACTCACTAAGATAGTATGTCATCAACCTACTAATTTTTTTTTGGGTAAAGGACTAGCTCAACTTGAGGAGATAGAAGACAATTTTTATCAAGAGTAGTACATAGGTCCTGAAAAAGAAGTAGTTAGAATAGATAGATGGTCTCTTATCCTTCCTATGGATCCTAAGAATGTGAGAATGATAAAATAGATAAGTTTGTAATTAAATGTGCATGATGTATATTAAGTGTGAAACTCTTCCTTCTATGTAATACTCAAACTCTATTGTATCCTTAATGGTATGTTTGTACGATACATTATCATTTAGTAAGTGATGTTACTATATACTTGAGAAAAGAAAAAGTTATGTATGATCATCATTAAGTGATTAAAATTTGTTGTATTGACTAATCTCCTTGGTAGTCCCTAACCTTGGATTAGCAGGTTCGGTGATGCATGTATATTCGTCCATTTTGAAATGCACTTTTCTTAATCTTTTTTTAGGAATTTATTTCTCTTCTATTAATGTTTTGCAAATTGTTCACTCTTTAACCATTAATGCAAATTTTCATCATTTCCACCCATATTTTTTCGGTTTCTACCTTCACTCATATACGAAAAACAAAAACTTGATTCATATTTCTAGAAGTCAAGAATCTAAGGATTTAAGAGAAATGTTTTGGCCATCTCATTACACTAGTTGATTGGCTCATACCTTGACACAATTGTTTTGTCTATGTGGACTGCCACACCTCAGATCCCAGATGGTTGTTTCACCCCTTGGCCCCACCTTCCACCCTGGCTATTTAGGAACTGAAATGGGCAATCCAAACACTCAAAACCACTCATCTTGGTGCTCCACCCAAGCATTTCAAGTCTTCCAAAAGGTTATATTAGAATGCTTCATGACCAATTCTTGGTCGAACAACATCTCCACCCTAATTGTAGGGTCTTGACCCACTTCCTTGGGTCGAGAAAAGTCAATTGTGTATTGAGCATCTCATGTATTCAGATGTGCAATTTAGTTAACTTAGAGAACAAGTCATATTCAATGGTGTCATCACTGTTCCCTTGGGTTTTCACATAAGCTTGTACCTCTTCAAACTTGAACAGATCAATTCAGGATGTGAACTCATTGGTTCATGATGTACGTCATGACTTTGTCAGCAGCTGCCAACATTCCTTTTCCTCTCCCTCCTCTCAAGGTTCCTACCCTTCCTTGTCCAGTTAAAGGAGAGGGGAATCCACAAGTAAGGGGAGAAAAGTTTTTCTCCTTGCACTTTAGAATTTCAACATCTTATTATTTCATTCATGCATATGTACTCTCTCATTCTTTAATAATTAATTTTTCAATCTCAAGAGTTCTAGTTCTTATTTCCATGAGTTTGGTCTTCCTTGTTGGGTGCAAGGAATTAAGAGGGGAAGCCATTTCATAGTGATCACTAGACAAGATCCTTATGTATTATTTTTCTTTCTTGTCTGTGGCTTCTTCTCTTCCTTCCATTGTTCTTTCTTTTGCTTCTATGGATTATGAGTAGTTTTCCATATCAGGGTATGGAGAGTAGCCCCATAAACATATTGTAGACTAGATCGATCTCTTATCATAATTCTTTTTAGATATCCTTTGTTTGGATTTTTTCCAACTTAAATGACATGATCTCTTATTTTTGTTGTATGTTAGTTTTAGGTAATGAGACCTCAGAACCCAAGACTCAGAACAACCAAAAAAATGCACATTGATCTAGATGAGACGTAGGAAGGTTGTTGGGATGTTTGAGACAGATCTGTAAACACCAAGATCAATGGGTTTACAAGGAGTTTGACTTTTTTAATGAATTTGAGGATGTTTTTCATACCTTCATATAACTTGTTTTATCTCACAAATTTAATTGATCTAGTTTCACACAAGATGTGGGGGTAAAACCCACAACCCCAATATCTTTTCATCATTGATTCAATCTCATTTTTCTCACCCGCTCATCTTTCAAAATCTCTTTTCTTTACTTGCAATTTAATTCTACTCATAGTTAATATCTCTTTGATTGTTCTTAGCATATTCTCTCTTTTATTATTCTTAGCATAACTCTTTCCTTACTTATTTTGAGTGGTACTTTTATTTTATTATAAATTTTACTTCCTTATTATAGCATAATCAAACCACTAACCAACAAATCTTTACTTTCATGATCCAATAATATTGTTCAAAATACTTGGTTAGAAATCAATCTTAAAAATGTTATCCTTATGGATCACTCTTTCTATATTAATATATTAGCTTTGTTGATCATTTTATCATCAAAAATATTAAACTCTAGGATTAAAACCCCTAGTGAATTGGTGTGATGGATGACGAGTACAAATTTTGGAACAAGTTCTCGTAGAGTCTTTCTTCTATGTCTATGAGAGGAAAGGGCAACCTCAATAAGTCAATGATGTAAACTCTATCTGTGGTATATGCTAGTGTTATGATCACACTACCATACAATGTCAACTTTTTTACAATTTCACCATGCAATGATAAGTTAGACAACAAATGGAGGACCTCAACTACATTCGCAACATACCTCATCAAGTTGATTATAACCCGAGCCAGGCCAGAAACCACCCTAGGTTCCAATATGGAAACCCAAAAGGAGTTGAAAAAGCTTCCCAACAAAGAACCCCACATCCTCAGGCCATCAATGTGAAACATCTACCACTATGCTTTCCATAAAACAACAATCATAGGAATTTTGTGAAGCAGGGGAATTATTGGGGTAATTTCCAAAATCGTGGGCCCTATCAAGGGCACCAATATCAAAATTTAAACCAGCCTCCACCACAAGTGAAACAAAATTGCTGCACCATTTCTCCTAGTGATAGGATAGTGTAACACCCGGGCCCACTGCCCAAGGCTCTAGTAGAGTTTTAGGAATGATGAATGGCCCCACAAACCACCACTAGCCTTAACAACACACTTTTTCCTCACTCATGTGCAAGCTCGGGTTCTTTAATAATGGGATCCCAAAAAAGGAGATGCACCTTGGTGATATGGGTAGTCCAATCATTCCTTTTAAGATAATGTTAGGAGATGCACCTTGGTGACATGGGTAGTCCAATCATTTCTCCCGATGATAGGATAGTGTAACACCCAGGCCCACTGTCCAAGGCTCTAATAGAGTTTAAGGAATGATGACTAGCCCCACAAACCACCACTAGCCTTAACAACGCACTTTGTCCTCACTCATGTGCAAGTCGGGGTTCTTTAATGATAGGATCCTGAAAAAGGAGATGCACCTTGGTGATATGGGTAGTCCAATCATTCCTTTTAAGATCATGTTATCCAAGGCCTCAAATATTGAGACATTATAATCTCCCCCACTTAGACTCTTGAAGTCCTCATCAAGACTCAACTATATGGCCTCATAATGTTTTCCCCATTTCCTTGTAGACCCAAATGACCCATGTACATCCAACTCCAGACCATGGATACCCACACAAGGGTGGCTCCATCAACTCAGATAGCCCTTTCCAACATGCTTGAACACTATCAATGCATGGGCGGATCCATCAACTCAGATAGCCTTCCCAATATGTGTGGACCGCACGGGTCAAAGAATGACATGCCACAGGCTCATGTGGGCCCCACCTACTGGAGGGGAATTGGATCTTATACCATTTATAACACACAGTCCCACTATCGAAGACTCTAGTAATGTTTTAGGAATGACTACTAGCCCCATAGACCACCACTAGCATTAATAGCACACTTTGTCCTCACACACACAATCTATGGTCAACTTCCCAACTGGTCACCCATCCTAGTACTACTCCAAGATGAGCATGTTTAACTATGGAGTTATTTAATGATGGGCTCCCGAAAAAGGAGGTGCACCTTGGTGATATTCGTAGTCCAATCATTCCTTTTAAGATCATATTATCTAGAGCCTCAAATCCTGGGAGGTTATAGATACCTTGTCTAGAAGAAATCATCCTTTCTCAGAATCAAATTCTCTTTTCCCTTCGTGCTCATTAGAAGGTGAATCATGCTCAATTGGCCCAACTATTAGCTTAATAAATCCCCCCCATTGGTGCTTTACTGGGTAACCAGTAAATAACCTAAAGCATTATGAACAACTTAAGGTTGGCTCCACCCATTCAGGAAAGACACATTCTCCTCTCCCTTCACTAGACAAAACCCCTATTATACCATTGGATTTCTAGGATGATGATACTATGGTCATTGAAACCCAAACTTCAGAAGACTCCACCAACCAAAATATAACCTAAAGCTGCCTGAACAACTTAAGGTTGTCTCCACCCGTTTAGGAAAGACACATGCTCCGCCTCCTCCACTAGATAAAAACCTTGGTGTACCCTTGTATTTTAAGGATGATGATGTTGTGGTTGTTGAAACCAAAAATTCATAACACTCCACCTTTCATGCCCCTAAAACCCCACATGTGGAGGATAATGAGCCTCAAATCCCTTTTTAAAAGTCTCGTCCACCATAATCGGCCCACATAAAGAAAACTAAACTGCATACATGTTTCATGAAGTTTAGTGAGTCCATGAATAAGTTACATGTGGACATTCCCTTCTTGGATTCTCTTTTTGACATGCCTACCTGGTCCAAGTACATGAAAACCCTTTTGACTAGGAAGTTTCCACAAAAGTGCGTGAGATGGTAAAACTTTCTAGGAACACCTCAGATATCATTCAAAGAAAAATGCATAAAAAACATAAAGACCATGGTTACTTTGGTATTAGGTGCTATTTAGGTGATAGTGCTTGCATAAAAGGTCTTGCTGTCTTAGGCTCCAATATTCCAATTATGCCTTATAGTCTTTCCAGGAGATTGGGATTTGTTGATTTGCTTCCCACTTCCATGACCATCTAGTTGGTAGTCACATCTATGATGAAAATTATGGATATCATTGGAAATATACATGCATGGGTTGGGAAGGATGCCTATGTTCCATGTGATTTTGTGATCATGGAAATTAAGGAAGATTTAAGTTACCCTCTCATTTTGGTTGCCCCTTCATGGACACTGCCATACTAGATTAATGTTGTGGATGAAACCATCCTTATGTGACTTAGAATACATACCCTAGAGTTTAGGGCGTTCGAAAGAATGAGAGAACCAAGCCTTCAGGAGGAGTTATACCTCCTTGACAATGTTGACAAGCATTCCTAATTATGGAAAGAATGGGAGTTACTTGAGGATCACCACCATACTTCCCTTACACTCCCTTAACAATGTGGTTTTGAAGATGAATGATTGGATCAATGTAGGACCCATATAAACAACTTTAAGGAGATCTAAGATGGAGAATTTGATGACCTTATATGGTCTCTCTTCTATAAGAGAGACCCAAAACCCCTAATACTTATGAGAGGAAACCCCCTCTAGAAGGACTTAAACATATATTTCATGATGAGCAACAAATATGACATGTTATCATCAATTTTCACCTTACTTTCAAGTAGGAAGACACGCTCATGACTAAGCTAAGAGAAAGGACATGTTCTCTAGGGTGTAAAATGAGCGAGTTTACATGGATCAATCAAGTTGTTTGCATGTATAAAATTTCTATGGTAGAAGAGTAGAAACCATTCTAGGACCCTAAATAGAAAACAAATCCAAACATGAAAGATGTTGTCTGATTTAAGTTTATCAAACATTTTCCTACAGGAATTATCTACCCCATTTGTGATTCTCCTCGGGTCAAACCTTTCTAAGGGGTCCCAAAGAAAGGGGGACCCATTTTTGTGAATAATGAAAAGAATGAGCTAATCCCTACCCATAGTATGATAGGGTGGAGGAGGTGTATTTACTACATGAAACTAAATAAGGCAACTAGGAAAGTCCATTTCCCTCTTCTCTTTCTGGATCTAGTACTAGAGAACCTTGCCTATCAACAATAATTTTGTTATCTATATGGTCATTTAGGTTTCTATCATAGATCAGGAAGAGACAACATTCATTTGTCTATTTGGCACCTATGCATTCAAGAGAATGCCCTTCGTGTTGTGCAATCCCCCAGTCACCTTATAGTGTTGCATGTCTGCTATTTCATAGGGTTGACTGGAACTATCATGGAGGTGTTTATGGGTGATTTATCCATTTATGGAGATTGATTTGACTCTTGCCTTAGACACCTATCCCTTGTTCTAGAAAAGTGTGAAGACACATGCTTGGTTTTTAATTGGGAAAAATGTCACTTCATAGTGACAGAAGGTATTGTTTTAGGACATAGAGTTAGCAACCAAGGTATAAAGGTAGCTAAACCCACGATTGAGATGATCACCAAACTTCCTTGAGCATGATGGATTTGTTGGTGATTCATCTGTGATTTTTCAAAATCTCCAAGCCTCTCACCAACCTCATCCAAAAGGACATTCCATTCACCTTTGATAAAGCTTGCATAACCAATTTCCTTTGCCTCAATAATGCTCTTATCTCTAATTCCATCTCTTTTGCACCAGATTGGACTTTGCCTTTTGAAATAGCATGTGCTGCTAGTGATTTTTCTATTGGTTCTAATCTTGGACAATGACTTGACAAGAAATACCATGTCATTTACTACACATCAAAAATACACTACTACTTATAAGAAAATGTTATCCATTGTCTATGCCTTTGACAAATTTAGATCTTATCTTCGTGAGTCTAAGATTATTGTTTACACAGACCACACTGCCATCAGATACCTAAAAACCAAACAAGATGCCAAACTACATCTCATTCTTTGCATTCTTTTATTTAAGGAATTTGATTTATAAATCCTTGATAAGAAAGGATGTGAAAATGTTGTTGGTGACCATCTTAGACACCTACACTTGTGTGAGGATAATGGTATCCCCATTAATGATTCTATACATGATGATAAATGCATTAAGGCCGAATCTCAATACCCTTGGTTTGTAGATTATGTTAATTATCTTGTTGATGGTGTCCTACACCATGATTATAGAGGACATACCAAAGAAAAAAAAATTAAATGATATCAAGCACTATTATTGAGATGATCCTTATATTTTATGACTATGTGAAGATGCTCTCTATCACTGGTATGTTACTGAGGAAGCGCCTCATGACATACTTGAAAAATATCATTCTAGCCCCATCAGAGGGCACATGAGTTTTCAGAAAAACCTCCAGAAATGTTCTCCAACCTGGTTTTTTGGCCTACTTTTTCTAAGATTCTTATAAGTTTGTGTTAGCCTATGATCAACACCAAGGATCTGGAGATATTTCTAATAGAGACCAAATGCTCATGACCTCTTGGAAAGAGATATAGATCTTTGGTGTTAGGGTCAAGCATTAAATGGGAACCTTTCCTTCTTCCTATGTGTACCAACATATCCTAGTGGCGGTGGATTATGTTTTAAAATGGGTCGATCCCATCTCCACTAAGACTTGTGGATCCAAATCTATAATGAAAATTTTCAAATATATCATCTTCTATAGGTTCGGGGTGCCTCACACTATGATTTTAGACAAGGGAGCACATTTTCTCAAGAAAAGTTTTGAGTTCTTACTAAAAAGATATGGAGTCCACCACGAAAGTTGCCTCTCCTTACCACCCTCAAACTAGTGGTCAAGTTGAGGTTTCAAACTGACAAATTAAGTCCATCATAGAAAAAAAATGTGAATCCCACTAGGAAAGAATGGGCTTTAAAAATTAATGATGCCATGTGGGCATACAAAATTGCCTACAAAACACCCATCGGTATTACTCCTTTCAAATTGATTTATGGCAAATCTTTCCAACTATCCATAAAGGTGGACTACAAGGCTAGTTGGTCGATCAAAAGTTTAAACTTTGACCTATCTACATCAAGAGAAAACCATTTCTTTCAAATGTAGGAGCAGGAAGAGCTCATGATGATAGACTATGAGAATGCCTAGATATACTAGGATAGAATGAAATTATGACATGATGGGCATATTAGGAGGAAAGGCATTCTGGAAGGTGATCATGTCCTAGTCTATAACTCTAGGTTAAGGATGTTTCCTAGAAAACCAAAATCTAGATGGCATGGACCCTACCTTGTCAAGCATAACTATCCACATGACACCTTTATCCTTTCAGATAAATGGTAGGGTGAGTTTTTAGTGAATGAACATAGGCATAAGTGGTATGTCATAGCTGAGGATTTCATTACATATGAAGCATATCACCTACCTATTTATGTAGATTTAGAATTAAGTGATCCAACACCCCCACCCAAACATGAGTAAAAGTCAGCTCAATGAGCATAAGTGTTAGGTCTCTAACATAAAATTGGGCTCTTGTTGAGAGGCAACCTATTATCTCTTTTTCTTTTTTCTATTTCACAATGTTGATTAGGTAACCATGTTTTATTTTAGGTTCTTAGTTTAGTTTTAAAAAAAGTGAGCCTCTAGGTTGGTTACCCAACCTACCATCTCTACACGGAAAATTTTCAAAACACAAATGCCCATCACAACAGACGAACTGAGCATTTCACCTAGTGTAATGATTGGTTGGGCCTATGAATAGCCAAACTACTGATCCACTGACATTTGTATTTCCAATGTCTCTTCACTACCCATGATGTATGAATTGATCGTTTAATGTAGCAAAATAATCATCTTGTGGCCACGATGTGTTGATTCAAACAAGCAGCATCCTTGGAAGTTCTATCACCTAGACCTCCACCCACAACTTGTGAAACAGGCAGTTCACACCCTAAAACACTCGATAGCTTGCAAGGGTTCTATAATGTATGACGAGCGGGACTAGGCAGTTTACTCACAATAAGAATTCAAGATCTAGTCTCCACTTGATTTTATTTCCCTAGATGCCATCTCCCTCTCCCAATAGCAACTTCCTTTCTTACCAAGTCAAGCTTCTAGCCTTTGGCTGCCCACATCGGACAACCAGTCACCATCTCACTACCAACCAACCATCCGATGACAAATGAGCAGCCACCAATGTTTATCCCCTTCCCTTTCTCTCTCCCATCCTCCCTCACCTCAAACTACCACTTCAACATTGCCAAGCGGGCATTTTATGATCAACCCAGTCATACTACTTTCCAATTCTGCTACATGTTAGTGATTCCAATCATCCCCACCATCTCTTCTCTTCTTGTCACACAATAGAACACAACCATCAGTCGACTGTCTCACTATTCTAGATGAGCAGTTTGAGCACTCTAGAAAACATACCTTAGAATCTCAAATGAGCGTATCAACAGCTAAGACAAGCATTTTAGTTGGCAAAATGATCGTATCGACATTCCAATTGGGTGTTTTAGAACCCCACTCTATCACTATGTCACAAGAAGGACCATGTAGAGGCTTTCTCATCCGTTTCCACAAAGATAAGGCCCTAACAAAGAAGATTGTCTCCCACAATCCCCCTTCACCCTCCACCTCGGGCCCCAGGGTACACATTTGGGAACTCACCGATAAGTCTTCACCTAAGATAACTGAGGAGATTCTCTACTACCTTGACAAACTAGAGGAGTTCCTCAAGGAGAATGAGGTAGGTGAGTCATCTCGAGATGACCCAGACTCCAAAACACCATGGGCATCCTGCATAGCTCTTGTCTCATGAAATCTATGCCGAATTAGTGGATGACAACCATTTTGAGAGGTTGGACTGCATGCTCGTAATAGACGTTGTGCACCCTAGATGGTCATGCGACACCACCCTCAATGCCCTTAGCATAAGATATTCACTTGGAAACTTTATATGATGCAACCATATACTTGTGTACCCCTACGCATCCTCTCAGTTTATAGTGACTTTACCCTCGAGTTCATGTCCACTTTCTGATGTTTCCTCTGCTCATAGGGAAATTCTAGTCATAAGGCATGTATTTTTAGAGAAGAATTGGAGATATCTTCCAGGTAACTCACCTCCATCACCTATAATGGTGGAAAACTTGATTGGATTTCTCGTTGAATGGAGCATCACCATGACTCTCACCCTATCAACTACAACAAGGAGAAATTATGGGAAGACATTACCGGATTTCCACCCATGCTACCCAGTGGTTCCAAAGCCTCAAAGATCAACAATTAAATCATTAGATATCTTCATCACATCATATCCTACACAATATCTGACATGGGGAACCCAAGGCGATGTCACCCAATGAGATCTATATGTGCTATGGTGCCTTCTCAATGACGAATTGTTCCACTGGGGCAATTTCATACTCGACCACATTAGCACTTAGGCCAGCCACATCACCACTTCTATTTTCTGCATCGAGCATATAGTGACAACCTTGGCCTTCTTCTTGGGCTATACTCACTCCCTTTCCTACCCCTGTCGCACTAAAACCACCTTACTCACCTACTATATTTGAAGAAAATAAAGTTCATCCGCTATGACATGATGATGTGTACTATTTGATGTTTAAGGATTCCCACGACAACCTCAAGCTTCCTCGACATGCCAGGTTTGTAGAAGCTAATTTGGTCTCTGATCTTACTGACCTACCAACACACATCTTCCAGTTCTATCTGGAACACCTAGACTTGACTGATGTTCTTGATCCTACATCCCACAAGAGGAGTGTCACCATGGGGAAAAATGGTGAGAGGACTGGACCACCTCCTACACCATCTCACCATTGTACGAGAAGGCACACTAGAGATTAGGTTGGCCCTGACGAACCTTATGGCTTTTATGAGATTCATGATAGCTGGATGAGATTCAATGTGAGAAATAGTGCTAAGGACATTAGTTGAACCATTATTATCTAATGCAGTTCTCCCATTAGTCATGGCACATGGATTTTGGCCACTATGCTCTTAGACGACCCTCCTATGAGGAGTATGGGCCCCATTAGGATTACCCCAACCCCAGATCCCCATATTGGGGGACTACTACTACAACCCTACCTCCTCTTCTAATCATAAACTACCTCGTAATCATCAACATATCTGATCTTCTTCCCTCCATGTCGGGTTTGTAATTTTCACAGAGCAAGCAAAATTCTAAGTCCATGGTGGAGGTGGGTGGTATGTAACAATTCCACCCCACTATCTTCCCTTTCATAATTATCTTTTCATTATTTTGTTCTTCATGTAGTTCACTTTCTAAAAGTAGTTCACTTGTTAAAATTTGAAAAAATGGCCTTTATCTAGTCAGCCAATATGAATAGATTGTGTATCATTGACCCCCTTGAATTTAGTAAATCTTCACTAAAAGATTTACAAATTGCCATGATTAGAAAATACCATGTCACCTTGGACACCAAAATTTGCATTACTCCTTGGAAATGTTGGGAAGCCTAATTTCTTTGATCAGAACCAAATATTTTTTTAATATTTTTAAATCTATAGATTTACTGGCCATATCTCTTGTATGATCTAGTGACAGGAAGAGTCAAACTGATGGGATGACACTCTTAAAAAAAGTGAAAGTTTGAAAGAACAGGAACAATGTCCCCCACCATCTTCATCTCACAAAGAAAGATCAAAATCACTTCATTCCAAACCCCACGTCTTGGATGGCATGTCTTCTCCTATGTCCATCCTTCCATACACCTCATAAATTTAATAGAGGCGTACCATCAAAATCTGCCAAAGAGCACACCAAAAAAATGTGGTAAATGTAAATGCAATTCATGGTCTAGTGCAAATACTTACAATATAATCATGAATTTCAAAGTAAAGTAATATGAATTTTGTCTCTTACAAACTCTTGCTATAGAAACAAGTCATGAAACATTTTTTAATAGAAAGTGGAATTTTTTGAGTTTAGTGGTTCTAGGAGAATGGGTCTTTTTTCCATGAAAGGAGGTAAGGAACAAAGTAATGTTATGTGGGTGAGGATAGACATGTTGATAGTACAAATTGGAATTATTTGTATTTTTTATTGCTCGAGAACAAGCAAAGATTTATGTCTGGGGCATTTTGATGAATGTATATTCATCCATTTTCAAATGCACTTTCTTAGTCTTGTCATAGTAATTTATTTATCTTTTGCTAATTTTATAGAAATAGTTGCAAATTGTTCACTTGTTAATCAATAATATAAATTTTCATCATTTCCACCCGTATATTTGTAGGTTCTACCGCCACTCATGTTTAGGAAACAAGTACATGATTCATATTTTTGGAATTCAAGAACCCCAAGATTTTAAGAGCAATGTTTCATCCATATCAGTACATGAGTTGATTGACTCATACCTTGAGATGATCCTTTCATCTATTTGTAACATCAAACCTTAGAGCTCAGACTTTCATTTCACTCCTCTACCCCACTTTCCACCCTAGCTATTTAGCAACCACGATGGGCATTCCAAACACTCAAATTGCTTATATTGATGTTCCATCTGAGCATTTCAAGTCTTTCGAACATACACCTTAGAGTTCTTCATGATTAAGTCTTGGTCAAATATCACTGCCACCCTAATTCTAGAGTTTTGACCCACTTCCCAGGGTCGAGCAAAGTCAATTGCAAATAGGGTGTCTCATGCATTCAAATGATAGGTTCGGGTAGCTTAGAGATTAAATTTTATTCAATGGTGACACCACACTTCCTTAGGGTTTTCTCATAAGCCCACACCTCGTTGGACTTGAATGGATTAGTTAAAGATGTGAACCGATTGGTTTGCGACGTGTGTTATGAATTCTTTAGAAGCCACCAACATTTCTTTTCCTATCCACCCTTTCAGAGTTTCAACCCCCCCTTTCCCTATAAAAGAAGGGGGACTTCACAAGAAATGGGATCTAACCTTTAGTACTTGGACTTTAGATTTTTCGTATCTTATGATTTCATTTTTGCATATGTATTGTATTTTTCTTCATTAAAATTAGTGCTTCAACCTAAAGACTTCTAGTTCTTATTTCCTTTGTTTTGGTCTTCTTGTTGGGAGCAAGGAATTTAAAGGCCAACACATTTCATAGTCACTAGATAAGATCATTTTGTATTCTTTTCCTTTCTATTCTATGGCTTCTTCTTTTCCTTCCATTGTTCTTTCTTTTACTTCCATGGATTGTGAGAAGTTTTCCATATTTGGGTGTGGGGAGTAGCCCCATAGATAGAGTGTAGACTAGAGCAATCACTTATGATAATACTTGTTAGATGGTCTTTGTTTGGATTTTTTCTGACTTAAATGACTTGATCACTTATTTTTGTCGTATGTCAATTTTGGGTAATGAGACCTCAGACCCCAAGACTCAGAACAACCAAACAAATGCATAATGATCTAGATGAGACCTCAGATGGAACCTTTATTGGGATGTTTTGTGAAGGATCTGTAAACACCGGGACCAATGGGTTTATAGGGAGTTCTACTTTTTAATGAATTTGAGGATGTTTTGCATACCTTCATCTAACTTGTAATATCTCATAAATTCCATGTATCTAGTTTCACGTAGGCTATTATGGTAAAACCCATAAAGTTGATATCTTTTATCACCAATTCACTCTCATTTTTATCAACCACTCATCTTTTAATCTCTCTTTTCTTTACATAAAATTTAATTCTTATCATAGTTAATCTCTCTTTAATTGTTCTTAGCATAATTCTCTCTTTACTTGTTCTTATCATAACTCATTTCTTACTTGTTCATAGTGTCACTTTTATTATAATGCAAATTTTACTTCCTTGTTCTAGCATAATAAAACCACCAACCAACTAATCTTTACTTTCTTATTCCAATAAAATTGTTCAAGAGTGATTTAGGTTAGGAATTGATCTAAAAACCATTGTCCTTAGGGATCAACCCTTTCTATACTAATAAATAACCTTAATTGGTCATTTTTTCATTAAAAAGTTTAAACTCTAGGATTAAAACCCCTAATGAATTGGTGTGTCAACCCACATATATCATTCAGATTGCATCAACTTTTTTGTATCAGAGTGTAGGTTGAACCTAAATTTGGTTGAGGTTTGGGATAGGGGTGCTAAGATACTGATAAGATTAGGATGATTTCATCTTTGAACAACAATTTTCTAACCAATGTGTTATTTTATGGATATGTAGATGGGTTGAAGAGGTCATGGACATGGTGAGGACCAAGCTAAGAACCATTATGGCCTTGAACGATGGGTCAAGTTGGAGAATATAGAGATGAAGCGACAAGGATGTAACATATTTTTCTGGAGACAAAAGAAAAATATAAGATGGATAGGATGTCTTCATCTTCTAGTAAGGATTTGATGAGATCCTATGAGCTAGTGTAGAAGCTTGGCGGGACTGAATTCTTTGGAAAAACAAATTCATATGTGGCAGAGATGTGGCTTCGATAAGTGGAACATTTGATGGAGTTATCAGAGGATAAGAAAATCAATCATGTGGTCTATCTACAGAAGGGGTATGTTGAGTAGTAGTGGCATGAAGTAGAAAATAAGAGGAGAGATACACTGATGATATGAAGGGACTTTGTAGATGATTTTCACATTAAGTGTTTTCCTCTTACCTTCCTAAGTGATTAGATCAAATAGTTCAAGAATATCAGACAAGGTAGTATTACCATTTGTGAATACGAGGCATATTTCACAAGGTTGGATAATTTCTAATTGCAGCTTGTGCCTAATGATGTAGAGAAATGTATAATATTTCATCAAGTATTAAGATAAAAAATTAAACACAATATTTCAGCCATTGGTGAGAGAGATACATAAAATCTTGGAGAATTTGTGGAAGCCGCAATACACGTAGAAGAGTTAGTTTATGCCGATAAGCAATATGAGAGTAAGAAGAAATTTGGAGACTTCAGTAGAGGAGGACAAAGAAGTGGTGGATACAAAGGTGGTGGTTGTTTCTTTTCAAAGATATGATCATGACTTGGTTGGTTTGGGAGACAATGATCTAGTTCTTCACTGAATGGAGGAAGGTCCAATTCTAGTAGATGGAATACACTGCCCAGGTGGACACCACCAACTAGGTCTTCACAATCATCAGTGTCACTGACATGACTGTAGAGATAGGATGCAACCATGTGTGACAACTATGGCAAGATATACTATAGACAATGTTGGTGAGTCACCACTCAAACATGCTATCACTATTGACAGAACGAACACATAAAAAGGGACTGCGCAAAGCTTCAATATATTTCGAAATAAGGCTTGCAATTATAGTTTTAGTCTTTGTAAAGATAGACTCCAGTTAGAGGGGCAAGTTCCTTTGTGGCATTAGGTTCTAGATGGGGATCACCTAGTACTAGTAATGGACAACGAGGGCAACATGGAAGAGGGAGATATAAAGGACACTTCTTCTCAATGACATCATATGAAGTTGTAGTCTTTCCTAGAGTTGTGATAGGTAAGATTCTTCTCTTTAACAACACTTTTTTTTCTAGTATTGATAGATCCTAGTGCGACACATTCTCTCATTCAAAGATCATATTTAGTAAACTAAATCTTTTAGGACAAGATTTATCTAGTGAATTGTTGTTTACGGTGCCTTTAGTGAATCCCCATTTTTACATAACTGTCTCCTGGATGTCTATTTAATTTTAGTGGGTGTACAATAGTAGTTAATCTCATACCCTTAAATATTAAAATTATTTTGGTTATGGACTACTTGAGACATATCATGTCAGTTAGATTGTTGGAAGAATGAAGCTATTTTTTAGCAAGGTGGCTTTTCATGTGTCTTCACTAGAGATAGGAAAGTCTTACCCACACGTATAGCATCATCTTCTCTAGTTAATATGATGATGAGAAAAGGGTGTGAGGCCTTTTTAAAACATGTGGTAGATTCTAGGGGAGAGAAAAGAATAGTCAATATGGAAGATGTTCTAGTATTATGTGAGTTTCCTGATATCTTTCCCGATGAGTTACCATGTTTACCAACAGGAACATATATTGACTTTCAAATATATATTTTACATGGGAGCCACCCAATAGCATTATCTCCTTATAGAATGGCACATATAGATTTGAAGGAATTAAAAACTTAGTTATAGGTGTTATTGGATAAGGGATTCATTCAACCTAATAAATAACCTTGGGGAGCTCCAATATTGTTTGTGAAGAAAAAGGATGGAACCATGCGGTTATGCATAGACTATATACAATTGAATAAGAAAACCATTAATAATAAATACCCTCTAGCTATAATTGATTAATCGTTTGATCAACTATGTGAAGCAACAATCTTTTCAAAGATAGACCTCAGGTCCATATATCATCAATGAAGAATAAAGGCATTTGATGTAATAAAATCAACATTCAAAATAAGATATAGACATGATGATTTTGTAGTTATCTCTTTTGGACTTACAAATACCCTTGTAACTTTTATGGACATGATTAATAGGGTTTTCAGACCGTGTCTAGATCAGTTCATAGTAGTACTTATAGACAATATTCTTATATATTTTAGAGATGCAGAGAAACATGAGAAACATTAGAGGATAGCCATGTAGTTGTTAAGGAAACATCAACTTTATCCTAAGTTCAACAAATGTGAGTTTTGGTTGTCTTAAGCATCTTTTCATGGACATGTCATATCAGGAGAAGTAGTTAGTGTTGACCCTAAGAAGGTGGAATTTGTTCTTCAGTGGGATAAATCTATGACTCCTACTAAGATCATAATTATTCTATGGTTAGTTGGATATTATAGGAGGTTTATAAGAAACTTTGGTGCAATAGAATCACCTCTTAAATGTTTAACAAGGAAGGATGTACCTTTTTTCTAGTTTTAATCATGTGAAAAAAGTTTTCAAATATTAAAGAAGATGTTAACCATAACGTCGATATTGATATAACCATAGGCATTCGATAAAGGTTATGTGGATTTTTGTGAAGCTTCTAAGAGAGGTTTGGGATGTGTTGTTACACAATAAGGGAGAGTGGTGCCTTATGCTTATAGACAACTTAAGAAGAATGAGGATAACTATCCCACACATGATCTTGAGTTGGCAGTAGTAGTACATGACTTAAAAGCATTGTGTCATTATCTCTATGGTGAATCATGCCAGGTCCTTAATGATAATAAGAGTCTAAAGTACATTTTCAGACAAAGTGCCGGAGACACTACATATGGTTGGAGCTTATAAAGTATTATGATGTTAACATTGATTACCACCTTGGAAAGGCCAATGTAGTAACATATGCTTTGAGTAGAAAGTCAACACCGTCTATTGTAATGTTTTCAATGGCATGTGTAAAAAGTGCTTATTAGTTAAGATGAGACAGATTAATTTATCCCTAAATGGAAGTGGGAGCATAATACTATGGATCATGTGGATATCTTACCTTGGTTACCATGTGGTTTTGACTCTATATGGGTAATAGTAGATAGGATAATAGAGTCTTCTCACTTTCTACTAGTTAAGACAACATGGGACACATTAAAGTAAGCCAAAGTCTATGTAGGTAAAATAATCTGCATGGGAACCCATTTTTATAATATCTGATGGAGATCCCAAATTCATATCTAGGTTATGAAATTTGTTACAATGTTCCTTGGGAACCAAGATAAAATGTATCTCAACATTTAATCCTCAAATAGATGGATAGTCAAAGTGGACAATTTAGACCCTATAGGATATGCTGAGAGAATGTGTTTTGTAGTTTAGTGGAAGTTTGGATGATCATCTCAATCTTATGGAGTTTTCCTATAACAACAGGTTCCATTATAGTTTAGGCATGGCCCTTTATGATTCTCTATATGGGAAGATGTATATATCTCCTATTTGTTGGTATGAAGTTGGAGAAAGACAAATTCTAGGTCGAGAATTGGTGAAGGAAACAAAAGAAACAATGTATGCAATCAAACAAAAGTTGAAGGTTGCATAGGACAAACTAAAAAGTTGTATAGAGAAAATGCAAGGACCACTTTAATTTGAGGTTGGAGATGAGGTTTGTTTGAAAGTATCTCCATGGAAATGTGTGTTGACTTTTTTTAAATGAGGCAAATTAACTCCTAGATATGTTGATCCATATCCAATTATTTAGAGACTTGGATCACTTGCATATAAACTTGAGTTGCCTTTAGAGTTAGCCAATATACATGATGTATTTCATGTATCTATGTTGAAGAAGTGTAATCCTGATGAAGAAGATATTATAGACCCATATCTTGTACAATTAGGAGAGGATATCTCCTATGTTGAAGAACTAATTCAAATTCTAGATCGCAGAATTCAGAAGGTTAAAAAGAGGGAGATACCCCCAATGAAAGTACTTTGGAGGAATCATGGTATAGAAGAATGTAATTGGGAAATAGAATCAGAGATGCGTAATAAGATTCCTTTTCACTTCTAGGAATTTTGAGACAATTTTTTTATTAGAGAGGGAGGCTAATTAAAACCATCTTCTAGCTTTGATGGTAGTTTTAGGAATTTAAAATAATATTAATTCTTGTTATGCTTTTATTAGTAATTTATTAACCATTTGCTTTATCTTAACCTTGGTTATCTCAAATAATTGTATGGATAATTCATAATCAAGACTTAAGCATATCACAAGACCAGTGTTGTTCAATGATATCAAAATTAGCCCATATATGTGGGTTAGATTTAATGATACTTGAGGACATAATTAATAAATTATTTTTTTAACAATTTTATGAAACTAATACTCTAGTTTTGTAGAGAATTCAATTATGAATCTAAAGACAAAATAATGAATCAAATCAGAGTCAAGATGTGATAGTTATGGTATTTTTAGCAGCATATACAAAATCCCAATGACTAGTAAGTCTCAACGACTATCGAGGCCTAGCGATCGTCGAGAATCACTACACTAAATAGCCAATCATAAAAAATCTAGAAATTTTATTATACATATATGTTTTCTACGAAACAAAGTGCATTAGAATCATAATGTGACCCACTACACTCTCATACTATTAAACCAACAAGAAGATGACCTAGAAGGTGATTTGGAGGGTAATTTTGGATATGAACACAAAGAACATGAGGAAACCGAAGGGTTTGTCATAGATTTGACTTGATAAGTAGTTTTCAATAATTTATGCTTCCTTCTCTTTTTGTTCTCTTACTCAAACTACCTTCTCTAACAACTTAATGTTTTAATTAACCTTCATTTCTCATCTTCTGCCTCCAACATATCTTCTTTAGGGACAATAAACTTACTAAAAGGCTATTTGGATCAGAACGATTGTTTTGATGTCTAAATCTTGGATTAGACTAGGAAAAGGTATATTTTGAGTTTACCTAGGCCAGAGATGATATAAACAATCAAGAACATGTACTTATTAGTGGAAAATCATGTTTGAACCCTTCCAGTATTTAAATCTTACACTATGATAACTCTGATAGAATTGATAAATTTGTGTAAAAATTTTGAGTAGTAGAAATGCTTTATTAATCATATTTTAGTGATGAAATATCATATTGAAAATTTTTATGCGAATTTTTGTGAATAACATGTGATGAAATGCAGTAAAAAGAGGCACTAGGCAAGCTGAGTTGCCTTAATTCAGAACTAAAGCGTCAACCTATAATTTATGAGAATTGTGAAAGTTTCTAGATGATTTTTGTGCTTATTGTGAGATGAATAAATGACAAAAATAGGGTAATTATTAGTAAAAAAATTGAATCCTATTAGATCAACTAAATATCTTTAGACATTACATGCCCAAGACACTATAGAATCCTTAAAGGAGGCTTGTGTTGGGAGGAGGAAACATGCTTCTCGACTGGAGGTCTCTCGATGGACAAGGTATGCCAGAGTGCACTGGTAGGGTGTGAATGTTGGGTTTTAGGGGAGGCAGAGAAGGCAGCAGAAACAAAAATTTTCTCCTCCCCAAACCCAGAAGAAGGAAACATGTCAACGTCTATACAATAGGAAAGGATGGTTTGTGGAATCATACCTTGTCCCGAGGCTTGCTCGACGACAATACCTCATGGCTTGCACGGTCTTCACCTCCGGTCTTGGACGGTCTCTGTGCAGCTCCTAGTCGCACCAGGACTGACAACTCCTGGTCTCAACGGGACTGTCGGGATTGACAGCTGTCCTCCGAGCGGCAGAAATCTCCTGCCTCTGAAGTAGTCCACACAGACCACCTGGAACTCCAATCTCCTTGTCCCCTAAGGAATTGGAAGGAGTCACACCCTCCTGTCAGCATACTAGTCACTGACACACTCTCCTGCCACCAGTCGCTTTCTGCGGTTGTCTTTCCCTTGTTGTGCCTCCCTTATCAGGTAGCACTTGCTCAGGCTATCTCGGTTACCAAAACCAGAGAGAACGACAACTTTACAGAGCAACTGGTTGCACTATGTTGTTCTTTGAGAAGCCCCCAATACCCCTATATATATAGGAGGGTCATAGGACAGGGTTCTCCATCCCGGGCAATATGGGACTAAAGCAGGAGTAGAAGGGTTCAAGATTTTCCACAAAAACAACCAACTACGCAACCTGAACCGATCATTTCATTTCAGAAACGGTTGGTTGGGGACCTGAGCCGGTCGGTTGACACCTCAATCGATCGTTTGGGACCCATGAAATGGTCAGTTCACTTCTGAACCGGTCATTCCGTGGTCCTGGTCGGTTCCCGATTGACTTTTCCTCTTTTGTTTCTAATTGGTATCAAATACCAATCCTTGTTCCAATGACATTAGGCAAGTGAAACGAAAGGAAATTTCTCACCAATCCTACTTTCCCAACTTGCTAGGTTGCAACAGTTGAACCGATCATTTCAACACTTGAAGCAATCATTTCACCCAGTCCATGAGCCAATCGACTCACCACCTAAGCCGATCGGTTCACCAAGCTGAGTCGATCGGTTCATCACATGAGCCGATCGGTTGGGAGTGCAGATTGTGTAGAATCATTCAATTGCATTTTCAATCAATCTGATACTCCAATCAATGTGTCCAACACCTTGAACATTATGACATTGAGTTATCAATTAATTGAGTGTTTAATTGAACTACTAAACTTCTTTAGTAATCAATCTAAACATTGTTTGTGGACAAAACTCCTCTTCCAGGTTAAATCGTATGTGTGTGACCCTGCAGGTCCATTTCACGTTGGCAGTGAAAGTCCATAACACTTATGACTTCACAAGAAAAGAGTGGTGCCTAGTCACACATCACTGCTACCCAAGTGAAATAGAAAGTTGGAGTACAACTTTCAATCTTACAATCAGTGAATGGTGTTACAGTGAATGTATAATTCCTTTGTCACTAATATCCTGAATGAACTCGAGGCATGGAACAGTCATCCTGTCAACGTTCATTCACTTTCTTGATCTCAGAGTATATTGGAAGAGATATGTTTGACATCAATAACACATACTGATTCACACATGCATGCACGTCTTTCTCAATCCTACTCATCAAGTGGCCATGGATATCATACTCCCTCAGGAGGGACAAATCCCATATCTATCACTCACCCCTCAAAAGCCCCATGTGTCAAAGCCACCCAATCATCACCTTTATAACAACCCATGTTTCAGGACTGCGTTTGATGATGTCAAAGTGTGCCCAACGAAATGTGTTGAGTGTAGTGATTTCAGATCAAAGAATCACATTCACCACCATCACTATGAGTACTAACTATGACTACCATGTCATGGTTCCATGTGTCAAACTCATGGTGGGTTTGTCTGGTACACTTGTTCTCTAACAAGTACCTATGTGTTTGGTTTGATATCTCTATATCATGACTAATGAGATTTTGTCATCAACCAACACCACAATCTAGTCTTATGTGTCATTGTTGTCTATCTACCTTCCACAATGACATATAACTAGGTACATAACAAGAATGTACAAACTCTTAGCATCTGTATGATCTCATTGTTCAGGTCCTGAACCTGAAGGCATACGTCATTGAGTATTGTCATTCTATAGACATTCAATCTGTTCTATCACTATCTCATATGACTGAACCGAAAAGAATTGGAAGCTTGCCTTTGATGTTTATCAAATCAATCTTAATGTATCCCACCAATCATCCCATGATTGGCTCTCAGGGCATACATACCAACAGACTCCCACTTTCACTGTGAGCCAATCATCCTTGAATCATATTCATAGTGATCTTCAAACATGTCCCACATGTTACTGTGCTCTAGTGCGAACATAGTGAGTAATGGAAACACTTTGCCAAAGTCAGTTTTTAACTGCATGTCTCTCATCTCTTCGATGTACGTCACACGTATGAGATGGAGCTACCGTAATATGCGATCTAGTATTTCTTTGCTAACCTTTAGCCACATTGCATGATCAAGGATTCCATACTTGTCATCAATGACCAGAATATCTATAAATTCATCTCATGAACTTCCAGACCCATATAGTATCCACTGTTGTTCTCCAACACATAGATACTCGGCATTTCCTTTTAAATGGTTTTATTGGAACACTTCCAATTATCAACAAACTTTCACTTTTATATATCCTATATATATTTTGTGATTAATTTTCTGTCCTTTTGGAAGTTCGCATCAATGTAACTCTTTACATTGAACTCTTCCTTATCTCCATAGAACTAGTACTTCTCAAGTACTTATCAAGTTCTCATGGTATTAACCTTTACTAGAAATAGACAAACATTCACTCGTCATGTCTCACATACGAGTTATCAGGATGAGCACATCATATTGCCATGTTATACATACAAGATGATGAATGTATTTTGTTCTTGCTAGGTCGATACAGGCAAGATAATGGGATTATTACAAACATGATAGATCCACATCTATTCTTAGTGTTCCCATTCTTCATAAGAATTGGACACTTGGCCTTGGGATACTAACTCCATGTAACATGGACAAGTTTTCTCCCACTGAATCTGTGCATACTGAACTCTTCAGTACAGATTGCCAATGTATGCTTTCTCTTTTCCAGGTCAAGAGGTTTTTGAGAACTATCTCTATAGATCTCTATTCCTATCACATAGGAAACATCTCTATCTTCCTTAAAGATAATTTCAACTTTTGGATTTCCATTCTAGAACATTTTCATTTCACATCAACATGTGGAATGTTAAACACTCCCACTAAATCATAGATCCCTTCTTTATCTTTGACATATCAGTCAAACCCTTTGACTATATCATCAAATTAAAGATCCAATTCTGAGTTGCTTGTACTCAATCAATCACATTGATTAGTCCATAGTAACTTATAGACTTCTTTTGCATTAGTGGATTCATAAACCTTATAGGTTGTGTCACGTACACATCCTTGTTTTATTCCTTATAGGAATGCAATTTTAGTACCCATACACCAAATGACTTACTCATTAAGTTGCAATCAACAAGCATCATCCTTCGGAAAATGTTATCCATGTGTCTTAACACTTAAGATTCACTTGCAATTATCGATTTCATCCAATGGGTGCTACCATCAAGGTCATACCTTATGGTTCACATGGATGTCATTTAGGATGTAATGGTCATAAACCATAACTCAAAATTTGGTTCCTCATATTCATCTAGATAGTTGACTCATCACATGAACAACTCATCACATAGATAAACGAGGTGTATCCGTCAAGGATATAAGAACTCACAACTCCTTGTGATTCTTAATGTCCTTTATTAGTGTGGGGTATTCTTTTATTAAGAAGAATTTAGTTATTTTATAATCATTCTCTAACTCCTTATAGTATGATTGCTTCTTGATTTAGACATCACCATGCCTTAATCATGAGTTCACTATGATACACTATCATAATCACTCATAAAGATCTCAAACATATGGTCCAAGTATTTCATTCATTGATCTCATCAAGAATTAACACTTTACTAAATTTGCTCTTCATCTATGATAATCTTGAACACTTCAAGATATTCATATTGGTATTTCTCTAAACACCATTTGAAGTATTAGCATTTGTTCCAATAGGTATGTAAATACATCACATGTATTATACCTAATAGGACAATCATTCTCCCACTACCATTACTGAAGATTGATTAATCATGTCCAAGATATTCATGTCTCTTACTGGTTCTCTAACCAAAAGAGTCTAGATTTATCCATCACATGGAAACTAGAAATGAATTTCTCATGATTGATGCTAATTTGATTGTTTGAGTTATCTATAACTTTTAGGTATCATTTTATCTTATGCATATCAAATACCACAAGATAAATAAGGCATTGCCACCAAGATCATATATTTATAAATTGAAACATCTCTTTATTGATTGCCATCATTGTCATACAATATGAAAAAACAGTGTTTCTATCTATTAGCAAATATGAAATAGCAGTTCTCAACTCTATTTCGTGCCCTTTAGGCTGAAATAAACTGAAAGGTACTCCTATCTATGGCAGCAACACTTGCTCCACTGATGGGTACTCCTTTCTTGGTCCTTTCACAAAGCCCATCACTTCTTTGTGGATATTGTATATCATATATGACATATTCATATCTTGGTATCATATACCTCAGATAAAGAAGTGGTTCATTTCATGATACCTTAGGTGGAGATCTTCATCCCCTCCTTCATCTTCTTTTGTTCTTCCACATATAGAGGATAATTCCCTCATACACCCTTTCCCCATGTGCCTTGAGATTGAAGACGGTTTGGGCTGCTGGCTAGCATTAGAACACTTCTTTGCTTTGACCTTGCCCTTGCCCTTAAGACTTACCTTTCATTGATCTTATCAAATATTAGGGTTAATCTTTCTTCATATTTGCCTCAACATGTCCAACAACTTTGTCAACGCTTGTCAAAGTTGTTCATGTTGTAGTTTATCATGAATTGTATGATTCTCACAACATTTGCAGTATCATACCAATAGCCAACTCTTGGCTTAGAGGGAATCCTTCTTAGTAAGGTCTTTTCACATACCCAATCATATTGAGTGTGTGAATACCTTACTGGATCTCCTTCTGTCATGACATACTAGGAAAATGTCTTGGAGACCTCATATGTCTCATGTTGTCTCTACGACTCTTAGTTCAGAGAACACAACATCAAGCACTCCTCATCCATGTCATCCTCAGTATGCTTCCATAAGCATACTTTCAGCCATTGATGTGGTGGGATCGAGTTCATCTGGTTTTGGTATAAATAGGACTTATATCTTTCACTCTTTGATTGAGAACACTTCTCAACATCCTAACCAATTGTGGAAAATATTCCCATTTAACTTGTCCTTTTCCAGGACGGATCGCAAAGAAAAGTGACTGTTGTTTGTTGCCATTTGTACTACAAAAGGAAAATATGCAATTTTAGTCCATAACTCATTTTTGACTTATTTGATTGATTTGAAAAGTTAACGATATAATTAGGCCTTTAATTAATTATCGCTCCCACTATTTTAGTTCAAATTGATAGCCCTCACCATCAATTCAGAAGATTGCAGCGTACAACCTTCTAGTGGGCAAGATCCATATTTCATCAAGTCATGAGTCAGCTTTGGCTGATCGCCCACAATCTTGACTATTTAGGTAAGCCATCATGCCAATTGCATCATATGCAACTCTTGATGAATGAATATGCGCAACACCTTGCCATGAACATTAGTTGCCTATGGGCTTCGACGCTCTAAGAATCACCAATTAAGTCTAACCCAAAAGCTGACACGGTAAACATGCACCCTGCTTTGGGAGAACCTACATGTCTACCCTTCACACTTCCACAAGATAGACGGCGCACCACGCTTTGGCGTAACCTACGCTTGGTCGATCGAGTTTTTCATGTGTGCCACTAATGGAAGGCATATAAGACTTAATATTTTAATGAGGGATTTGGTTTTTATATACATATAAATATCCAATCACCACAATACATAGTATGTATCATATACATGTTATATCCCACACAAAACATGCAAAATGATAAAAGCGATGATTATGGCCATCCTAATGTGATTCCTCGAGCCAAGAGGAATCACGATCATCTAGGTCTACATCACATGCAACCTTTATAAGATGAACTCTGTGCTTTGCCTTTTTGGGTTTGATCAACTCATCACATGGCTGATCGGCTCTCCATCAGGCCGGTCGGTTGGGTGCCACCAGCCAATCGGTTGGCTCCTCCAACCGATCCGTTCACCTGGTCGTCATGCATCTCATCATGGCCACCACCCGCTCATCTCGCTCCTCGAACCGGTCATCAACCGATCGGCTCACTCCTTGAACTGATCGTCTAGAACGTCAACCGATCAGTTCACACCTTGAACTGATTGTCTCAGCTGTCGTTGGGATGTCCTCCATTCTTTGACATAACAGGAAATAAAATTCTATCCTATTTTACATTGTAAAAAGAGAAGCCTTGAGTTACATTCGAGGGGAGAAAAGGTAGGAAATAAATCTCAAATTATTTTGAGTTTCATCAGGAATAGGAGAAGGAAGATCGGTGCGCAGACTGAGATGCAGGCAACCACATACAACCATACACAGATAGGGTTTATTGGCCATAACCACGCTATACATCCACCACAAAACTCGTTTAAGGGCGACGAGTATCGAGTGCATTAATAATACATATCATATATGTAAATTGGGATTTGTGGATTTAGGATTGGACATGCATAAAGCCAATTTTATTAGCATTGTATGTAATAAATAAAATCGACAAACCTAAATCGATAATATCGATAATCCTATAGTATAGAGCACTTAGCGTGGCTCTGATACCACTGTTGGGTTTTAGAGGAGTCAGAGAAGGCAGCAAAAACAAAAATTTTCTCCTCCCCAAACCCAGAATAAGGAAAACACATCAACGAATATACAATAGGAAAGGATGGTTTAGGGAATCATACCTTGTCATGAGGCTTGCTCGGTGACAATACCTCGTGGCTTGCACAGTCTTCACCTCCAGTCTTGGACGGTGTCTATGTACCTCCTGGTCGCACTGGGACTGACAACTCCTGGTCTCACCAGGACTGTCAGGATTGACAGTTGTCCTCCAAGTGGCAGAAATCTCCCGCCTCTGAAGTAGTCCACACGGAACACCCGGAACACCAATCTCCTTGTCCCACAAGGAATTGGAAGGAGTCGCACCCTCCTGTCAGCGTACTAGTCACTGACACACTCTCCTGCCACCAATCGCTTTCTTCAGTTTTCTTTCCCTTGTTGTGCCTCCCTTATCGTGTAGCACTTTCTCAGGCTCTCTCAGTTACTAAAACCAGAGAGAACGATAACTTTACAGAGCAACTGGTTGCACTGTGTTTTTCTTTGAGAAGCCCCCAATACCCTATATATATAGGAGGGTCATGGGACAAGGTTCTCCATCCCAGGCAATATGGGACTAAAGCAGGAGTAGAAGGGTTTGAGATTTTCCACAAAAACAACCAACTACGCAACTTGAACCGATCGTTTCATTTCTGAAATGGTCAGTTGACACCTCAACCGATCGGTTGGGACCCATGAAATGGTTAATTCACTTCTGAACCGGTCGGTTTGTGGTCCTGGTCAGTTCCCAATTGACTTTTCCTCTTTTGTTTCTAATTGGTATCAAATACCAATCCTTGTTCCAATGACATTAGGCAAGTGAAACGAAAGGAAATTTCTCACCAATCCTACTTTCCCAACTTGCTCAGTTGCAACAGTTGAACCGATTGTTTCAACACTTGAAGCGATCATTTCACCCTGTCCATGAGTCGATCGACTCACCACCTGAGCCAATCGGTTCACCAAGCTGAGTCGATCAGTTCATCACATGAGTCGATCGGTTGGGAGTGCAGATTGTGCAGAATCAGTCAACTGTAGTTTCAATCAATTCGATACTCCAATCAATGTGTCCAACACCTTGAACATTATGACATTGATCTATCAATTAATTGAGTGTTTAATTGAACTACTAAACTTCTTTAGTAATCAATCTAAACATTGTTTGTGGACAAAACTCCTCTTCCAGGTTAAATCCTATGTGTGTGACGCTACAGGTCCATTTCAAATTGGCAGCGAAAGTCCAGAACACTTATGACTTCACAAGCAAAGAGCGGTGCCTAGTCACACATCAGTGCTACCCAAGTGAAATAGAATGTTGGAGAACAACTTTCAATCCTACAATCCGTGAATGGTGTTACTGTGAATGTATAATTCCTTTGTCACTAATATCCCAAATGAACTCGAGGATTGGAACAATCATCCTGTCAATGTTCATTCACTTTCTTGATCTCAGAGTAGATTGGAAGAGATATTTATGACATCAATATCACATACTAATTCACGCATGTGTGCACGCCTTTCTCAATCCTACTCATCAAGTGGCCATGGATATCATACTCCCTCTGGAGGGACAAATCCCATATCTATCACTCACCCCTCAAAATCCCCATTTGTCAAAGCCACCCAATCATCACCTTTATAACAACCCATGTTTCAGGACTGCGTTTGATGATGTCAAAGTGTGCCCAATGACATGTGTTGAATGTAGTGATTTCAGGTCAAAGAATCACATTCACCACCATCACTGTGAGTACTGACTGTGACTACCATGTCATGGTTCCATGTGTCAAACTCACGATGGGTCTGTCCGGTACACTTATTCTCTAACAAGTACCTATGTGTTTGGTTTGATATCTCTATATCATGACTAATGAGATTATATCATCAACCAACACCACAATCTAGTCTTGTGTGTCATTGTTGTCTATCTACCTTCCACAATGACATCCGACTAGGGACATAACAAGAATGTACAAACTCTTAGCATCTGTATGATCTCATCGTTCAGGTCCTGAACCTAAAGGCATACACCATTGAGTACTGTTATTCTCTAGACATTCAATTTGTTCTATCACTATCTCATATGACTGAACTAGAAAGAATTGGAAGCTTGCCTTTGATGTTTATCAAATCAATCTTAATGTATCCCACCAATCATCCCATGATTGGCTCTCAGGGCATACATACCAATAGTGAAGGTCTAGGCTAGTGAGGTAAGACTCCTTAAATGATTATTTTCCATCACCAATTGGGGATGTCGATGGTACCTTAGTTATGACTTGTGGTGGGCAATGGACATCTTAAGTAGGTTTACTAGTGCACAACAAGCCTGAAGGTTTTGAAACCTCATATGAGTACCCAAGTCGAGAGGAGGATTCTAGATATATGACCGCTCCCGTTAGCCTTTGAGATCTAGATGTGGCTATGAATTTACAAAAGTGGTATTGAGACTACATACATAGAATCCTAGGAATGCTTCTAAGTCTTGTACAATGAGATTGTAGCTTATTGTGATTCTTTCACATGTTGTGGTATGCCTCATGTCATCTCATGCCATAATCAATAAACTAAAAATCTAAGGAATGGATTTAGGTTATCCTTATTCTATATTTAATATTAAACCAAATACAATGTTGATTTATTTACGATTTTAAATTGTTTTTGTTTGCATACTTCTAAATTTAAGCTTTATTTTTGTATGCATTATAAATATCTTGGTTACCTATTGATTTTCTACTAATTGAGCCAGTACCTCATCAACCTATTGAACAATTTTTTAGGTAAAGGACTAGCTCTTGTTGACAAGATAAAAGCCCATTTTTATTAAAAGTAGTACAGAGGTCCTAAAGAAGTAGTTAGAATAGATATATGGTCTCTTATCCTTCATCATGATCCTAGAAATGAGAGAGTGAGAAAAGGGATAAATTTGTAATGAAATGTAGATGATGTATATTAAGTGTGGAACTCTTTATTCTATCGAACACTCAATGTTGTATCCTTCCTCTATTGTATCCTTAATGTTATGTTTGAATAAGATGTTATTATGTCAGTATGTATATCTGAGAAAATAAAAAATTATGGTTGATCTTCATTAATTGATTAAAAGTTGATGGATAGACTAATCTCCTTGGTGGCAGCTAACCCTAGATTAGTGGGTCCAGGTCCTGATGGCCAAAAGGATCCTCTTGCATGGAGAAAAAGAAGATTATATACTAGTGAGATGAGAAAGAGATCATGGAAGAGGTTTCATCACCTTAGGAGCTTAAGTGACACTTGTCCATGAGAAAAGTGCCACATGCAGCAACATGCAAGACATTGTGATAAGGTCAAGGCTAGATCTCATCCTCTTGGTGTCCTACCAAGGTCATGACCGATATGAAAAAACCCCACACACTCACAAACCAATATGGCATAACCCTACATAGTCACAAACTGATAGGGCATAACCCTACATGCTCACAAATCAATAGGACATAACCCTACACACTCACAAATCAATAGACAACCTCTCCAAGACTCTCTGACCTGAGATAACACATCTAGGTGCAAGACACACCTCACTCATGTGTTATACACATCACCAAGGATGTCACCACACAACCAAGACCCCAATAAGGTTCAAATCTCTCTCTCTCCCCTCTAGATGATGCCAATAGAGAGAAGGAACACTCTAGAGGTGGAAAACTTACACATCAACCCTTACTCTAGGTGAATTGAAATTTGTACCAAAACCTCACCACAAAACACAAACATTATCCAAACAAGCTCAAACAAGAGACTTAAGCTTTTGACAAGCCCTAATAAATGGAATCCGGAGAAAGAGAGCAGAACATGTGCTAGATCAGATGTCAGTGGAATGGGATAATTGGGATTTAGAGTTGTTGATCCCACCCCCTTTCTTTAGAGGGGAGTAACGTCAAGCCGAAAGTTAGTAAAGAGAAAGTCCTCTAGCATCTCAGATGATTAGAGCAAGGTTATTAACAACATTCTCAATAAAAACAAATGGGGTTATCCCAACTCATGGGTCAGGGTCCTTATAATCACCCCCTTGAGCATCATCATGAGTTTCTTGATGAAGGGAGCTCAAGACAATCATATCATCTAGGAGGTCACTTGATGAATTGTCTTCTTGGAATTCATCCATCATAATGTCACTGACATTTTAGCATCGTATAAAATTGTGGAGAATACAACAAGCCAATATTAGGTGACACTTTTAATGCATGGGATATGTCACGTCTTTTAGGTAAGAAAATATCGTATTCCTCTCCTTCTTGGTGAATGAATTTGAGAAGCTTGAAGATCTTGGGAGCTTCTCTTAGATTTTGTAGGATGAATCCCAAGTTGTGGAGTTCTTTGATCATCCTTCATCTTCTAACTTGGTAAGCTATGTTTCCAAGCTTTCTTCTTCTTCTTCTTCTCCTCAGCCATGGATCTTGGATATCTCTATTTCACCTTCAACCATCTTAACCTTGGTTTCATCTTCTTCCTTGGAGGTGTAGTAGTGATCAAGCTGGGGGATCATCTTCTACCTTGAGCTTGTGAGCTTGAATCTTGACCTTAGAGCTTGGATCTTGGTGCTGATCCTTGGGGTGCGTTATATAACTCTTAACCACATTTGTTATTTTCATTCTTCGTATGCTTATTTTGTTCTTCTTCTCTAGATCATTTATCTCATGCATGCTAATACTTTTTGGTGGTTTTGGGAACTGTTATAATGAGGGAGATTTGTTAGTTTCTATCCATACCTTGCATCTTCTTGCCATAACAATAGATGGACTAGTGGTCGAGTTTCCTATGGTCGAAGATGAGAAGTCCACACACATTAACCAATGTTGTGGGTGGTAATAGTGAATTGTGGTTCATAGACTGACAAACCATGTGACAAGTCGTTATCAATTAGGGGAGGCTAAAATGATGTGTTTGCTAAGGCTGACATACTTTGATGGAGCTATCCCATCATCCCCTAGAAGTGCCTAAACTGATATGATGCCTAAATTAGTATGCTTTGAGGGTGTTAGCCCATCATGACCATGAGGATATCTTTTGTGTTAGTCTACTTTGAGTGTCAAGCTATGACACTCTTGGTTGAGCAAGAGGCTGACACACTTTCATGTAGGGTTGCCTGATACACCTTGATGAAGTGAATTGTGATGCCTTGTTGAGACCCTAACCATAACAACTCGTCACACCTTCAAGTACAATAGCCTATCACACCTTCAGGTGGAGTTGCCTGTCACACCCCCAAGTCGGGTTGTCCGTCACACTTTCAAGACGGGATAAACTGATACACATCATTCCTGCTAAATCAATACACCTCTTGTATAATTAAGCTAACACCTCAAGTGTAGCTAACTCATTACACCTTATGTGTAGTTAACTTGACATACTTGGACATAATCGTCTAAACCGATACACTAAGATGGTCTAAATCGATACACCAAGATTGTCTGAACATATATCTTGTGATGGTTATTATGTGTCACATCATCATGATGATGGGGTTACATGGTATGATATGATACCCTATGAGGTGGTTATATGGTCATTGAAGGAGTGATGTTTTCTACAACATGTAATCTCATGACATACTCCATAGTGAAGGTGGAAATGACAATTTGAGTTTGGTTGTTGAACCAACCTTGTAAACCTCAATTGATTAAAGGAACCCTAACCCTAATGATGAAATGTGAATGAAACAAATCTTTATAAAATGATAGTAATGATGATGTATTATCCTTGTTACAACTCTCCAACCATGCAGGTAACACCAGTCAATAAGCATATACAGGTATGAGCTATGGTGTTTATGATATGATTTAATGGGCCTTATGTGACATGTGAGATGTTGGTATCACAAAAAAAAGGAGTAAAATGGTCTTATGACCTAACGATGGCTTATTGCCTTATATGAGATGATAATTTCCTCAACAATGAGATGAGGGGTTGTTACCCCAAAGTATGTGGTCCTTGTGATGAGCATTATGGTGAATGGAAAGCATCAAGTAATAATGTGATGAGATCACACATTATATGCTCAAATATGTTCTGGTAATGTGTTATGTCCTTATCTATGTAGAACTTATTTAAAGTTTACAAGATGTAACTTGATTGATGCTAAAAACCACTTAAATGACCTAACTAATCAAGTGGAACCTAATCTTGTAACTTTCCCTGTGCCAAAGATCCATTCAGTGTCTGCATTTGATGAATGGTGAAACAAGTTTAACTCAGAGCACATATTTTTTAATATGAGGCAGTAACAATGAATATCCCCTAACATCCAAGATATGTGACACATGATTTGTTGTGGGTCATACCCTTGAAAGAGTGCAGCTTCGGGTCGTAGCTAAGTGATATGTGGCAGAAAATTGGTAGCAGGCCATTCCCTTGAATGAGTGTGGCTGTGGGTCATAGATCAATTTTGCTAGCTTCATGACCTATACATGGGTGGGCTAGGTTTGCACAGTTGAACTATATGTCACTGGAAGTAGTCTGACTGATGATGTCACAACATGATTCAGTCATGTACTGACCATAAGGTGGCGAGGTCGTGGATTCCGGCTCTTCTACTAGACCTGGTATGGCACCAATTTTGACTTAGCAGTGTTATGTTGGATTTGGGTGGTATGACCCAAATCCTTAGGGAAAAATAAAATATGTAAACAACTGTGCAATATAATAATATAGGATCAAATATGGCAACATTGGTTGAGGCCTTACTTGCTTTTATACAATAGTGTTGGTAGAAAATATACATATTCTTCATATTCCTTTTATAACGTTAAGATGTTTCATAATCCAATAGTGATTACGTATTATATTAATAATGATTACCTGCCTATCATGATTATAGTCTTACTTCTTACTTTAATCATCTTATTTGTGATAATAATAGAGTTGGCAGAGAGCTATATCTCCCATTAAGATTTGGAATCTCACCACGTGGTTTTCCCACATCCTTTTTAGGTGGACGTACACGAGGAGGTAGAAATCATGCAGTAGAGGTTGAGGAGAAGCAAGAAAGGTAGTAGCTGACAAGGTTGAAAGTGTTGCTAGATGTCTTTTATTGTTAGAGTCCTAGAGTCATCTCTATACACTCGGGTATTTGGGGATGTTTTCTGGACATGCTTTAGATAAGTGGTTGGCTTGTATGCCCTTTTTGTGTACAGTTATAGTGGATATACGTATATATGTTCTGGAACAAGATTCCCTATAACAAGTTGGTGGAATACATGATATGTGCTTTGAGGCATAAATGGATTCATAAGTAAAGGTTTTTTCTATTTGGCATTTTTATTAAAATGGTTTAAATTTTTAGTATTTTGGAAGTAATTTGTTTGTTTAATCTCTCTTTTTTGGTTTTATTTTGATAAATCTCACTTTTGTGGTGTGGGCGCCATAGATAGGTTGATATCATTTAGGTTCATTGAGTCTATCTTATAGTGACTTCTGATAATGTAGAAGAAGAAGAGAAAGCGTAAAGGTGTATGGAGAACACAAAGAACATGTTGTTGAAAGAAGTGTTGTTGCACCAGGTGGTGGTGCAAGGAACTGGTGCAAGGAATCAGGCATGTGAATATTGGGTTCCTGAAGTCCCCCAGTTTGACCTAGCCATGATTGAAAATCTTGCCTTTCAAGCTCTTTCTATGCAGTTTCTAACTACTATGACTCATATGAAGTACATGATGCATGCACCTCAGCCTAGGGCATCAGTTCCTCATATTCATTCTTTAGGTACAGGGAAGACTTTTACACGGCTTCGCCGTTTTGGGGCAGGGGAGTATATTTGGATGGATGATACAATGGATGTGGATCTGTGTCTTACCGAGCTTACAAAAGCCTTTAACATCCTTAGTATCCCTAAAGTGGATAAGGTAAAGCATGTAGTGTATGTTCTGAAGGGGAGTGTTGGCCACTGGTGGGCCACATAGGAGGAGAAGAGGCCAGGTGTTTTGATCAGTTGGGTGGAGTTCTGACATGAGTTCGTCAGTCAGTACTTTCCTTAAATGTACCTTGATGAGACGTTCAACCACTTTGAGTGAATACCACAAGGATCAATGTGTATGAAGCAAGGTTTATGGAGTTGTGGAGGTTCTGTCCTCACATAGCTACTATGGAGGATAAGAGGATTCATCATTTTGAGAAGGGGTTGAATGATGAGATGTCTACCCTTACTACTACTTTGGAGAATCGAGAAAGGTTTTCTAGGTTTGTGGAATTTGTTTGAAGGATAGAGAAATCTTTGAAGGAGAAGTGGGAGACAAGTTCTAGGAAGAGGTATGCATAGTCCCATGGGAATTTGTCAGGTGGCTTTAAGAAGTCAAGGTTTTCTACACAACCAGCATCACAGAGGTTTAGTTCTCCGATGGAGTGGTCACCAAGTAAGGGAAGAGGTCGTAGTTTCCTCCTACAAGAGCCCAAAGTGCTGCATCAATATCAGTGACAAGGCCTTTATAGGCCACAATATGGGAAATGGGCTTGCCATAAGTGTGGGCAGATAGGACATCTGAGGTGAGAATGTCTAGTGAGAGATGATGAAGTGACCCATCAATTGAGGTAGAGCGAACATGGCTCACAGAGGTAGTAGAACAATGGCGTAGGAGGACGAGGATGTGGCCAAGCATTGCAGGTTGGATTGTCTTCTCAAGGAAGTAGAGGATGGGGGAGAAAACAGGCAACGACTAGATTCTACGTTATTAGTCATTCGGAGGCAGTGATCAACACACAAGTTGTGACAGGTCAGATGAAGTTATTTCATTTTGATTTGTCTTCTTCTTGCTTTGTTCTATTTTGGTTGACTCGGGTTCAACTCACTCTTTTATCACTCGTGAAGTGCTTAGCAGTTGTCTTTTGCTTGTTAGACATAAGAAGAATAGCTTGTTGTTTGATATCCAGTTAGTCAGTTCTACAATGTTGCAAAAGTTGTGTCCTTCCCGTGTCCTCTCCATTTTCGAGGCACATCATTCAAATGGATCTCATACCACTTGATATGCATGGATTCAATGTAATCCTTGAAATGGATACCTTGGAAAAGTATAGAGTGGTCTTGGATTGTAGTTCCGAGCAGGCGATGTTTATAGATGGTGGTGAGACATGGATCTTCCAAGGAGACAGGAAGATTATTCTAACATGTTTGGTATCGGCCATGGTGGCAAGGAAGCCTTTGAGAATGGGTTGTGAGGCGTTCTTGGCACATGTGATGGATATTGATGTGAGGAGTCCTAGTATTCAGCAGGTGCTAGTTGTTAGAGAGATTAAGTATGTCTTTCCTAAACAGTTTCTAGGTGTTTCCCCACATTCATGGCACATGTGATAAATATTGAGGTGAGGAGTCCTAGTATTCAAGAGGTTTCAATTGTTAGAGAGTTCAAGGACATGTAACCTGAAGAATTTCCAGGTGTTCACCCACCTCGAGAGATTGATTTTTTGACCAATTAGGTTCCTGACACACAACTAATAGCTCAGACACCGTACAAGATGGCTCTAATTGAGATGGCAGAATTAAAGAGACAGTTGTAAGAACTGCTTGACAAAGTTTTCATCAGGTTGAGTATGTTCGCCATGGGGTGCTCCAATGTTGTTTGTGAATAAGAAGGATGGGTCGATGAGGTTGTTCATAGACTATAAACAACCGAACAAGGTTACAATAAATAATAAGTATCCCTTGCTAGGGATAGATGACTTGTTTGATTAATTACTTGGCACGACAGTGTTCTCAAAGATAGACCTGAGGTCAGGATATTACTAGTTGAGGATCAAGGAGGATGACATATGTAAGTTTTCTTTTAGGAACATGTATGTTCACTATGAGTTCGTGGTTATGTCGTTTGGGCTGACCAATGCACCAACAACATTCATGGATTTGATGAATAGAGTATTTTGGCCGTTTCTTGATCAGTTTGTGGTGGCTTTTATAGGTGACATCTTGATATATAATCCCAATATTCAGTAGCACAAACAACATCTTTGTCAAGCATTTATCGATCTAAGACAACACAAGTTGCATGCCAACTTTAGCAAGTGTGAGTTCTAGTTGAAGAAGGTAACTATAACACCCCAATTTTCTAAAAATATAAAATTCATTGAGTGGAAGCATGTTCCCATTGGGATGTCACAAAAATGATAATCATTGCATAAAAATAAAGTTTTATAAAGAAACACAAGATACATAATTTAAAATCTCATGTTTCAAGTGCCACAACATAACACTTAAATTTGTCTAAACTAAACTGGTACATAGCCTTAACACTAATTGAAAAACTAAAATTAAGCGCCATATGATAATTGTCACCCCGCCAAGGCTAAAGTTTTAGTTTGTCCTTGAGATATATGTTACTCACTTAAGATCCTCCCTTATTCCTTCCTCGTGTGGACATCGCGTCCCCAACCATGCATTCAAAATGGAAAATGTGTTAGAGTAAGCATAATTGAGTGTAGTTATAACAACATAACAACTTGGCAATAAGAAAAATCATAAAATTAATTGAAAAATAAATCTTTGATTCACATAATATGCTCTTAGTAGTTTATTATAATGTCCTCTACTATTATGCACCATCTGTGCTCATAAGGCCCGTAGGGTCAACTGATGTTCCACTTGAACTCATGATTTGCACTAAAGTGCCATAACTATGCTCCAATTGAGCTAATGATTTGAACATGAGTGCCATAATGTTCCTTTGGAACTCATAATTTGCACAAAGGTTCCATAATGTTCCATTTGAACTCATAAGGCCTGAGGGCTCAACATTAACATAATGAGGACAAAATAATACAACCAATTACAATATTCATCATTAACTTGGAATTAATATTTACTTGGATTTCATATGAACACGAATAGTTTCTTTAAATAGAACTTGACATCATAAGCATCTTATAATGACTTTTAGGGAATATTAATTCAAGAATTTTAGAAAATTGAATACACAACTATCATATGGTTTAACTTGATCATTGTGATAAATATTAATCTTAAAGTAGTTGAAAACCATAATCTAATACTCAAAGTGCATGGAACCACTTACCTTTATTGGAGAAAACCCTAATTAGTCTCCCTGATCCCGAGTCACTCCTATGTTCCTGAAATTATATGATTTATATTAATCCTCATCATTAGCACATCCTAAACCTTCATTTGGGTACTTTGAGGAAAATATGGTCTGAGACAATGGAATTAGGGTTTGAAAATACAAAAATAGGGTTACTTGTAAAAAAATCATTTCCAACATATATTTATATGTATTTTTCTGATAATCCAGTAATTTATTGTGAATATTCGAAGAATGGACCAAATGAAATTCAAGGAAAATCCATGCAATAGGGGTAAAAACTAAATCAGCGTGGGACTATCCCCTGAGGTGGACCAATCCACATCCTCTAGCTAGAAAAAGGGGGCTCACCCCAACAGTTCAATGGAGAGATAAAATGAAGTCATAAAAACTTGATATTTCCCTTGTACCGTTTATGGTTTGATTAAGGTAGGATGGGCACAATGGTCCTTTTCTGACCAGGTTGTTCCTTCTTCACATCAGGTGTGACCAAGAAACCTGGAATGGAATCCTTGACCTATACTTGTAATTTGCAAATGACCAGGCGAAGGGGAAGGCACAAGGTAACTCCTCATTCCAAGGCAGAGCCGAAGGTCCAAGTGTCAGGCTTCGGAGTGGACTGAAATGTGACTCTAGTATTGTGCCATGACCATCAAGGTAGGAGGATTACTACTAGAAATGTGACACAATGGTGAGGGAAAATAATGGAATAGAAGCATATGGTTTCCCCGAGTTCAAAGCATTAACTCTGATTGCACAAGGTCCCCCATGGCTATGGAAATAGGGGAGGGGATCGGAAATCCATTACCAAAGGAAACTAAAACAAAACTCAACTGTGAGGATTGCAAAATGATCCCAAGTGTGAAGTGACACCAAGGCAAGAAGTTACGTGGTCAGGGGATCCCTGAGGGACTGTAGCAATAACTGTTGATGAAGACCTCAAACTCGACTTATAGGTTACGAAGATCGGGGAAAGGATAGGGTAATCTAATGATGTCAAAACAAAGAAAAGGGATAGAGGTTTCATACCAGACAATCAATTACACTAGAAAGCGTGCACACAATTGGAGCAAAGCGGGGGCCGCTGAAAATGAAGATCAATTCGGCTAAGCATTATTGGGGAGTTTGCATTGAAATTGGGGGTGGAGAATGGATTCCTTAGGTCTGTCGGTTGATTCTAGACTTCTATTTATTGGAAAGATGGAAAATGGGGTCTCTTGTAAACTTATGACAGTGAGGAGAAGCCCATCCCTAAAGGGCATTTTCTCTTTACTGTGAGAAGTCCCAACAAACCTAGGACTATCGTGATCGTGTGGAGATTATGAGTTCATTGGTGAAGAAAGTTATAGAAATGGGGCTATGTGGAGAGATATCCAAGTCGGTAAAGCATCACGACCTGATGGTCTGATCTTAGTCTCCTACTCGAGGTAGGAGATGAGTCCAGGGACAGTAAGATGAAAAATCCAATGGTCCAAGAATAAGTTGAAATTCAAGGTACGTGTGACCAGAACTATAGGTGAAAAGTTAGAATATTTTGTGTGACATTTAAATATGTGGACCATACAGAATTGAAATGATTTATTCAAATAACATCTTATTTAGTGTTCAAACTATATTGAATCTTTAGAAATTCATTTGAGGGGACAAATGAAGTCCTATTGACTTAAAATTTGAACCAAAAGCTAATTAGGACCTCTAGAATCTCCCTATCCAATTAAATTTAGGTTTTAATTAACTTTTGTTAATCAATGACATATAAGTCACCATTTTAATGCATATGCTATTAAATGGTGAGATTAATGAAATTATCCTTTCTTTAGTGAGTTGGTTGAATCAATATTTGAGGTTAGGAGAATATTTCTTTAAATTTGGGACTTAGAGTCACATTAAATCCTATATTTTAGATAAAACCATAAATTTGCAACTTCGTGTTTCAGATTAAGGATCACTGATAGGTTTAATATTATGAGGATGCTACAATTCTACACACCTTAAATAAATTTCATCCTCAAAATATTTCTTAGAACACTACCCACCTTTGGGTTTTTCTTACACCTATTAAGAAAAAAATCAACATTTATAGCCATAAAACTAAAATCATGGATAGAACTAGATTGTGCCTTCTTCCACCTCGCTATCAACCATTACAAAGATCCTTGCTTGCCTCTTTTCTCAATGTTGTTTAGGGTTTTTCCCTTCATCATTCTTTCCTTTGATCTTAGGACATTCTGGCTTCTTATGATTTGGGTCTCCACAATAGTAGCAAACGCCCAATCCTTGTCTACATGGTTCACCATGAAGTTTACCACAAGTTGCACAAGGATCTTTAGCAGGATGTCCTTCTGGAGATTTCCTCTTCTTGACATTATGGATTTTCTTCTCACTCTTGCTTCATAATGATCCTCCATTCTTCCAGTGCGGGCAGGGTGGTCCCCCAACACCAGGGAAGACTTGAGTGCCTCATGCACTATCTTGATGCCATGTCCAGTCAGGGCATAGCCCAAATTAGGTATTAGGCCATGCATGAACATCCTTTTGAGATGTGTCTCATCTGAACCATACTCGTAATTCGACAGCATGTGGAACTTCATTACATATTGGCTTACTGTTGGGTCATACTACTTCAGTCTCTTGAACTCCATCTCCTTCTTCTCGATCATAACTTCTAAGATGTAATGGTTCCAGAAGGTAGTAGTGAACTCCTCCCAGGTCACGGCTCAACATTGGGTCCTCGAGCATTGGTGAAGTTCTCCCACCAAGTGTGGGCTGCACTCTTCAACATGTGTGTCCTAAAGTGAACTTTGGAAGGTTTGAGACATCCTAAGTCACAAAAATAGTGCTCGATGTTGAGTAGCAACTCTTCAGCACGACCAACTACATCAATCTCAGCTTCTCTAGAAAAGGTTTCTGGCTTAATCTTTAGTAAGTCTACCAAAGTCAACTCTTGATTCCTCAGTTGATGTACTCTTCCCTACTGACTGGTCGAAGCATTGATAAGAGCCTCGATGAGCACTTCTAGAAGTGCTTTAGGGTTATGGTTAGGGTTAACCCCTCCAGAAGCACTATGATCACTTCCCCAATTGGAAGAGCTTCCTTCTCCATCTATGTGCTCCTTGCCCTTATCATATTTCCTGTTGGGATCTATATACAAAAGGAAACATCAACTACATGATATTTTGAGGAAAACAAGGCGGCCAACTATATTTCTCGCTATGATACCATATTGTAAAACCCCAATTTTCTAAAAACATACAATCCATTGAGCAGAAGCATATTCTCATTAGGATGTCACAAAAATGATAATCATTGCATAAAAATAAAGTTTGATAAACCAACATAGGATACATAATTGTAAATCTCATGTCTCAAGTTCCACAACATAAACTTAAACTTTGAACTAAACTTAACTAGTATATAGTCTTAACACTAATTGTAAAACTAAATTAAACACCATATGATAGTTGGCACTCCACCAGGGATAAACTTTTAGTTTGTTCTTGAGATGTATGTTACTCGCATAAGATCCTCCCTTATTCCTTCCCACTACGGACATCGAGTCCCTAGCCATGCATTCAAAATAGAACAAGTGTTAGAGTAAGAAGCATTAAGTACTGTTATAACAACATAATAACTTGGAAATAATAAAAATCATAAAAGTAATTGAACAATAAATCTTTAATTCAAATAATATGCTCTTAGTGGTTAATTATAATGTCCTCTACTCTTATGCACCAACTGTGCTCATAAGGCTTGCAAGTTCAACTGATGTTCCACTTGAACTCATGATTTGCATTAAAGTTCCATAACTATGCTCCAATTGAGCTCATGATTTTCACCTAAGTGCCATAATGTTCCACACGAACTCATAATTTGCACAAATGTGCCATAATGTTCCATTTGAACTAATAAGGCCTGAGGGCTGAACATTAACATAATGGGGACAAAATAATATAAGAAATTACATGATTCATCATTAACTTGGAATAATTAATGTTTACTTGGATTTCATATGAACATGAATAGTTTCTTGAAATAGAACTTGACATCATAAGAATCTTATAATGACTTTTTGGGAACATTAATTCAAAAAATTTTCAAAATTGAATACATAGCTATCATATGGTTTAACTTGAGCATTATGATAAATATTAATCTTAAATTGGTTGAAAACCATAATCTAATACTCAAAGTGCAATGACCCGGTTACCTTTATTAGAGCAAACCCTAATTAGTCTCCCTGATCCTGAGTCACTCCTATGTTCCTTAAATTATATTATTTATATCTATCACCATCATTAGCACATCCTAAACCCTAATTTGGGTTCTTTGAGGAAAACATGGTCTGAGATGATGGAACTAGTTTGAATTACTAAAATAGGGTTCCTTGTCAAAAATACTTTCTGACATATATTTATTCATATTTTTTTGATAATCCTATAATTTATTGTGAATATTCAAAGAATGGACCAATGAAAATTCAAGGAAAATCCACGCAAGGGGGTAAACTGTTGGTATGTATGCCCTGAGAGCCAATCATGGGATGATTGGTGGGATACATTAAGATTGATTTGATAAACATCAAAGGCAAGCTTCCAATTCTTTCTGGTTCAATCATATGAGATAGTGATAGAATAGATTGAATGTCTAGAGAATGACAATACTCAATGACGTATGCCTTCAGGTTGAGGACCTGAATGATGAGATCATACGGATGCTAAGAGTTTGTACATTCTTGTTATGTCCCTAGTCGGATGTCATTGTGGAAGGTAGATAGACAGAAATGACACACAAGATTAGATTGTGGTGTTGGTTGATGATAGAATCTCATTAGTCATGATATAGAGATATCAAACCAAACACATAGGTACTTGTTAGAGAACAAGTGTACCGGACAGACCCACCGTGAGTTTGACACATGGAACCATGACATGGTAGTCACAGTCAGTACTCACAATGATGGTGGTGAGTGTGATTCTTAGACCTAAAATCACTACACTCAACACATGTCGTTGGGCACACTTTGACATCATCAAACACAGTCCTGAAACATGGGTTGTTATAAAGGTGATGATTGGGTGGCTTTGACACATGGGGCTTTTGAGGGGTGAGTGATATATATGGAATTTGTCCCTCCTAACAGAGTTTGATATCCAAGGCCACTTGATGAGTAGGATTGAGATAGGCATGCACACGCATGTGTGAATCAGTATGTGATATTGATGTCATACATATCTCGTTCAATTTACTCTGAGATCGAGAAAGTGCATGAACATTGACAGGATGACTGTTGCATGCCTTGAGTTCATTCGGGATATCAGTGACAAAGGAATTATACATTCGCTGTAACACCATTCACAGATTGTAGGATTGAAAGTTGTTCTCCAACTTTCTACTTTCACTTGGGTAGCGCTGATGTGTGACTAGGCACCGCTCTTTGCTTGTGAAGTCATAAGTGTTATGGACTTTCACTACCAACGTGAAATGGACCTGTAGGGTCACACACATAGGATTTAACATGGAAGAGGAGTTTTGTCCACAATCAAAGTTTAGATTGATTACTAAAAGAGTTTAGTAGTTCAATTAAACACTCAATTGATTGATAGCTCAATATCATATTGTTCAAGGTGTTGGACATGTTGATTGGAGTATCAGATTGATTGAAATCGCATTTGAACGATTCTGCACAACCTGTACTCCCAACCGATCGGTTCAAGTGTTGAACCGGTCAGCTGAGGTTGTTGAACCGGTCGGCTCAAGTGTTGAGTCGATCGGCTCATGAACAAAGTGAAACGAGCGATTCAAGTGTTGAACCGATCGGTTCAACTGGTGCAACCGAGCAAGTTGGGAAAATTAGGTCGGTGAGAATTTTCCTTGCGTTTCACTTGCCCAATTTGATTGGAACAAGGATTGGTATTCGATACCAATTAGAAACAAAAGAAGGAAAGTCAATCGGGAACTGATCAGGACCACGAACCGACAGGCTCAGAAGTGAACCGATCGGCTCATGGGTCCCAACTAATCGGTTGGTGTTCCACCCGACCATTTCAGGTCCCCAACCGACCTGTTCAGGTTGCAAGTTGATTGCTTTTGTGGAAAATCTCGAACCCTTCTACTCCTACTTTTAGTCCCATATTGTTGGGGACAGAGAACCCTGCCCCATGACCCGCCTATATATAAGGGGTATTGGGGGCTTCTCAAAGAACAACTCAGTGCAGTCAGTTGGTCTACAAAGTTGTTGTTCTCTCTGGTTTTGGTAACAAAGAGAGAGCCCGAGCAAGTGCTTCCCGCAAAAGGGAGGTGCAGCAAGGGAAGGACAATTGCAGTTGCAACTGGAGGCAGGAGAGTGTGTTGGCGACTAGTACGTCAATAGGAGGGTGCGACTCCTTCCACTTCCTTGTTGGACAAGGAGTGTGGAGTTCTAGGTGGTCCGTGTGAACTACTACAGAGGCGGGAGGACACTGCCGCTCAGGAGGACAACTGTCGTCCGACAGTCTGGTAGGAGGAGGAGTCGTCAGTTCCGGTGCGACCAGGAGCTGCAGAAATGTCGTCCAAGACCGGAGTTGAAGACCGCGCAAGGCGCGAGGTATTGTCTCCAAGGAAGCCTCGGGACAAGGTATGATTCCAGAAACCATCCTTTCCTATTATATAGTCGTTGACGCATTTCCTCGTGCTGGGTTTGGGGGAGAAATTTTTTGTTTCTGCTGCCTTCTCTGCCTCCCCTAAAACCCAACAGTGGTATCTATATAGAGCCACATCAACCGCTCTATATTTTAGGAATATCAATATGATCGATTTTGGTTTGTCACCTTTATTTAATGCATGTGATGCGAATAATATTGGCTTTATGCATATCCAATCCTAAATCCACAAATCCCAAATTACATATATGATATGTATTATTAATGCAGTCGATACGCGTTGCCCTTAAATGAGTTTTGTGGTGGATGTATAGCGTGGTTATGGCCAATAAACCCTATCTGTGTATGGTTGTTTGTGGTTGCTTGCATCTCGTTCTACGCATCGATCTTCCCTATCTCCTATTCCTGATGTAACTCAAAATAATTTGAGATTCTTTCCTACCTTTGCTCCCCCCGAATGTAACTCGGGTTTCCCTTTTTAAGCAATGTAAAATTAGGATAGATTTTATTTCCTGTTATGTCAAAGAACAGAGGACATCAAGACGACAACTGAGACGATCGGTTCAAGGCGTGAACCGATCGGTTGACGTTCCAGATGATCGGTTCAAGGAGTGAACCGATCGATTGATGGCCAGTTCGAGGAGCGAGACGAGCGGGTGGCAGACATGACAAGATGCACGAAGTCCAGGCGAACCGATCGGTTGGAGGAGCCAACCGATCGGCTGGTGGCACCCAGACGACCGGCTGGAGAGTACAAATCATTCATGTGATGAGTTGATCAACTCAAATGGCAAGGCACATATGTTCATCTTGTACATGTTGCATGTGATGTTGACCTAGATGACTGTGATTCCTCTTGGCTCGAGGAATCACATTAGGATGGCCATAATCATCGCTTTTTATCATTTGTGCATGTTTTCTGTGGGATATAGCATGTATATGATACGTACTACGTATTGTGGTGATTGGATATGTATATGTATATAAAAACCAAATCCCTCATTAAAATATTAAGTTTTAGATGCCTTTCAAATGCGACACACGTGAAAAGCTTGATCGACCAAGTGTGGGCACGCCCTAGCGTGGTGCACCGTCTATCTCGTGGAAGCGTGAAGGATGAATGTGTGGGTCTGTCCTAGCAGGGTGCATATTCATCGTGTTTGCTTTGGGTCGGACTTAACAAGGTGATCTAGATGGGATCTAGTACCTTGAGGCATGGAGATGATCATTGCAAAGAGTTGTATATGACATCTTATCAAGAGTTGCATATGATGCAATTGGCAAGAGTTTCCTACCTGAGAGATCTAAGTTGTGGCGATCAACCCTAGCTGACTCATTACTTAGAGGATTTCAGGATCTTGCCCACTAGAAGGTTGTACGCTGCAATCTTACGAATTGATGGTGAGGGCTATCAATTTGAAGTAAAATAGTGGGAGCGATAATTAATTAAAAGCCTAATTTTATCGTCAACTTTTCAAATCAATCAAACACGTCAAAAGAGTTTTGGACTAAAATTGCATATATTTCCTTTTGTTAAAATAAATGGTTAATCAACAAATCACTTTATTTGCGATCAGTCTTTGAGACCAACAAATTAAATGGGAATAATTCCACGACTGGTTAGGATGATGAGAAGTGTTCTCAAAGATCAAAAGCTCCAAGTCCTTGTTATACCAAGACCAGATGAACTCAATCCCACCACATCAATGGCTGAAAATATGCTTATGGAAGCATTCTGAGGAAGACATTGATGAGGAGTGCTTGATGTTGTTTTCTCTGAACTATGAGTTGCAGAGACAACATGAGACATATGATGTCTGAAGGACACTATCCTAGTATGTCATGACAGAAGGAGATCTAGTAAGGCATTCACACACTCAATGTGATTGGGTATGTGGAAAACCTGACAAACAAGGATTCCTTTTGAGCCAAGAGTTGGCTATTGGTATGATACTGCAAATGTTGTGAGAATCATACAATTCATGGTAAGCTACAACATGAACAACTTTAACAAGCGTTGACAGAGTTGTTGGACATGTTGAGGATAGTAGAGCAAAGATGAAGAAAGACAAACCATAATCATTGATGTGATCAAAGAAAAGGTAATTCTTAAGGGCAAGGACAAGGGAAAAGCAAAGAAGTGTTCTGATGCTAGCCAGCAATCCAAGCCGTCTTCAGCCTCAAGGCACATGGGGAAAGGGTGTATGAGGGAATTTGCCTCTATATCTAGAAGAACAAAAGAAGATGAAGGAGGGGGTGGAGATATCCACCTAAGGTATCATGAAATGAACCGCTTCTTTATCTGAGGTATATGATACCAAGATATGGATATGTCATATATGATATGCAATATCCACAAAGAAGTGATGGCCTTTGTGAAAGAACCAAGAAAGGAGTACCCATCATTGGAGCAATTGTTGCTGTCATAGATATGAGTATCTTTCAGTTTATTTCATCCTAAATGGCATTAAATAGAGTTGAGAACTACTATTTCATATATTGCCAATAGATAGAAACACTTTATTATTGCATATTGTATGACAATGATGGCAATTAATAAAGTTGATGTTTCAATCTTAAAGATATGATCTTTGTGGCAATGCCTTGTTTATCTTGTGATTCATGGTATGCATAAGATAAAATTATACCTAAAGTTATTGATAACTCAAACAACCAAATTAGCATCAATCATGAGAAATTCATTTCTAGTTTCCATGTGATGGATAAATCTAGACTCTTTTGGTTAGAGAACCAGTAAGAGACATTAATATCTTGGACATGATTAATCAATCTTCACTAATGGTAGTGGGAGAATGATTATCCTATTAGGTATAATACATGTGATGTATTTACATACCTATTGGAACAAATGCTAATACTTCAATTGGTGTTTAGAGAAATACCAATATGAATATCTTGAAGTGTTCAAGATTATCATAGATGAAGTGCAAAATTGGTAAAGTGATTATTCTTGATGAGATCAATGAATGAAATACTTGGACCAAATGTTTGAGATCCTTATGAGTGATTATGATAGTGTATCATAGTGAACTCGTGATTAAGGCATGTGATGTCTAAATCAAGAAAAGAATCATACTCTAAGGAGTTAGAGAATGATTATCAAATAACTAAATTCTTCTTAATAAAAGAATACCCCACACTAATAAAGGACATTAAGAATCACAAGGAGTTGTGAGTTTTTAGATCTTTAACAGATACACCTCAATTATCTATGTGATAAGTTGTTCATGTGATGAGTCAACTATCTAGATGAATATGAGGAACCGAATTTTGAGTTATGATTTATGATCATTACATTCTAAATGATTTCCATGTAAACCATAAGGTATGACCTTGATGGTAGCACTCATTGGATGAAATCCATAAGTGTAAATGAGTCTTAGGTGTTAAGACACATGGATAACATTTTGAGAAGGATGATGCTTGTTGATTGCAACTTAATCACTAAGACATTTGGCATATGGATACTAAAACTGCATTCCTATGAGGAATAAATCAAGGATGTGTACGTGACACAACCTATAAGGTTTATGAATCCACTAATGCAAATGAAATCTATAAGTTACAATGGACTAATCAATGTTATTGATTGAGTACAAGCAACTCAGAATTGGATCTTTACTTTGATGATATAGTCAAAGGGTTTGACTGATATGTCAAAGATAAAGAAGGGATCTATGATTTAGTGGGAGTGTATTCACATTCCACATGTTGATGTGAAATGGAAATGTTCTAGAATGGAAATCCAAAAGTGGAAATTATCTTTAAGGAAGATAGAGATGTTTCCTATGTGATAGGAATAGAGATCTATAGAGATAGTTCTCGAAAAACCTCTTGACCTGAAAAGAGAGAGCATACATTGGAAATATGTACTGAAGTGTTCTGTATGCACAGATTCAGTGGGAGAAAACTTGTCCATGCTACATGGAGTTAGTATCCCAAGGCCAAGTGTCCAATTCTTATGAAGAATGGGAACAGTAAGAATAGATATGGATCTATCATGTATGTAATCATCCCATTGTCTTGCATGTATGGGCATGGCAAGAACAAAATGCATTCATCATCTTGTATGTATGACATGACAATTTGATGTGCTCTTCCTGTTAACTCATATGTGGGACATGACGAGTGGATGTCTGTCTACTTCCAGTAAGGGTTACTGGAATACCATGAGAACTTGATAAGTACTTGTGAAGTACTAGTTCTATGGAGATAAGGAAGAGTTCGATGTAAAGAGTTACATTGATGCGAACTTCCGAAAGGATAGAAAATTAATCGCAAAATATACATAGGATGTATAAAAGTGAAAGTTTGTTGATAATTGGAAATGTTCCAATAAAACCATTTAAAAGGAAATGTCGAGTATCTATGTGTTAGAGAACAACAGTAGATACTATATGGATCTGGAAGTTCATGAGATGAACTTATAGATATTCCGCTCATTGATGACAAGTCTAGAATCCTTGATCATACAATGTGGCTAAAGGTTAGAGAAGGAATACTAGATCGCATATTACGGCAACTCCATCTCATATGTGTGACGTACAACGAAGAGATGTGAGACATGCAATTTATATTGACATTGGAAAGGTGTTGCCATTACTCACTATGTTTGCACTAAGAGCACAGAAACATGTGGGACATGTTTGAGGATCACTATGAAAATGATTCAAGGGTGATTGGCTCGCAGTGCAAGTGGGAGTCTGTTGGTATGTATGCCCTGAGAGCCAATCATGGGATGATTGGTGGGATACATTAAGATTGATTTGATAAACATCAAAGGCAAGTTTCCAATTCTTTCTAGTTCAGTCATATGAGATAGTGATTTAACAGATTGAATGTCTATAGAATGACAGTACTCAATGACGTATGCCTTCAGGTTGAGGACCTGAACGATGAGATCATACGGATGCTAAGAGTTTGTACATTCTTGTTATGTCCCTAGTTGGATGTCATTGTGGAAGGTAGATAGACAACAATGACACACAAGATTAGATTGTGGTGTTGGTTGATGACAAAATCTCATTAGTCATGATATAGAAATATCAAACCAAACACATAGGTACTTGTTAGAGAACAAGTGTACCAGACAGACCCACCGTGAGTTTGACACATGGAACCATGACATGGTAGTCACAATCAGTACTCACAGTGATGGTGGTGAGTGTGATTCTTAGACCTGAAATCACTACACTCAACACTTGTCGTTGGGCACACTTTGACATCATCAAACACAGTCCTGAAACATGGGTAGTTATAAAGGTGATGATTGGGTGGCTTTGACACATGGGGCTTTTGAGGGGTGAGTGATAGATATGGGATTTGTCCCTCCTGAGGGAGTTTGATATCCAAGGCCACTTGACGAGTAGGATTTAGATAGGCGTGTGCATGCATGTGTGAATCAGTATGCGATATTGATGTCATACATATCTCGTTCGATCTACTCTGAGATCAAGAAAGTGAATGAACGTTGACAGGATGATTGTTCCATGCCTTGAGTTCATTCGGGATATCAGTGAGAAAGGAATTATACATTCGCTGTAACACCATTCACGGATTGTAGGATTGAAAGTTGTTCTCCAACTTTCTACTTTTACTTGGGTAGCAATGATGTGTGACTAGGCACCGCTCTTTGCTTGTGAAGTCATAAGAGTTATGGACTTTCACTGCCAACGTTAAATGGACCTGTAGGGTCACACACATAGGATTTAACCTGGAAGAGGAGTTTTGTCCACAAGCAACATTTAGATTGATTACTAAAGGAGTTTAGTAGTTCAATTAAACACTCAATTGATTGATAGCTCAGTATAATACTGTTTAATGTGTTGGACATGTTGATTTGAGTATTAGATTGATTGAAATCACATTTGACTGATTTTGCACAACCTTTACTCCCAACCGATCGATTCAAGTGTTGAACCGGTCGGCTGAGGTTGCTGAACCAGTCGGCTCAAGTGTTGAGTCGATCGGCTCATGAACAGAGTGAAACGAGCTGTTCAAGTGTTGAACCGATCGGTACAACTGGTGCAAGCGAGCAAGTTGGGAAAGTCAGGTCGGTGAGAATTTTCCTTGCATTTCACTTGCCCAATTTGATTGGAACAAGGATTGGTATTCGATACCAATTAGAAACAAAAGAAGGAAAGTCAATAGGGAACTGATCAGGACCACGAACTGACCGGTTCAGAAGTGAATCGATTGGCTCATGGGTCCCAACCGATCGGTTGGTGTTCCAACTGATTGGTTCAGGTCCCCAATCGACCGGTTCACTTGTGAACCAATCGGTTCAGGTTGCAAGTTGATTGCTTTTGTGGAAAATCTCGAACCCTTCTACTCCTACTTTTAGTCCCATATTGTCGGGGACAGAGAACCCTGTCCCATGACTCGCCTATATATAAGGGGTATTGGGGGCTTCTCAAAGAACAACTCAGTGCAGTCAGTTGCTCTGCAAAGTTGTCGTTCTCTCTGGTTTTGGTAACCAAGAGAGATATCGAGCAAGTGCTTCCCGTAAAAGGGAGGTGCAGCAAGGGAAGGACAATTGCAGTTGCAACTGGAGGCAGGAGAGTGTGTTGGCGACTAGTACGTCAATAGGAGGGTGCGACTCCTTCCACTTTCTTGTGGGACAAGGAGTGTGGAGTTCTAGGTGGTCCGTGTGAACTACTACAGAGGCGGGAGGACACTGTCGCTCAGGAGGACAACTGTCATCCGACAGTCTGGTAGGAGGAGGAGTCGTCAGTTCCGGTGCGACCAGGAGCTACACAGACGTCGTCCAAGACCAGAGTTGAAGACCGCACAAGGCGTGAGGTATTGTCGCCGAGCAAGCCTCGGGACAAGGTATGATTCCACAAACCATCCTTTCCTATTATATAGACGTTGACGCGTTTCCTCGTGTTGGGTTTGGGGGAGAAAATTTTTGTTTCTGCTGCCTTCTTTGCCTCCCCTAAAACCCAACATAAACATCAAATCAAAATGGGACCACACCCTGAGGTGGACCAATCCACATCCTCCATCTAGAAAAAGGCGTATCACCCCAGCGGTTCAACGTACAGATGAAAACCCAATATTTCCCTTGTACTGTTGATGGTTCGATTAAGGTAGGATGGGCTCAATGGTCCTTTTTTGACTAGGCTTGTTCCTTTTTTGCATGAGGTGCGAGAAAGCAACCTAGAATGGAATCCTTGTTCAAAATTTTTAATTTGCAAATGACCAAGCGAAGGGGAAGGCGCAAGGTAACTCCTCGTGCCAAGGAACAGTCAAAGGTCCAATTCTCAGGCTTCAAAGTGCACTCAAACCCCGACTCTGGCATTACTTCCACGACCGTCAAGGTAGGAGGATTACTACTGGAAACACGACATAATGGCTATGGAAAATAGTTGAACAAAATCTTATGGCTTCCTCGAGTTCAAAGCAATAAATCTAATCATGAAAGGTCCCCCATGGATCAGGAACCATACTGCAGACAGCGGAAATAGGGGAGGGGAACTAAAATGAAACTCAACTGTGATGATTGCAAAATGATCCCAGGTGTGAGGCAACACCAAGGTGAGTAGTTCCATGGTTAGGGGATCCCTGAGGGGCCATAGAAATAACTACCGATGAAGACCTTGAAGTCTACTTATATGTTACGATGATCAAGGGAAGGCTAGGGTAAACCAATGATGTGGAAACAAAGAAAAGGGAAAGAGGATGCTTACCCAACTATCAATTACACCAGAAAGTATGCACATAGTTTGAGCAAAGTGGCGGTCACCAGAGATGAAGATCGATTAGGCCAAGGAGTCTCGAGGCATTCACGATGAAATTGGGGGTGGAGAACAGATTCATAAGGTCTGGTGGTCGATGTTGGACCTATATTTATAGGAAAGATGGACAATGGGGTCTCCTATAACATTACGATGGCGAGGAGAAGCCCATCCCTAAAGGGCATTTTCTCTTTACTACGAAAAGTCCCAGCAAACATGGGACTATCATGATTGTGTGGAGATTACGAGCTCATTGGTGAAGAAAGTTTTGGAAATGGGGCTATGTGGAGGAATATCCAAGTCGGCAAAGCATCACTACCTGATGGCCTATTCTCAGTCTCCTACTTGAGGTAGGAGACGAGTCTAATGCCATCAGATGAAAAATCCAACGGTCCAAAAATAAGTAGAAATCCAAGGTCCATGTGACCAAAATAATAGGTGAAAAGTTGGAATATTTTGCGTGACGTTTAAATATGCGGACCATATGAAATAAAAATAATTTATTCAAATAATATCTTATTTAGGGTTTAAACTATATTGAATCTTTCTAAAATCATTTGAGGGGTCAAACCAAGTCCTATGGACTTAAAATTTGAACCAAAGGCTAAATAGGACCTCTAGAATCTTCCTATCAAATTACATTTATGTTTTATTTAACTTATGCTCATCAACCTCATATAGGTCACCATTTTAATGCATATTTATTAAATTGTGAGATTGATAAAACTATCCTTTCTTTATTGAGTTGGTTGAGTCAAAATTTGAGGTTAAGAGAATATTTCCTTATATTTGGGACTTAGAGGACACATTAAATTCTATTTGTTAGATAAAATCATAAATTTGAAAATTAGGGTTTCAGATTAAGGATCATTGATAGGTTTAAGATTTTGAGGATGTGGTCATGTTATATCTGCCGAAGGAGTATGTGTGGATCCTAAGAAAGTGGAGTCGGTGGCATAGTGGGAGCAGCCAAAGATGTTGATGGAAGTGCATAGTTTTCTAGGATTGGCAGGATGTTACAGGGGGTTCATCAAGGACGTTAGTACTATCTCCTTACCATTAACAAAGTTGACAAGAGAGGACATACCATTCATCTGGGACGACAAATGCAAACTTTTTTCCAAACATTGAAGGATAAGTTGACAAGTACACCAGTTCTGGTCCTACCTAAGCAAGGAAACAAATACATAGTCTTCTGTGATGCATCTAGGAATGGTTAGGGTTGTGTGTTGATGTGGAACAAGCAAGTGGTTTCTTTTTCTTCGCGACAACTTAAGAAACACAAGGAAAATTACCCGACCCATGATCTGGAGTTAGCTTTTGTAGTTCATGCTTTAAAATTTTGGAGGCACAACCTGTATGGGGAGAAGTGTCAGATCTTCACAGATCACAAGAATCTGAAGTACAACTTTTCGTAACAGGAGTTGAATATGAGACAATATCACTGTATGGAGTTAATCAAAGGCTACGACTGCACAATTGATTATCACTAGTACAGATAACACCTTTAGCATCAGTTAAATAAGCCTTTTGATTTTTTTTTCAAAGAGACACCCAAGTGAGTGACACTAAAAGTAGACACCTTCAGCATCAGTTGCATAACTGACAACACAAAGCCTTACCTGATTGCAACTCAAACCAAAACTGCCAGTAGTGGGACCATAGGCGTTGGTTATTAGTTCTAAAACTGATACCACTTCCCAGCCCGAACAAAAACATTAGCCCCAGGTTAAATCATAAAGTGTTAGTTTTGTAAAAGTAACTAACTCCATTGATCTCAAATTGTTTTCGGTGTTTTATATTTAATTGACGCCTATGTTTTGTTTTTCTTTTGTTATCAGCTTGCAGACCTATTGTCCGTCTGGTCAGTAGGTTGCAAAACCTATAGTTCAATTCTGAACTATAGGTTTACAACATCCTTTGATTTTAGCCAAAAATAGGCCACAAACCTACAACATTAACAAGATGGAAACTATTATATATGGATCATGTGATTCACACACATGTATAAGCACATTTAATTCATATGATTCATCACACACATGAAGAAACATGTAGTTCCATCATCATATGAGAATATATCATATATGTTGTATGGTATCAATTTCCAGTGCACCATACTTATTTTTTGCAAACTGATTTCAATTCAAATATGTTTGGTTACACAACAGAAAATTAACTTCAATATTATAAAATTAGTCTTACTTAAGTCGTGATTAGTTTTTTTCATAATAAAAATGCAAAATGAAAATGACATAGTTATGAACATGTGACGGTGTTGTTATCCAAAATAGTAACAAAACAAGGGGGTTGTTGTACCCCTAAACATGCACATAAATAAAATAACTGGGAAGAGAAAGTCACAACTAGACTAGATACACAACTTACACAATAGGAACATGGTCTAGAATTAATAATTGTGAGGGCCTTTTCATTGTGGTGGTCTTCCCCTACAGTTTAAACAACAAAAAATAGCTATGAAGTTGGATTTTAAGACAAAAAGTGGAAAAACAAAATAAGACGGGAAAGTAAGTTTGTTGCTTGGACCTACTTTCATTGATGTTGAGGTGGCATGGAGCTCTTCATTGTCTTTAAATGAATCTAAACGATGGTGATAGGAAAATTGATGGTGCCAAAAGGAATAAAGGGGAAATCAGGTGTGTTCTCATCATCATCATCATCATCATTATCCTATGTCGAGTACTCAAATAAAATGAGATGGTTGGGCATCTCATTGTTGATGTTGGTTATCCAAACCTTGACGGTATTATGGCCAATCTGATGAAGAAAACACATGTAACTACTAACCAATAGCATCTTCCTAATGGGGAAGCATGCTCCGTCTTCTCTCTAGGTCCCCCCCAGTGGCTGTCGCTGGGGGGAGGATGTGTCATCGACACCGTCATCCCCCTGGCCCCAACTACCATGGTGTGATCCCCTTGATTGAAGTTACCAGCGATCCTTAGGAAGAGGGTCTTGGTTAGCAGCTTTCCATGTTGCTAGCGTTGGGGTTGAATCTCGGCAATTGAGTGGTAGAGGAGACGAGCTCGGTGGGGCGGCATCTAGATCTGTTATGTGGTTTGGCATGTCGACCTCGTCTACTCCATCTTGTTCAAGTGTGACGGATGGAGAGGATCGATACAAATGGATCTGGCTCTTTGTGATGCCAAATCGTCATTGCAGGTTAAGGTAGGGTGCTCTCTCCCTTCCTTCATAGGCACCTGGTCTACCTCCTCCCGAGACGGGTCCTGGATCATCCAGGGCTTCGATAGCCCCCTGATCATCAACATGGACCTGTTGCATTGATAAGGTGGGTTTGGGTGCATTGCGGGGCGATCTGGGCTTCTTCTTCCCTGGGTCTGCCAGCTATGATACCCTCACCACCAATAGTTGCATGTCGGCGGTGCGCTTCCTGTTGGGTTCGTGATTGTCGTCACAGAGAACATCCTCTATAGGGGAACATCCAAACGCCCTCTAGGTGTTTGATGGAGAGCTTTTGTGCATACAGGAGTCTCGAGTGGGGTTGGGTTCAGGGGGGAGTTTACTTCTTCTTCTTCCCCTTGCTTCCTTCCTGATGCGTGTAGCTATGTCTCGCCGGGGCCAAAGATCTGATATTCGACGTCTGTTGAAGAGGGGATGGATACTTACCTGGATGTCACTTCTTCAGAGATTGAGTTGAATACCAGTGGAGGATAGGTAGTTATCTGGCTCAAGGACAATGGTTCGATGGTCGGCTCATGGATGGACCCTAGTGAATCACTCTCCTGCATCTCAGTTGATGGTTGATCTGGGTTCACCCCAGGTTCTAGATGAAGTGTTATAGTGCTCATTAATATGAGGTTCCTTGTTGGATGCTTTTGTTCATCCATTTAGAGACCCGAGAGAATGGATGGAGGTTAATCCTCCCATCCACTTGTTGAGAACTTGGTACTCTTTTTGTGTTGTAGAAAAATTGAGGCAATTTGTCACTGTCCGATGGTTTGGGATATTTCCTTGTTTCTTTTTACACTATTTTCTATTAGTGGATTAATGCCAAGTGTGAAGGGGTTCCAAGGTTTCTTTCTTTAACAATCGTTGTAGTTGATACAAGTTGCTAAAAGCTTGTTCTATGATTCAGTTGATGCAATAGGGAGGTGCTACTGATGATGATGTTCTTCATTAGTGAAGTAGTTGGACTGGTTTAAGACTGATGTCACCATAAGAGCACGAGTCCTAATATTAACTGATACTTATTTGCTTGACATTAGAGTCTACACACTTTGTGGGTATGCGTATTGATAGAGGACCTCCTCTGCTATGTAAGTTAATGATAATACCAGTTACTATTTGTATGGATGCTCTTTGTTGTCCTCTGTATCTGGTCTGGCTTTCTTTGTTAGGTCTTCTGTGTAAGACTTTGGTTTTACTTTGTTTCCTTTGTAATCCTCTTTTATAGGAGTAAGGGGTGCCCACTCGATGTACCTAATGTTTTGGTATCATAATACTAATAAAGTTTTTTTGTCGACCAAAAAATAGCATCTTCCTAACCCACTCGCACCAACTGGATGTGGATACATGATTTCTGACATCATCATACTTAACCTCGATAACATATGTTGATTTTCCAAAATTTAGGTACACTTCACCAGCGTTGTAGCATCTTCTATTTAGATGATTACAATGTTTAGGTATAGTGAGTTGTGCTAAGGAACAATCATCTAGGATGATGTCAAATTGTTCTTCATCAGGGGATAGTAACATTGGGGTAGAGGCCCATGCCATGGTGACTATTGAAGATCTAGATGTTATGCCAACAACAATGTAAAATAATATTGAGAAAAAATAATATAAATGTAAGTACTAACCACAGACAAAAAAATGGATTATTTCATATTCATGACGGAGAAATAATTGTTTCATACGAATACATAACATATTTTCTGCGTAGTTAACTGCAAACGAAGCAAACATAGTCAATCAAATACAAACTAACATTCATTGCACTAAGTTATTCATTGCATCTATTAAATTGAAAAATAAATGTGTAGTCGGTAGTACGTAGTGAAATAAACATGGGGGTAGAGGCCCAAACCATGGTGAAATAAACTGAAAAACCAATTATACATTACATTTTTACTAAGTATCATCGTCACCATCGTCATCATAATCATCTTCATCATCATCAATCATCATCATCATCATCATCAATGTCATCATCATCAAAGTCACCATATATGTCAAACTAGGGCACCATATATGAGATAGGTGCATGAGATAGGTTAAATGCCATATATGTCAAACTAGGGCTCCATGCCTCATCTCAGGTGCATGAGATAGGTTAAATGTCATATATGTCAAACTAGGGCACCATTTAAGAGATACTAATAAAAGCTACCTCTATTGATCCCTTCCATATCAACAGTAGAACTTTTCACTATAATGTATCACATACAATCCATCTTATTTAATTACTTAGCAACATAGAATTTAGGTTGGCATCCCATCTTGAAATCTTTCCTAAATTTTGGTGATCTAGCCTTCAAGGCCTAGATTCACACTCTAATATTTCTTCTAATACAAGGGCTATTAGAAGAAATCTTGTTTCAATTCCCCAGTATGAACTTTAGGAGAAAATCAAAGTGTTCAGGGCTCCTATCTTGATAAGTTAAGTTATAATGGATAGTAAAGTGGATTTACTCACTTTAAGGAAAATATGAGGCTATTAAATGACATATATATTATTTCGTGTTAAAACCCAAGAATATGTGGCTTAGGATTTTAGAGATACATTTCTTTCAGATTAGAATATATATATTGACCCTATATAAAAATTCCCATCACATAAGTCAAATGAACTAATCACCGGTCAATAATTCACATATTAAGCATAGTACTCTATTTTAACCAATATGCAGAATTTGAAATTTGTAATAAAAATGTGAACTAAATCTAGATAAATTCATATTCCTTCTGATCAAGAAGACTATAACATTCATATGATTCATTTACAAGGTTCAATAGAAGAATGAAATCTAAGGTCAAACAAGGTAAACAATCTTGTGCAATTATTGGAGTTTCTCAATTTCCATCACTTGTAGTTTAATGAGTAGAATTAAGTTTAGATTTCAACAAGAGTTTTGAATTTAACCTACACAACTCACCTCAGGTGTGAAGCACCTAGTAGGGATTGGTTAGCTATAAAGGATTTAACAATTTGGAAAGAGAGAACCTTGAATTCTAAAATTTCAACTTCATATTTCCCAAACCCTATAATCTCCTCTTCTCTCAAGAGTTTCGAAGCTCAGAAATGTTGGATGGAAATGAGAGGTGCTTGAGGAAATTAGCATACTCCAAATATTACGAAAATTTAGGATGTTGTGTATAATTGAGTTGACATACTCACCATCATCGTCATCTTCATCATCATCACCATCATCATCATCATCACTCATTATCATCATCATCATCATGATCATCATCATCATCATCTCCATTAGGGTCCAACCAACACAAATCCTTCTTTTCCATCATCATCATAATCATCATCCATCATCATATCATCATCATCATCATCATTATCACCATCGTTTTGTCATTCATATCATAGGTTTTGTGTAATATCAATTAATTCAATTCATTCTCCCATTTTGTGTTCACTCATTCATCATTATCACTAATTAATCATTATTAATCAACTACACAAGCTTGAAGAACAATTATTCAACTTAATTAAATCAATCACTAATAAGAGAGAGAGAAAGCAATATCAATTAATTAAATTCATTAATTCATCATTAACCCCGATTAATCAATATTAATCAAATACACAATCTTAGAGAAACTAAGTGCAAATCTAATTAATTAAGTTCATAAATGCATCATTAACCCTAATTAATCAATAGTAATCAATGATAGGGTGGCATCATTAACCCTAAGTTCAAATCTAGTACTGATTAACCACTCACCACACTAGTCGATCGAGCAGGCAGTGGTCGCGGTAGCCGAAGGTGGAGGTGGCCGGGCTGGAGGTGAAGGTGGCCGACACTGGAGGTGAAGCAAAGGAGGTGCAGGCGGTGGCTAGTAGAAGCGACTGGAGCAGCTGAAGGCGGCTAGAGGAAGGCTCCTCACTCTGCCTAGAGTAGGTGGTGACGGCATCAGGAGCAGGTTGTGGCGGTCAGGGATTAGATAGAAGCAACAACTCTAGCGGTGAGCAGCTTCAAGCTCCTTGTGGCGGTGACTGGTGGCACACGGAGACAGTGAGTAGCTTCAAGCTACTCACGACAGCAGGTGTTCGATGAGTAGAGAAGGGGAGGCGGCGTAGAGGCGGTGGAAAAAATAGCTAGACCTAGTTTAGTCTGCTCAGAGAATCGAGAATTTATCAAGGGAAGAGACGATCTAGCTCGCATGGGTGCTATTAACTTAACTATCAGTGTTGGTTAATAAAATAATTCTACACATAAAAATATAAACGTTGGTTCTAAACCTACACCGACACCTATTTGTAATTTTTATAAAAAAAAATCACGGGGACAATGCGCTAACACACAACCTTGTTGGTTCTTCTATGAAAAGTGATGCTAAATAAGGGAATGAATTTTGCCTCACGAAGGATATTTAGTCAACAGTTCTTTGAGAAAAAATCGATGACCAATTAGTGGATAAAAACTTTTGTGGGTCTTGGTGCAGAACATTTGTTGTCGATATTTTTAAAACCAACGCCGAATTGAAAATTTTAGAGGTAGATTTTTTTCCCTGAAAAATTGTATTTCACGCGTGATTTTGGATTTCAGTTGTTATGCCAAAAAACTGACGTTAAAGAAAAAGTGATAGCAGCGTCTTTTGTAAATCGGTCGACCTTCACATATAGGTGTCAGTTAAACATAAGGAGAAATGTATTACATATGTTCTACCAAACCGGTTCAATAGTAAAATCATAAACAATATGTTCCACTACTAAGTAGATTAGACATTCATTATCATTAACCCAAAATTGGGAATACTTTTTAGGGATAAGACCGGTGCAAATACTTCAACTAGACAGTTGATCTCCCCCCAATAACTCGGTTTCTACATGATGAGATTAAGTTACTAAGTGATGAGTGCAAGTAGTTGTAGGGCCAAGCAATGAACATGAAGGACCTTGCTAAAATACATCACTACGTTGAAAATGTTTACAAATCCTGTAAGTATGAGTTTGAATTTCTAGAAACTACATTTAACAAGTTGGAGGAAAGTTGTAGTCTTCTTTTAGACATTCCTTCACTTCCATTGACTTCATAGGCTTGAATGACAAATTTAGATATAGATGGATGATATTTAAATCCTATAATTGAACCTTTGAGTTTGGTTGTTAAAGTTACATTATAAGATCACTGGTTTTTCTATTTTAATGTTTGAATTGTCATTTCCATAATGTTGATGAATATTTATGTGACACAAAGATACGTTTAAAATTTATTACGCATATAATTGCTAATATGGTTGGACCAGATAGGAGGCATGTGTTGTTTGCACATTATATCTTCATATTTGAATATCCAAAATGTATCCACATATTTTTTAAATGCACCATTATGAGTTAAATATATTACATAGAAAATTGATAATACGTTAGGGCAAGGCACAAGGCTATATGGTATATGGTGTAGGGAGACTGATCAGATCCTACTTGATGCAATATGACATGGGGAGATGTGTCGATGGAGTACCTACGAGACGTTTGGAGGGAGACATTGTGTGACTTTTGAACTTGGATGACTTACATATCGTTGAACGAGGTGAAAAACCAATAGAAGAACCTTAGGGGAGATTTTATTATACAAATGATTTCATTTTGAAAAATACATTGGCTACTCAACCCTTAGGCGTGTGATAAGAGATTCCACACAAATTTTTGATGACTTGTCGCACTTACCCACCAGGACTTATAGTACACACAATCAATTTTGAAAACATAAATGATGCAGCTAAAGGAGTAGGTGGTGAAGGAAATGAATGAAGTTGAGAGAATCCCTAGTAAAAAAAAATCCCGCCAATTTTAGGGTGTACTTATGATGTTAATTTTATGCATTTCAAACCATACTTGTTAGAATGATTGTGAACTATACTTATTGAATATGATATAATACATGCTACATATATATATAACTTTTTTGTTAATTGTTTTCTTCATTTGTTTGTTATTATCATTATAGGCTCAAACTTTTATTTAAATATCTCATTAAATGTTTTATTGCCTAGAGGTCGCCCTCTAAGATTGAAAAAATTGTATGGTCCAATCATTTGTACAAGTGTGTAGTGCCTTCACACTCTCATTCTCTATCTTCACATGAAGAGCCCATAGATATGAGCCTAGAACAACCCATAGATGCAATGCAAAGAAACAATAGGGTTACTCACCCTATTTGTTATTTTCCCATGTTGTTTGATTGGCCAAAACATGATGTTAAGAATGAGGACAAGGTAGCATTGCGGGAAGACTGTGTTATTTTGTGGGACGAGTATGATGAGGCCATAAAGTGGTCCAATTGGGATGGTCCTACCCATGATTAGTGCAAACCTTCCCCGCTACCACAGGTAAGTCCTCATGAGTGGCTAGTTCAATTCAATCACATTTTTTACTAACAAATACAAACATTGCTAACATCGATATCTTTTCAAACTATGTTAGTTGATTCTCAATAAAAAAATCGGTTTCAATGTGATGATGAGTCAGATGCAGTACTTGGCACAATCTTTGAAGGTCAGTATTTTTTAGGCCAAATGCATTGAACTTTTCCATGTCAAACATGGTGTGATATCCTTTGAGAACTCTGCGCATTAATAGGGAAGACTGACATTAAAATGAATATGTTTAAGGCGAGGTGTAGAGTGTTGAAAATTGAAGATAAAGTTCCAAGAAACTTCTAGACCAGCTCTCGCACATACCCACTACGACTACAAAAACTCAACAAGAAGGAACCTCTCAACGATATGCAATAGTAGTCGGCAAGGGAGAATAAACAAAAAAATGATATTGTTGGGAGCACTCGTGTTACAGACAATGAGTGAAATGAATGCAGATTATTAACTACATAAAAAGATGTAATGAACCTTATTTATAATCAGGAAATGTCTTTTGATTTTATTTATGTAATATTGCGTACTGGTATTCATATTTTTAGACAAGTATCTCATATCACCTGTTTCATTTCAATTGTGATGTTACATATGTTTAATTTGTTTAGTGTGGTGGTTATCCTCGTGTGCATACATCAAAATTTTTTTTTATGTCAACTTAATTCATTTTGTTCATTGTCGGACTAGAAATAGAGGTACAATTAAACATCCTTACAAATAAATTTATGTCATGCATTTTGTCACCGGTGGATAAAATAATATTGATTTCAAAACATGCATCACAAAAAAACCCACTTATGTCATACTCACAACCGAAATAAGTATAGATATATACATTTTTAATACATACTTTTTAATGCATTGATATGTAATAGTTCTATATTACCCAAACAATTCCATATTACAAATAGTTCAAAATCAAACCAGATCCTAGTTTAGTTGTCAAATAGAACAAGACTATGTCCTAATCCTGACTCGGTTAGTCCTGACATGGTTGCCAAATAGAACCAAACTACACCATAATCATGACTGGGTTGCGAAACAGAATTATATTGAATCCTACTAAATCCAGACAAGCAGCCAAAACCAGACTAAGTTTTCAATGAAAGTCAAAGTGAATCCAGAACAACCTATTCCAGATCTGCAGACTAACCCCGACTAACCCAATCTTGACTACATAATTTCAATCCTGAACCATACATGGGCCTATGAAGAGGTAGATGAGTATTGTTCCTGCTGCACACAACTGAATCATCATCCTAATGAATCTTCATTAGATCAAGATAGATTTTTACTTGCTTTTCATGGCCACTGTAGCAATTCAGCTAGATCTTTGTTGTTTGTTGTTGAGGTTTTCATATATGGCATGTTTGGTTAGCCCAATTTACTAAAATCATGTATTTTGTTCATCCCGCGTTATTGAAATGTTGCACTCTCAAAATCCCAAAAAGTAAAATTTTATGTTTGATTTGATGGATTTTGTAAGTGTGGGATTTATCTTTTTTTATGTGTGTTGTCTTGCCCATGATAGATTTTGGCATCCAGGATAATTATGATGAAAACAAAAATACGGAATTCCTATTCTGTCTGAAAATTCTAAGATTAGTCTTATTTTTCCAATCCTGCAAACCAAACATAAAATTTGTAAAATTGGAGTCCAAAATACAATGCAATACGGCAAAATCCAGATAACCAAACATAGCCGTACTGTTTTGAAAACGCTGGAAAATACAAACATAGATCTCTTCTACCAGTTTACCAATCGCAACTTCTTAAGACCGGCACGGATTAGGAATTCAGCACCTGCATGTGGACTGTATCGATATCCTTGTTGTTAGGTTTGACCGCTGCCTTGAGAAGATATGATTCATATGGGACAGGTTCCTTGGTGTACCACGTGCAACTGTATTCCTGTATATGAGTTTCTCTCACTACCACACCAAAACCGGCATTTACTAATTAATCAACTTGCTCAAATGATTGTGGTCGTTGTGCTGATAAAGTGTCAATAAGGATTGTTTTGTTGCCGTAAAATTCCCAGGAGTGAGTAAAAGTTGGATAGTTATATTAGATAGACCAATCATTATGTCCTTTTTTTTACTATATCAGAACATTTGAAAACTCGGTATCCATCTTTTGCATGTACGCTTAGAATAATATCAGTATGGTTATGGATTAAGACATGGTTTCTTGACTTATAATATTAGAAATGGGTAACTTCATATCGCAAAGGAAAACCTTCCATCAAATGCTAGTAGATTCCTTATAGGCCTATCAAAGTTGTGTCTGTGTACGTGAACCTAATTCGGTCTTTCAATAAAATAGTTATGGAGTTGAAACTTATTAATCTAGAGAGAGGTTACGCGTGTGACAGACATTGTCTCTATTCAAAATAAGAGGTTGACAACTTTAGATAATATGTTTCTAATAGGGAAACAAATAAGTATATAACATCATATATAATACCTTACTAAATATTTCAACTATCATACGACAAGAAATACACGTTGTATTGAAGAACAAGAAAAATATCAACATTTATACGTTAACTAAGTGTCAAATTTAAACAATATAAACTTATAGGAACTTGATTCATTGTCAAGCTAAAGGTTATTGAACCGGTAAGTCTTTAGATAATCCACATTATGAAAGATGTCATCTTGCGTCAGTTTCATGTGAGATTTTTTGCATCGAACCAACTGTTTGCCTTTCCTAAAGTTGAGCCAAAAGTTTATTTTTTACTCCCCTAATTCTTAAGATTCTATCATCACCTAGGAAGAATCAGTTCGGGGATGATGGTGCCTTTTTTGTTATTATCGTTGATTAATATAGTCTTTACATGCGAGTTCATTAGCAACATGCACGACGGTGGTGGTGGACATCAAGAGAAAAAGGAGTCCATAGGATAAAAACATCACATTAGCGTATCAAAAAGTAGTAAGTATAGCATAAAAACATTAAAGAAATAATAAATCGCAGTGCTATTTTTTCTCCATTCAAGGATTCCATTGTATCTTTAAACAAGGAATCATCATACTAGCATTGTGATGATCATGTTCATGTGTTATCCCTCATCAAATGGGGACCAAGAAGGCAAGGATCATCACAACACTTTCAAAGGATCCAGATTTAATAAAAACTTAATCATAAATAATTGAGAACTGTAACATTGTTTGATTATAGAATGGAAGAATACGCTCTTCGAAGGAGTTACATATATTTCAATTGGAAAATACTACATGAACAGAAAATTATTCAGATGTATTTGACTAGTCCTTCAGATGTCTATATCCTTAATGTCTTTTGATATATTATTTGAATGCCCATATTTTCTAGCATCAAATAAAGAATCTAACATGAATGATGACAACCAAAAATGTGATCAACCTATTTATATACTATGTACGTGGGTACAAGTAAAATTATATGAATATATGACTAACAGCATACATTGCATACCAATCAATTATTAGCAATAATCAAACATGCATGTTCATTTTCATTCTCCCACCCAATATTATTCTATCTCCTTAGGTATATCAATCCGACAGTTTCATCTATGGACTATAGGATATTGATCCAACATTGGATTTCACGGTAACTATCCAACATTGGATTTTGTAGCAACATTATCATTAATTTTGTAGCCATTTTGTCAATGATTATCTCGTAGTTCATGAGAGCATTCATCTCTACAATTTACCTTTAAGAGTTGCATTATGGGTTAAAAGAATTAGCATGGTCATATGTGATACACATAGGTCATATTCATTGTACATGATATGAAACAACCAAGCCATTTATAGGTATGATCAGACATAAGGAAAACATGTAAAAAATCATTGGATGTCAATATAAGAGATCACTCATAAAGTAACATGTATCTTTTGAATGAGAAGTGATCTCTAATCATCTTAATGCAAGAAGTCACAATTGAGGTCCAACCAAGACTAAATCTAAATCAATGAATCTAATATATCATATAACATTAAGGGGTTATTGTTATATTAATACGATATTCGTAGGTCTATTCTTAATGTTATAGGTCTTGGTTTAGGGTTAGAATAAGTCTGAGTTAGGGTTGTACTTCAAAACCCTAAATCTTTCAAACTATAGATTGAAAAGTTAGAAACCCTAATTATGTATACAAGTAACCCTAATTTGATAATATCATAAAATTTCATTAATGCATAGAAAGGTTTGGCTATCTCTCAGAGTATTCATATTCAACAAGATAAACACTAGGTTATCAAAAAAATGTTTTTTCAAATAATCATCAATTTATATCTCATCAAAATATGTTTTTTTTAAACATAAGACTAAATAAGAACGTGAAGCTCTTATTTTTAGATTCTACGTTTTTATGAGAATTTTCATATATATGGCCTATGCTAGAGCTAGGGTTAATTTTGTATATGTTCTAAAAATTAATTATAGGTAAGTCAATCACAACCTGCCACATCACCCTAGTCGTCAAAGGTTTGACTGGACTTTAAATCAGGAATAAAGACTCATTGACCATTATGTTGTGATCTAGTTTGACATGTAGATCTTATGCTAAGAGGTAATTTTTTATGGGGATTTTTATGCACTAGGACCTAAGAGGCGAGTCACTCAATTTACTCTAAAGAATAACAGAGAATCATCCAATGCCAAATTTGATAAAAAAAATTGCAAAGTATGATACACTATAATTCAAGTATGCAATGTATAAAATACAAAACTACAACAATGGAAGATAAAAATATAACTAGTATAATATTCATTTATAACATTGTTCTTCACCACACATGGTGAACATAAAACTAAAGTAACATAAACCATTGAGGGTAAATCAACTACTTCAGTCTACCTCCCCCAAAAAATCCGCTAACATTTGGATATGTCCTAGTCAACATTGGTCAACTCCTACTTGCTCTCCACCAAGGGGTTCAATGTGTGCCCCACAAGAGAAGACAAAGTGGATGTAGTCAATATAAAAGTTGTATGTGCATACAAATACTGACTTAGCAATTATATGGAAAAACAAACATCAAATATAAATAAAGTTTCATAGAGAATGGGGGAAAGGAACCATCCAAAGGGATATCAAAAGAGACTTTACAATAAGATGAAAATAATAGATATGTTTTCCATGAATTAACATAAAGTATGCCTCATAAGAATACCCAGAGCAATTAGAGCACATGACCCATCCACATAAATAAAATAATTAATCAACATCTGAGTGAGATAAGCATAGTATTATTGAAATATAAGACAACAATGGTAGCTAGAGCACATAACCCTAACATGATAAGCATATAAGATAACTTGGGTATGGGGAATATAACCTCCATCCAAAGATAAACATAATTGGCACATAACCCAAAAACTAAAGTCTATTATAAAATCATAGTACTACTAAATCAACAAGAATGTAATGTGGAGGCAAGTGAAGTTTTAGTCATGATCTTGATTAAACATGTTTACCAACTAAAAGGGGAACATTAGAAGATTAAAATATATCATGAACAAACCAAGGTTTCAGTGCACAAATAGCACAATATAGAGAAATTCAACCAATTAGGGTTCAACTAGAGATAGCATGAACAAGAATACAAATTTTAGATTCCACAGTGAAATATCAGTAGAGATGTGTCAATATATGTCTTATTTTAATATTAGAGTCTTAAAAGAATTTCAATAAATCTCAAAGGAGAGATTTCACATATATCCTTCAAATTTAGTTCAAAGAAAGAGAAAGTAGAATTATTGTGAAATTAGATAGATGCAACATACCTCAGTCATGAGAGTAACATGTCAGATTCCAAACCCTAGATCTAGATTATGCATTGGCACCTAATATCATATTAAATATACATCATTAATTAATGATTACATTACACACTCAAGAATACAAACTTTTTATTACATTAGACTTAGGTTATCAATCCTATGTCATCATTTAGAGTCTATTTTTTTAATTGAATAACATATTTTTATGTAATTTTTGGATAAACAAAGCATCTGTTATGATTTATCAAAATTCAATGAATTCACCGATACTGAATCAAACTCTTAATATGCCCTTACATCACATGCTAAGTCTTGGTTATGTATGCCCAGAGAGCCAATCATGTGATGATTGTAATGGTGTATCATGTAAAGATGATCTGATTATTAATAAAAGGAAAGCTTCCAATTTATTTTGTTTAATTCAGTTATAAGCTAATGTTGTAACATTATAAATGTCTACAGAATAATATTACTCAATTATGTATGTCTTCAAGTATTATCCTTAGCGAAATAAGAACATACAGATGTTTAGAATACATATACATATTGTCATTATGTCCATGATCGGTTATTATTGTGTAAGGTTGATAGACAACAATAATCAATAAGATTAGAGTGTGGGTTGGTTCATGATGCAATCTCGTGATTCATGATACGTCTATATTAAAAAAAGCACACAAATACATGTTAGAGAATAGTGTATCGTACAAACCTACTATCATACTCGCACATGTAAGCCATCTTTATGAACTCATAGTCAGCTCTTACAGTGATGGTGGTGGTTGTGGTTCTTAGACATGAAATCACTGCACATAACACATGTCTTTGGGTATACTTTGACATCATCAAAAATAGTCCTAACACATGGGTATGGACTATGAGTGATAGACATGGATTTGTCCCTCGTATGGGAGTTTGATGTCCTAGGACTATTTATTAGTGAGACTGAGAAAAGTAAGGGCATGTCCATGTGAGTCAATATATGATATTGAGCTTACACATATCTCAGATAGTCTATTCTGGTTTGAGAAACAAGATTGAATAATAATGAGGGTGACTGCTCCATGCCTCTAGTTCAATATGGACATTTGTGATAAATGAACTATGCAAACACTGCAACATCATACACATATTTTAGTTTGAATTTGTTCCCTAACTTTTACTTTTAGTTGGGTAGCAAGGATGCTTGACTAGGTACCACTCTTTTCTTGTGATGTCATAAACTATTATAGACACTCACTGCAAACACGGTATGGGACCTATAGGGTCACACACATATGTCTTGACCTAGAATAGGAGTTCAAATCTTGAATGACAATTTAATTAAGTGCTAAAGTGTTTAGGCATTTGATTCAGACAACAAACTGGATGACAACACTTCCAAACACCCATCTCAAGTATTGAGATGGTCATCTAGAAGTGCCAAACATCCATCTCAAGAGTTGAGATGGGCATCTGGGTGTTAAGATGGTTGTGAGTGGAATTTCACCAAGGAATAAACTGACACGACAAAACTGGCTCGACTCAGGTCACCAGATGACTATCTGGGTGAACCAAGACAATCGTCTCACTAGGGCAAGATAGTCCAGTCTGGTCGAGGAAGTTTCTAGATGTTTCCCTATTCATTTCACTTGAGCAATACTTGTTGCATAAGGAAATCAATGTCTAACATTGATGGGATTTGATTTGCCAAAATCTTATAAAATTAGGAAACTGCATGATGACCATCTTACAGTGCGAGATGGTCGTCTGACTTTGCCAAATGGTTGTTTCAACTGTTGTAGGTTGTGAAATTTCCAAAATTGTTGCAACAATTTGAGATCTTTCGGTCCTTTCCACTCAACACATTAATCATGTATCAGATAGCAACAAGGAACCTTGACCCTGGCTTCTACTATATATAGAGGGGTACTGAGGGCTTCCCAGAGCACAACACAGACAATTGAGAAATAGTTTCTCTACCAAAAATTGTCCTCTCTTGTTGTGGTAACCACGAGAGCCCAGACAAGTCCTCCCTGAATAGGGAAGGATAGCCAAGGGAGAAGTCAATTGAGATCATTTTCATGGGAGATCAAGTTGATTACTAGTACACCAACAAGAGGGATGACACCATCCTGATCATTTTGGAAGGACAACATGAGTTCTAGGCAGTCCATTTGGACTACCATAGATGAGAGAAGTCAGTGTTTTCCACTGAGAGAACAATATTAACTAGTAGTTTGTGACAAGAGGAGTTGTTAAAGGAGATGACGTTTGTGGCTACAGTCTGTTGTGCAGACCAGGAGGGCAACAGTCAGATGAGTCCCACTGCAACTAGGATTCTGAGTTTCACATCTACAATGATGAGGATTATCACTAGACTTTCTCCAGGAGAAGGTATATCCCATAAACCATCCTTACTAAATTATAGTTTTTGACACAATCTATATATTATTAGGAAAATTGTAGTTAAAACTTTAAATTATGTTGCCTATTGTGTGCCATATTTCCCATCAATGGTATCAGAGCGAGGTTAATATATATGATCATATTTTGGTTTTTTTCATTAAATTATTGTATGCTATGCGAATAATATCTTATCAAATCTCAACATTACGATTATAATATATATATATATATACATATATACGACATAAGACTAATTCCCGCTTCCCTAGACCTAGTGAGGTGAGTCTAGGATTTCCTTTTCGGCAGCGGCTAGGTTGGGGGGAGGGGGTTTCTAGCTGGTGCAAAGCGACACCCATCTCCCCCCTCATTCTCTTCTCACTTGACGTAGGCAGTGGTTCTTCTCCGGGAGGTGTGGTTGCTTTATCCTCTGGCTTCCGGGCATCAATCGATCAAGGTGTTTTGTTCTAGAGTTTTGGATCTAGATATTAGGCTTCTCAAAGGCTTTTCAACTCCTGAGATGCGTTCTGGTTGCTAAGCTTGCTTGCTGGTTGTGCATTGTGTCTTTCGAGGTAGCGGTCTGCTTCCTTCTTACTGTTGAGCCTGACTATGACGAGTTTCCTGGCCCCTTTCTCCTTTACTTGTTCTTTTAGATTAGGTTGTCTTTTTGTCATGTTTTGTCTCTCTCATCGTTAATCGACGCTTCTTTCTCTCCTCATAGTAGGTTATTTTTTCTCAGTTAATTTTGTTGCGTAGTTGTATGGCAGCAAGTGCAGAGGCAATATTTTTTCTAAAAATCAGTTTGGTGTAGTTAATCTACCATAGATACATGCTTAAGTTGAAGGTATCTCTCATGGAAAGTTGCATTAGCCAACGAAATAGAAGAGGGGTTTGTGCATCATTGTTCTTATTAGATTTCGATATGTGCTTTTATGGCGGATTGTATATCTTCTTAACCATTGTGTGGTATGTAAGTTTGTCTTCCTCTTCATGAAGATGACATATGGCTCCTCCCTAATGAAATTAGTTTGTTTATCAATATATATATATATATATATATATATATATGTATGTATGTATATATATATGTATGTATGTATACATATTTATACATATATGTATATATGTGTGTATAATTTACATGTGCGACCCTAAAAGCAGTTTTGATGGTGGACGTGTAGCATGGTTATGGAGAATAAGTCTGATCTGTGCATGGTTGTATGTAGTTGGTTTATCCATTTATCTCGATCTACATATTGAGCATCTATCTTATCTTCCCCATGTAATGTTAATTCTTTCCTATCCTTGCTCTCCTTGAATATAAATTGAGGTTTTCCTATAATCATGTAAAAGTAGGACATTTTACTTTCCTGTTATGGTGAAAATTAAGGCATCCCGAAGGTAAGTCGACCAACTGAAGGACCTTAGAGGACATGGTGGACAAGCCAGACCGATCGACTGGTGGACCCGACTAATCTGCTAGAGGAGACGATCAATGGTGGATAAAAGGACCAAACGACCAGTGAGATGACCTAACAACTAGCCATGAGGCGAGCCTATCGATTCAAGGGTTGAACCGATCAACCCAGATTGGGAAGGATAGATATGCATCAACAACAGGTTTTACATGTGATGTAGACCAAGATAACGTAATCCCTTGAGGCTCTAAGGGATTACATTAGGACTGGCCATAGCCATCACTTTTGTTTATTGCATGTTTTCTTTGTGGGGTATAGCATGTATATGATACATACTATATATGTGGTGATTTGAAAAGAGTATATGTATATACATATAAAAACAAAACACCCTCAATTAGAATATTAAGTCTTAGATGATTTCTAAAATGGCACTCATGAAAAACATGATCAACAAAGCGTAGGTGACACCAAAGAGTGGTATGCCGTCTATCACGTGGAAGAGTGATGGTAATGGTTTAGGTGACGTTAAAGCACGTTACATTGTTATCATGTCAGTTTTTGGGTCAGGATTAACTGGTAATTCTTATAGTGTCTAATTCCAAAAGAATGCAGATATTTATGTGAAGGAGTTGTTCATATCATATATCCAATATTTGCATATGATGCAATTGGCATGATGGGGTACCTAAATAGTCAAGTTGTGGGCGATCAACCAAAGCTGACTCATGACTTGATTAAAATATGGATTTTGGCCGACTAAAATATTGTACGTTGTAATATTCCAAATTGATATTGAGGGCTTTAAATTCGAATAAAATAGTGGGAGTGATAATAATTAAAGACATAATTAATACTATCAATTTCAAATCAAATCAAAACAAAAATTGTTTTTGACAAATGCAAATTTTCTCTTGTAGAATCAATGAAGAAGAAATTTGATTTGTGATTGGTCATGAAGAAGGACAAACTTGATAAGAGAAATTTCCATGAATGGTTTTAGAATTCTAGAATGGTTCTCAAAGAAGAGTGCAAGCTCGACGTCATTGATAAACCAGTGCCAGATATACATGCTCCTGATGCACGTAGGGACAAGTGGATGCTTACTGGAAGCATCTCAAAGATGCCTTGGACACGAAGTACCTTACACTTAGCTGCATGAACTATGAGTTGCATGAGCAATGTGAAGACATGAGTGTTCTTGAGATGGTAGAATATCTTAAGAAAGTGAAACTCAGTCTTACATTGTAAGAAAGGGACAATACCTTAAAGGTGTTTCTGGAGTGAAAGATGATAGAGGGAACCTCAGGAAAAGAACATGTGCTCAATATGATTAGACATATGTATCATATTGAAGAGTTGGGATTGAACTTGAGTGAAGTGTTGGAAACTGATATGATTCTAAAGACTATGCCAGAATTATATATCCATTTTATTGCATGTTACCATGTGATTTATTTGGCAGGACAGATGTTAGAATTGCTTACCATGTTGATTCATGCTGAAGAAAAAGTGAAGAAGGACAAGCCCGTGATGGTAATTAGTAGGGCTGAGTTCAAGGAGCAAAGCCAGACTGATAAGAGTTCTATTGTCAACTCTAAGTCCAATTCTTTAACCCTCATGTTAAGGAGAAAGAAAAGTATAAGAGGAATTCATCCTTTGTACTTGAAAGATTTTAGAAAGTAGAAGATGGGGATGGTGATCTCCACTTCAGGTATATATATTGTTGAGATAAATCTATCTACTTCATCATCATGGGTACTAGATACAGGATATGGATCTCAAATATGTTCCCACATGCAAGATTTGAAAAGAAGTAGGCCTTTGGGAAAAGATGAGGTGGAACTGTGAGTTGCTAATGGAAGAAGAATTGCAGACAGTGCAGTTGGAACCTATATTATATCTCTACCCACGACGATTGTAATAGAGTTAAAGAACTGCTACTATGTACCTTCGATAAATAGAAACATAATTTATGTATCTTGTTCGGACAAGGATGCATTTGAATTCCATATTAAAAGTGGTCGATGTTCTTTTTCAAATGATGGGATCTTTTATGGTGGTGCCCCTATGTCTTATGATTTTTATTTGTTAGTCCTAAAGATAGATGTATATAATGTCAATACCAAAAGACGAAAACTCAATAACTCAAAAAAAATATACCTTTGTCATTGTTGTCTAGGGCACATAAATGAGAATCACATACCTAGACTCCATAAGGATGGTCATGTGGACTCTTTTGATTTTCAATCATTAGAGACATGTGAATCTTGTTTGTTGGGTAAGATGTCTAACATGACTTTCACTAGAAACAATGAGAGGTTAGTGGTCTATTAGGACTCATACATACTGATGTGTGTTGACCTTTTAGAACTATTGCTAGACGTGGGTTTTAGTACTTCATTACCTTCACTGATGACTTCAGTAGGTATGCTAATGTTTATTTAATGAAACATAAGTCTGAAGCTCTTGAAAAGTTCAAGGAGTTTATGAATGAAGTACAAAACCAACATGGTAAAAAGTATTAATGCACTTCATTCTGATCAAGGTGGAGATTAATTAAATCAAGAGTTTGAGGACCTTTCTAGAGCCCATGAGATTGTATCCCAGTGGATTCCACTTGGAACACTTCAACATAATGGTTTATCAAAAAGAAGGAATCACACATTATTGGATATGGTGCTATTGATGATAATTTTAGCTGAGCTTCCGACTACCATTTGGGGATATGCTCTACAAACCTCCACATTTACACTAAATTGAGTACCATCTAAGTTGGTTCAAAAAGTACCATATGAGATATGGACTGGGAAGCATCCCAATATGTCTTTTATGAGGATTTGGGGATGTGAAGCTTATGTTAGCAAGATGCTTCTTGATAAGCTTGGTCCTAAATATGATAAATGTTATTTTGATGGATATCCTAAAGAAACTAAAGGATATTAATTTTACTTAATATCCAAAAACAAAGTGTTTTTTGCCAAAGATGTTGTATTCCTAGAAAAGGAATTTATTTCCAAAGGAATCAATGGGTGACAAGTAGAACTCGAAGAGGTTCGAGACCAATAAGAAAACATTGAACTGGTACATGCACAAGAGGAACCTAATCACACACAAAGTGTTGTGGAATCTCAAGTTCCTCATATAACACATGAACCTCATAGATCTAATAGGACACTCCTTGTACCTGAAAGATTTGGATATCTTATAACTCAGGAAGGTAGTGTATTGGTCATAGATGATGAGCCAATTTCCTATATAGATACTATATAGGGACCAGACTCTGATAAATGGCTTGAGGCCATGAGATCTGAGATGGAATCCATGTATACCAATAAAGTATGGACTTTGATGGATCCACCTGAAGGGGTAAAACCCATAGGGGGTACACGGGTCTTCAAGAATAATACCAACATGGATGGAAAAGTTCGAACCTATAAGGACAGGTTGGTTGTAAAGGGTTTTAGACAAGTTCAAGGTGTTGACTATGACAAAGCCTTTTCTCCCGTGCCAAATGGTTAACTCCATTAGGACCATGCTTATTATTACAGCTTATGATGACTATGAAATTTGGCATATGGATGTTAAAACAAAATTCCTTAATGGGAATTTACTTGAGGATGTGTACATGGTGCAACCTGAGGGTTTCATCAATCCAAAGGATGCAAATAAAGTTTGTAAGCTGCAAAGGTCAATCCATGGATTGAAGTGAGCATCTCAGAGGTAGAATCTCCATTTTTATGATACTATCAAAGTGTTTTTCTTTATACAAAATGAAGATGAACCCTATGTGTACAAGAAGGTCATTGGGAGCATAGTGACATTCCTCATATTGTATGTAGATGACATACTATTGATGGGGAATGACATCCCTACTTTATAAAAGGTAAAAACAAATCTGGGAAATACATTCTCTATGAAAGACTTGGGACAAGCAACCTACACCTTGGGGATAAAAATCTATAGAGATATATCTAAGAGGATTCTTGGACTAAGTTAGAGCACCTACATTGCCAAAGTATTGAAGCGGTTCAGCATGAAGAACTCAAAGAGAGGAAAACCTACCTATGCATCATGGTGTCCCCATCTCTAGAGCTCAATGTCCCAATTCTTATGAAGAAAGGGAACACATTATTGTGATTACATATGCCTCAAAAATTGGATCAATCATGTATGTGATGTTGTATACCAATCTAGACATCTCATATTCCTTGAGCATGATGAGAAGATATCAGTCAGGTCTAGGTGATGCTCACTGGATAGACATAAAGTTCATCCTCGAGTACTTGAGAAGGACTAAGGATCAATTCTTTGTCTACAGAGAAGACGGAGATTTGGCGCTGAAAGGTTACACAGATGCAAGATTCCAGACTGATCAAGATGATTACAAGTCGTAATTCATATTCATGTTCTACCTCAATAGTGGATCTATGAGCTGGAAAAGTTCCAAGCAAGAAACAGTTGTTGATTCTACAATAGAGGTCAAGTATATTGTTGTATTGAGTGCAACAAAGGAGGTTGTATGGATCAAGAAGTTCATCACATAACTTGGGATTGCTCCAAGCATCAACGAGGAAATCAAGGTATATTCTGACAACAATGGAGCTATTGCACAAGCTAAGGAAACTAGATCACATCAGCACTTAAAGAATATATAGAGGTGGTATCATCTCATGTGAGAGATCATACATCGAGGAGATGTAAAGATTTTCAAAATACCATCTGAGAACAACGTTGATGATCCCTTAAATAAAGGACTTTCACAGTACAAGTGTGATGGTCATGCAAGGTCACTCGGAATAAGATTTGTGGGTGTTTGAATCTAAGTGCAAGTGCGAGTTTGTTGCTTATGTATTCCCAAAGATCCAATCATGTGATGATTGTAATGTCATATCATGTAAAAATGATTTGATTATTAATGGAAGGTAAGCTTCCAATTTATTCTATTTAATTCAGTTATGAGATAATGATGTAACCCTATAAATGTCTAGAGAATAATATTATTCAGTGGTGTATGTCTTCAAGTATTAGACTTGTTGAAATGAGATCATATGGATGTTAGACGTACATATACATATTCTCTTTATATCCCTCATCGGTCACTAATGTGGAAGGTTAATAGACAACAATAATACATAAGGTCAGAGTGTGGGTTGGTTGATGACACAATCATGTGAGTCATGATATAGCTATACCAAACCAAGAACACAAATACATGTTATAGAATAGTGTATCAGATAGAGCCACTATGAGATTGAGACATAGAAGCCATATTTATGGAAGTCATAGTCAACTCTCATAGTGATGGCGGTGGTTGTGGTTCTTAGACCTAAAATTACTACATTTAACACATGTCGTTGGGTACACTTTGACGTCATCAAACGTAGTCCTAAAACATGAGTTGTAATAATGGTGATGATTGGGTGGCTTTGACACATGGGGATTGAATATGAGTGATATATATGCAATTTGTCCCTCCTATGGGAGTCCTATGCCACTTTATTAGAGAGATCGAGAAAAGCATGGTCTTGCACATGTGAGTCAATATATAATATTGAGCTTACACATATCTTAGGCAGTCCGTTCTTATTCAAGAAATAAGATTGAATAATAATGAGGGTGACTAATCCATGCCTCTAGTTCAATCTGTACATCAGTGAAAAAGGAACTATACAAACACTACAACACCATATACAAATTGTAGGTCGAAATTGTTCCCTAACTTTTCCATTTACTTGGGTAGCAATGATGTGCGTCTAGGCACCACTCTTTGCTTGTGATGTCATAACATGTTATGGACACCCACTACCAATGTAATATAGGACCTAAAGGGCCAAACACACAGGTCTTGACCTATTAGAGGAGTTCAGATCTCGAATGATAGTTGAATTAAGTACTAAAGTGTTTAAGCATTTGATTCAGGCAATTAATAGGATGGCAACACTACCAAACACCCATATCATGTGTTGAGATGGCCATACAGAATTGGCAAACGATCGTCTCAATAGTTGAGTTTGGTGTCTAGGTGTCGGACTGGTTATGAGTTGAATTTGGGCAAGGAACAAACTGATCTGACCAAATTGGCTTAACACGGGTCACCAGACGACCGTATGGGTGAATCGAGATGGTCTTCTTGCCTGGGCGAGATGGTCCAATTCAGTCGGGGAAGGTTCTAGATGTTTCCCTATTTGTTTAACTTGCACAATACTTGTTGCCCGAGGAAATTAATGTCTAACATTAATGAGAATTGATTTGCCAAATTTGTGTACAACTAGGTAACTATGAAATGACCATCTTGCATGCAAGATGATCATTTGGCTTTCCAAACGGCCGTTTCAGCTGTCACTGGTTGAGAAATTTCCAGAATTGTTGTGAAAATTTGAGATCTTTCAGTCCTTTCCAATCCCACATATTAAACCTTTATTGGATAGCAACCATGAACCTTGACTCTGGCCTCTACTATACATAGAGGGCTATTGGGGGCTTCCAGAGCACAACAATGACAATTGAGATACAGTTGCTCTGACAAACATTTTTCTCTCTGGTTGTGGTAACCACAAGATCCCAAGCAAGTTCTACTCGAGAAGGGAGATATAGCCAAGGGAGAGAGCGACTGAGATCATTTTCATGGGAGAGCAAGTTGGTGACTAGTATACCAATGGGAGGGACGCCTCCTTCCAGATCATTCTCATAGGATGACAAGAGTTCTAGGGGATCTGTGTGGATTACCACAGAGGAGGGTAGCCATTATTTGCTGCTCAGATGACAACACCAACTAGCAATTTGTGACAAGAGGAGCTTCTGAAGGAGATGATGTGCATGGTTGTAGTCTGTGGTGTGGACCCAGAGGGTAGTAGTCATACGAGTCCCAATGCAACTCGGATTTAGAGTTATGCATCTATAACAATGTGGATTGTCATTAGAGTTGCTCGACAACCATGTATATCCCATAAACCATCCTTCTTGCATTATATTTATTGATGTGATCTACTGATTATAGGAAATATGGTAGAAAAAATTTAAATCTTGCATCCTGCTCTGTGCCATATTTCCCATCACTAAGACCTTTGCCACGTGACAAGGAAGACATGTAAATTGTTTCACTTAGATTAAATAGGTGACCACATATCACATGAAAAACATAAATATTGAAACACCCATGGTGTGTGTGACTAAATAACATCAGAACTATTGGAAAAAGAGTAAAAAAAACTAACACAGCCATCATCTTCACTCAAAACTTGTAATGAGTGAAATAGCAAGAGAGCTTCAACATAGTTCACCAGCTAGGGATCCAATTCCCATAGTTGTGATCAAACTTCATCAGGGATAATAGAAATATTTATCACCAATCTCTTCTAGTGTAAAAGACCTAGAGTTGAGATCCCAGGTTCTCCAGAAACTCCAAAACCAGTTCCCACCATGGTTGTGAAGTTTGTGAGAGCCCCAAAACCATGATCTTGGAAAAAAACACAAATATAATGCTTCTCCCAAGTTCATAAAGAACAATTTGAATCCTCGATAGTATTTGAACCATATAATTCTTTTTGTCTAGTATATGATGATGACATTTTAATAGCCAGTAAAATGATATATCTGCGGAGCATTTTTTAATCCAAAAGGCATTACCATCCTTTCATAATGTCCTTGTGGAGTACTAAATGTTGTTAATGGTATACTTTTTTCATCTAATCATATTTGGTAAAATCCCAATTTACAGTCAAATTTTGAATAAATGTTTTTTCCTCTTCTCATATTTATTAAAGTTTCTTTATGTGGAAGAAAATATCCATCAAATTTGGTATATTGATTTAGTTGCTTATAATTTACTACCATTCTAGCTTTTCCTCTTTTTATTTCTGCATGGTTTCTAACCATGAATGCTGGACTAGAATGAGGGCTTTTTGATTTCTATATTAATTGTGATGTTTCTAATTCTTGTAATTGGGTATGGAATTCTTCAATATCAACATGATTATATCTAATGGGTTTTACTCTGATTATTTTATTTTCATCAATTAGTTCGATTGTAGCCCATTCTTGACTGATATTCCAAAGGGCTAATGGATTATCACTATAGTTCTTTTCAAATAATGCCTCAATATCTTTTATATTGAGTTGTGCAATGATTTTCCCAGTTATGGGTTGTTTTTTATTTGTAATATAATCGCCACGTTTGCTACGAAAATTAAATTTGTTTCTTTTATATGCTTTTTGTGTTCTTTTTATTGTAATCCAATGATCACAAGGTGTTAATAGTTGAATACAATGTTGATGTTGTATATATAATTTGAATTTTTGTAAGAAGTTATTTCCTAGTAATATGTCTTGTTGTGCATATTCGGGAGTATAAAATGGTGGACATGTAACTATATAATTTCCTAAAATAATTTTAGGTTTTCTAACTCCATGAGTTAATTCATGTCTTTTTCCTGTAAAATCTTTTCCATATAATGTAGGTAATGTTGTAATATATTTTTCAGGAAAGCATTGTCTTCGGGCAATACAAGTTCCTGCACCTGTGTCTAGGAATGCATGAAAGTATTCTATTTTATATTCTTCGTATACAATTCCTGCTACTATATATACACTATATATACTAGTTATTTTCTTTTTTCCAAAAATATTCTTGGTTATTATGTGTAAAATATAGTCCTTCACTTTGTAGTGAAAATGGTTCCATTTGTTGTAATGCACTCATTCCTAATATAATTTCTATGTCGCCATTACGACTATCTGATTGTACATAGAGTGTAATGTCAATTTTTATATCTTGTATTTCAATTGTTACTATGGCTTGATGTGTAATTTCATATTCTTGTCCATCGAAATTCGTATATGCATACGGTGATCCTATGGGTATTTTTCTAAATAAGGTATCATTCCTTGTTGAATGAATAAAGCTCCTGCCCCTGAATCTATTAATATTATAGTCATATTCCATTCTTGTCCATTAAAATATTTTCCATATAATTTATAATTTCTAGCATTTCTATTATCTGCTAAAATTCTTAAACTTGACGTTCTTGGAAAATTTCTTAATATTGGTCGTAATCTTCCATTATATCTATCAATGTTTGCTCTGGCTTCTTCTATTATGTCTCCATTTGTTAATTGTAATTGATATCCCTCATATCGTAATCTCCTTGGGATTTTGTTATCTGTTACTAGGGGTTTTTCTGAAACATCTATGTTTATGTTTTCTGGTATTTCTATTTCTAATATTATATCTGGCTTAGTAATTTTTCATATATCTTTAAATATATTAGGAAGTATTATAATATCTTTATCTTCGAATTTTTCAGAGTGATGTGTATTACTAAGAGCATAACTTATTATATATGTTATCGAGTAAGGAATGGATCCTTTTTTCATGAATTCTGTTCTTTGAAAATCCTGTATTAAACTTAAGGTTTTGTTTATATTATTATCTCTAATATTTACACTTATCTTTGGATAAATATTAAAGATTAGTTTCTGATGACTAAGATTTCTTTGTAATATTCCTAACGTAGCATCTTTTCTGTCATTAATCCTATTATCCATTAATAAAATATTTATAGGTGAATCTATTCCTTCTCTAAAAGTTGCTTTAATCATCATTTGAATAGCTCCTATGTGAATCCATCCTATTTTAGATCTGTCTTTTATTTTTTCCATTTTCCTCATTAAATCTTCTTTTCTAAGTAAAGGTATATTTATTCTATTTCTAGTATATTCTATTTGCATAGGCATTTCTCTATTAGTTATTCAGTAATAAAAATTATGTTTTCTTTGGGTAATTTTCTCAAAAATTGATGTTCTAAATCCATCAGAATTTTCTAATCTTAATTTAGTGTTTCTTATTCTATTAAATAATTTTCTATCTATTAATACCTCTTGCAAGAAGTTTCCTGCTTCTTCCTGATATTCTTCTATTATTTCTTCTTCAGTCTGATTCTGTGTCTGAGAAATAATAGATTGATCCATCAGATTGCTCATCATCAGTTATTTGAAAAAATTCTTGAATATTTTCGATCTCAGAAAGTTCTTCTTCTATAATTTCCTCGAATTGCTTTTGATTAATCTTCTTAGATCCTCTTTTTGGACATTCATTAGCATAATGTCCTATTTCCTGACATATAAAACATTTACATTCTTTTGGTTTCTTTTTATTATAATTTTTCTTTCTTCTGTAATATTTTATTTTCAGTTTAGGTTTAAATCCAAACCTTTTCCTTTTCTTGAATTTATATTTGTTTCTTCTATTGTTTCTCCTATGGTTATTGGATGAGTTAGTGGGGAATAAAAAAGTCCTTGTTTTACTACTTTATTTGTTTTTCTACTTAGTGTGGCTTCTGCACACCATTCTTCTAATTTCATTCTTAGAAATTCTATTCGTCCTCCTAATGTATCTGCTCTTTGTCCTATATATTGAGGATATAATTGCATCGCTTTAAATCCCCATGGGTCGGGTACCTTTGTATAAAATAAGTTTAATAAACGCTTACTAGTAACATTTTCTTTATCTGTTCTATCATATATTTTATAAAAATACTCCTGAAATTTACATATATATTCATCAATTCGACACATATCACAAAGTTTTAAGTTATATAATAAAAAGATAAATCTCTGTTTTTCTTTTTCTTTTTTTGTGTCTTTATTTACATTCCATGTTTCACCTAAAAATTCCCTTCTTAATTCATTCTCATAATTATTTACTACTTGGGCTAATGTAGTTGCTGTTCCTTTTACTGCTTCTTTATCGTTGTCAGTTAATCCTTTCCACCAATCTGCTACGATTCCTTGGAAGGTTAAATGAAAAAATCTTGATGATGTTTCTACATCATAGCGTTGTGATGTTATTGATAAATATGTGGCTTTTTCCCATCTTGTTATGGCTTTGTCTATATTTCTTACACAATTTAGATTTAAATAAATTCCGTTAGCACTAATATATTCTTTATTCATATAATCAACTGGGGTTTCTATAGCAATTTTACTTGGTCTTCTATCTGATGCCCAGTTTATTCCTTCATATCTATAACTATCAGTAGGTTTTCTTCTAAAGCTAGGATCTGACCAATATCTAGTTCTTGATTGTTATGGTATCTCATTTTGTCCTTTAGGGATTGTTGTTGGCATGGTAACCTGACTTCCAGAACTTTCTTCCTGTAGTGGTTTCATGTTTATTGTTCTAACTTTTTCAGTTAATCTTACTATTTCTTGACTTAGATTATCTAATTCTTCTGCTTCGGCTTCTAAGTATCTATTTTCTAATTGTTCGATTTTAAAGTCATCTGTTTCTTCTATCTGAAGAGGACATAGACTTATTTCATTTCCACTTGTTTGGAATAGGTTTATTTTTGATAAACATTCGTTATTTTGTTTTTCATACAAATATTCCACTGTTCTTTGTAATTCTACTATCATTTCTTGGATCCTCTGAAAGTTTTTCGAATGGTTTTCATGAACATGTACTTCTAATTTCTTATACATATTATTCAATATTAACTTCAAATTCTAGATCTAAAGCTTCGTATATGTTATTATCTTCTAACTCGTTAAATTCGTTTCTCACAATTTTATCTTTGTGTTTTGAATCGTTACATGTCTCTGATATATATATATATATATATATATATATATATATATATATATATATATATACATATATATATCTATATACATATATATACATATATACATATATATACATATATACATATATATGTACATATATATACATATATGCATATATATGTACATATATATAGATATACATATATATATGTAGAAATATATACATATATAGGTGTATATATATATGTACATATATACATACATATATATATATATACATGTACATATATATACATATATATATACATATATATATACACATATATATACATACATATATATATATATATGTATGGGATTAAGAGAGCAAAATTTCTCTCTCGTTCTCCTATAACCTGCGGTCGAGGTCAGACGCTCGGGAGGGTGATAAATCAAGAGATGCTTCTCCGTGTGGTTTTGAACCCAGGTCCCTTCACTGGGGACTAGCGCAATTCGCCAACCGGGCTATTCCATTACTGGCTATATATATGTATATATATATATAGCCATTCATTTGCTACCCATGCAAGTAACTAAGGTTAGTTACCCATGCTTCTATTTTGGTAAAGTAAGGCATATATTTGTAATGAGACAAACAATATTGTAATGAGATAACTAAAATTGTAATACAAAGACTCATTTTTTCATACTACGTAAACTTATGTGCTAAATATCACATGTTGTATATATATATATATATATATATATATATATATATATATATATATATATATATATATATATATATATATATATATATATATATATATAGAGAGAGAGAGAGAGAGAGAGAGAGAGAGGGAGGGGGAGAGAGTCAGGGTAGAATACACTCGAGTGTATAGGTCGTACGCTACCCTCAATTGGTGATTTCATATGTAGACCATTTTTTTGACAAATTCAAATAGTTTATATTCATTATTATAGAAAATGCATGCTGCATGCAAAATTTGAGTTCATTTGGATTCTTCTATGTCACACTCCTATGGTCAATAAAATTAATGTACCGAACTAATTTGAATAGTAATAAAATTTACGTTTGACCCAAGTTGTCTTGAAAACGTTAGGACCAATCAAGGATTCTTCAATCAACTTGATCAGGGTTTCCAATTGAAGGAATGCACACACATTGAGTCAACAAATTGGATCCATTGGATCATCATCCAACATATAATTAAGTTTAGAACTCAAACGGTCAACTAAACAAACGGTCAACCCCTTCATTCGGTTTTGAGTCCAAAACACAAAATGGTTTGCAAACTATTTGGTCTCAAATGGTTTGGTGAAACCGTTTGGACCAAAGGTCCAAGACCGTTTGCTAATGTTCTTAGTTGAGGTGTGTGCTTATGAACATGTTATTATCTTCAACCTTTAGACATATGAAAGCTACTGCCATTTCCATGGAAACTCCATTAATCAAGCTATTGCAATAATAATAATTAAATCAATTGTATGGAGAAATCGAATTCAATGACAAAGATTAAGGGTTTAAGTTATATAACCCGCCTTCAAATATGATCCCAAGCTCCAAGATTCATGGATCCAATGATGATTGAAGCTCTAGCAACCTCCCAAGGTCATTTCTCAAGCTTTTGGAGTGAAAGGATCGGCTAGGGTTGAAGATGGAGTGAAGAAATGAAAGAATCATACATTGTTCTATGATTTTCACCATGAAATCAAGAAGAACGAAGGTCAAAGATTTACCAACAGGTTCGGGGCGTCCTACCTGCTGTTCTTAGCTCTCTTGGTAGATTTTTCAAGAAAGGAGAAGAAAGGAATCCGTAAAAAAGATCCTTAGGTGGGTTGGAAAAGGCTCTTTTATAAGAAAAACCAATGAGAGAGAAATTGCTTTTATAAAAATCATTTAGTTCCAAAATTATTGCCACCTCTTCCTCCGTAGTTTACTTGCATGCAAAGGCAACTCAATCCCACCGAGTTCCCTTCCATTATCCATGGATTAAGGGAAAAGAAATTAAGCACCTTAATCCCTTATAATATTAATATATATATTTGAGTGGGAATTCTTTTCCTTATAATAAGGTGAGTGTAATTTCACCTCGTTATGATATTTTCGGTCCTTGAAAAGATCAAGGACATCCAAACACATCTGAATTCTACCATTTTAATTTTGGTTGAAGGCCCTTCAATTGTTTTATTTATTTTTGCATTAATGTTTCCATTATGCTTAAATCTTGATTATTTTAATATCAAGATTCTCTCTCCTCCAAATTAATTCAAATGAGGCGCCCTTCTCAATTTCCTTGCTCCACATGATGCCAAGAAACATTAGGGACCTTATAGAAGTGGTAATTTACATATTTAACCCTAGGTTTTGGGTAAATTGCACATTACACCAAAACTAAGTTTTCATGCACAACCACTGCTTTATCAACTCTTTCTTGGAATTCAGGCTATCACAAGCCATACCTCTGCATCATCTTCACTCTCATGATGCATTAACACATGAGGAACATATTATCATGCACAATTTGCAAATGGCCCCTCAACTTGGGTAATTTGCACTTTAATCCAAGACATGCAAAATATTGATTTCAACAATATTCAAAAAGGACTAAAATGTAATATAAGTTCCTCTTGAGCCTTAATTACTTTTCAAAAGATAAGAGCATACATATAATGACTTTTTTTAAGCAAAACACCTAGGGTTAATTCATAACCCAGGTCAGGGATGTTACAAGTTTATCCACATCTTACAATGATTTCATCCCCGAAATCATCAACAAAACATTAAGAGAAAAGAGTAGGATATTTCCTCCTCATCTCATCCTCTAGTTCCTACGTAGCTTCTTCAACGCCACGGTGATTCCAGAGAACTTTTACAAGACTAATATCTTTCTTTTCAACTTCTTGATTCTTCTGTCAAGAATCAACATTGGCCCTTCCACATATGATATGTCATCACTTAGTTCTACCTCCACAGGATGTAGAACTAACTCAATGTCAGGATGACACTTCGTCAACATAGAGATATGGAACACTGGGTGTAATCTATGCAACTCAGGTGGTAACTCCAGCTTATAGGCTACCTTTCCCATTCTCTCAATGATCAGATAAGGCCCCATAAATCCACGAGCTAACTTCCCTTTCTTTCCAAATCTTAGGATACCTTTCCAAGGTGAAACCTTAAGGTATACCCTGTCTTTGACATTGAATTCTAAGGGTCTACGATGCTTGTCAGCATAGGATTTTTGTCTATCCTGGGTTGTTTTCAACTATTGTTGTATGATCTTTATCTTCTCAGTTGTTTGTCGAACCAGCTCAGGACCCAAAAGTTGATATTCACCAGTTTCATACCAACATAGGGGAGATATACAACACCTACCATATAAAGCCTCATATGGTGCCATCTCAATATTGTGATGATAGCTATTATTATAAGCAAACTCTATCAAGCTCAGATGTAGATCCCAACTCCCCACAAACTGAAGGACACATGCCCTAAGCAAGTCCTTCAAGGTTTGCATCGTCCTCTCCGACTGTCCATCTGTCTAAGGATGAAAGGTTGTACTAAACCTCAGTTGAGTGTCCAATGCTTTATGAAGTCTTTCCCAAAAATGACTTGTAAACTGAGGACCTCTATCAGAAACTATTGTAACTGGTACCCCATGCAGCCGCACTATCTCATTTCTGTAGATTTGTGCAAGCTTCTCAACTATATAGGTTGTCTTGACAGGTAAGAAATGTGTTGTCTTTGTCAACCTATCAACTATTACCCAAATGGAATCATGACTTTTGGCTGTTCTAGGAAAACCAACCACAAAGTCCATAGTTACATGATCCCACTTCCACTGTGGTATAGGCAGGGGTCGCATTGTTCCTGTGGGCTTCTAATGTTCAGCTTTAACCTACTGACACATCGGACACCGCATAACAAACTCAGCAACATCCTTCTTCAAACCAGGCCACCAATACATATTCTTTAAGTTATGTTACATCTTGGTGCTCCCTGGATGCATAACATACATTGAAGAATGAGCTTCCTCCAGGACTAACTTTCTTAAGTTGTCAACATTAGGTACTACCATCCTATCATGGTAACAGGCTACCTGATCCTCAGAATCATGGAAACCATCCCATTTCTCACTGCCATATTCTAACCCGATCTGCTGAATCATAGAATCAGTTTGTTGTGCTTCTTTAATTTGGTATCTTAGAGTTGGTTTTATGTGCATCTCAGCTAACAACCCGGCTAACAATGACACTTTTATCTATACATTGTCTTGCCTTAAGGAGATAAACATATCTTTCTTAGAGCACACAAAGGAGTTTAGCTGTGCTTTATCTAGGACTGGTGTTGTTGATTTTCTACTTAGTGCATCAACAACCACATTGGCTTTTCCTGGATGATAATCAATTGTACAATCATAGTCCTTGATTAACTCCATCCAGCGGCGTTGCCTCATATTTAGCTCATGCTCAGAAAAGATATACTTTAGGTTTTTATGGTCTATGAAAATCTGGAATATTTCTGCATAGAGATAATGTCTCCAGATCTTCAAGGCATGGACCATAGCAGCTAACTCCAAATTGTGTGTCGAATAATTCTCCTCATCTTTCTTAAGCTGTCGAGAAGCAAAAGAAATCACTTGCTTATCCTGCATCAACACACATCCTAAGCCATTCTTAGATGCATCACAGAAGACTATGTACCTGTTTCCTTGCTCAGGTAGTACCAACACAGGTGCATTTGTTAACCTTTCCTTCAACAACTGGAAAGATTGTTGACACTTGTCATTCCAGATAAAAGGAATCTCCTTTCTGGTCAATTTAGTCACGGGCAAGGCTATTGAATTGAAGTTCTTAATGAACCTCCTGTATTAGCCTGCCAATCCTAGGAAATTTCGTATCTCTATCGGTGTCTTCAGTTGTTCCCAATGCAGGATATATTCTACTTTCTTAGGATCAACACGAATACTTGAGGCAGATATTACGTGTCCAAGAAAGGAAACTTATGGTAACCAGAACTCACATTTGCTAAACTTAGCATACAACTTATGCTCTCTTAGCAAAGTCAAAGCTTGGCGAAGATGTTGTTCATGTTGTTGAGTATCTCTACTATATATCAGAATATCATCTATGAAGATGACAACACACAGATCAAGAAAAGGTCGAAGGATTTAATTCATGAGTTCCATAAATGCAGGTGGTGCATTAGTTAGTCCAAACGACATAACTGTGAACTCATAGTGACCATACCTTGTCCTAAAGGTAGATTTAGGTATGTCACCCTCCTTGATACATAAATGATGGTATCCCGACCTTAGATCTATCTTAGAAAAGACAATCATTCCATGCAACTGGTCAAACAAGTCATCAATCCTTGGTAGAGAATACTTGTTCTTTATAGTTACCTTGTTTAACTGTCTATAGTCAATGCATAAACGCATAGATCCATCCTTTTTCTTAACAAAAAGAATCGGAGCACCCCAAGGTGAAGTTCTCATTTGGATAAAACCCTTCCCAAGAAACTCTTGCAGTTGTTTCTTGAGTTCTGCCATTTCAGTATGCGCCATCCTATATGGCATTTGTGCTATTGGTTGTGTGCCCGGTATTAGATTTATTTCAAAATCAATCTCTCGGGGTGGTGGGACACCTGGAAGTTCTTCAGGAAATACATATTCAAAATCCCTGACTACCAGAACTTCAGAAGGATGAGGACTATCCATTTTGGTATGAACCACACGGGCTAAGAATGCAAGGCATCCTTGTCTCATCAACCTCTCAGCTACCATAGCTGATACAAGACATGTTGGAAGAATCTTTCTATCTCCCTGAAAGATCCATGTGTCACCACCATATGTGAACATAGCTTGCTTGGAACTACGATCCAAGACAACCTTATACTTCTCTAAGGTATCCATCCCAAGGATTATATCAAAACCCTACATCTCAAGTGGTATAAGATCCACTTGAATGCGATGATCAGAAAAGAAAAGATTGCGGGGAGAATACACTTCCCGCAACATTGCAGACCCCATCAAAGGTGTCTCTAAAAACAAGCTATCTGCTCTACGAATGACAATCATATTGCAGTTATCAATCACTTCTCGAGTGATAAAAGAGTGTGTAACACTGACCTGTCATGATCTATTAACACTGATACGAAGCAGGATAAAGACATATTAGAATAAAGAAGTTCCATCTGACCTGTCACAACCCGACAGTTGACGACTGCTTCTGGCTGGTTCATAGCATAGAACCTAGTTGTCGCTTGTTGTTGGCCCTATCCTCAATTATTAGATGTCGAAGAACTGGCTTGGGATGCTTGTCCACGTCCTGTAGTACCACTGTCAGGCTGTTGCCTTTGAGAGCCCTGCTGACTCTGCCTCGGTTGCTGGGTCACATTCCTGACTTTCTCAGGACAATCCTTCACCACATGGCCTTCTCTTCCACATCTATAACATGTTACATTCCCCCTCGGTGGTCTGGGTGGTCCTGTTACTGACATAGAGGTCGAGCTATGAGCTCCCTTCGGTGGTATACTACGATCTCTACCCTTACTTGACGTCCACTGCATCTGGGTTTTGAACCTTGGTGGTGGTGTAGACAGAGAATACCTTGGTTTCTTGAAACTTCCAGCACTCTGTCCTTAAAATGTGGGTATTCCTTCTTACCCTTGTTCTGTCACTTCTCAACTACATACCTCTCTATGTGTCTTATAGACTCCACGAAAGTGGAAAACCTCTCCTGGTTCTCCAAAGCAGACACCACAGTGGTTAATTTAGCATTCAACCCCTTCTCGAACCGCCAAATTCTCTCGTCATCATTATATGCCATGTGCGGACATAACCACAACAGATCCATGAACCTAGCCTCATACTCGCTAATGTTCATTGGTCCTTGTTTAATCCTCTCAAACTAAGAGATCTGGTCATCTAGATACGTCTTGGGAAAGTATCTAGCGATGAATTCACGCCCGAATTCATCCCATCCAATCACAACTCCACGTCTTTTGCTTTCCTCGATGGTGCACCAGTGGCCAACACTCCTGTTTAAGAGATATACAACATGCTTGACCCTCTCATCATCAGGAATCATGAGGATTCTGAAGGCTTTCTCTAGTTCAATCAACCATAGGTCAGCATCTGCCAGATCAGCTGTACCAGCATATTATAAGGCTCCTACCCTCTTCAGCCTTTCCAAAGTCTTGTCGGCACCATGTCTTTCATCATGGGTTGGTGCCCTAGGTGCAGGTATTGGCATTGTATCCGTCATGTGGGTCATAGATTCCATAAACTGCCCGAACATAGCCTGGAAGGCTGGGTTCCCCATATCAGCTTGATTGAACTGGGGTTGTTCAGGTACATGTTCCTCCCTGTCCTGGTCTCTTGCACCTCCTCCCAGTGCAGCAACACTGCTCTCAGCAGTGTGTTCATCATGTGATCCAAACATCTTTAGTTCTTCTTCTCCTCCTATATGAGCAGAAGGCACTATCAGATAACTGGAAGACACTAGAACAGACTCAACAACCTTAGTCCTATGTCTCTGTAGACTCATCGAACCTAGAGCTATGATACCACTTAACTTGTGGCATACAACTCGCAAAAACTAGACTAACTAATGCGGAAGCATTTTATTAGCAGTGGAATTAATGATAATCACTAAAAATTAAAACCATTTATCAAAAGATCCATTCACAGGAAAACTCTTTCATTCCGAACCAAAGTATTTCAAGTACATATTAGTTCACTAGTCCATCTCTCATACTATTTCCTCTCGAGAGTTACAACATTAACTGCCCTGTTAAACTATACATCAGTAGTATAAAAATCTCGAGGCATCAAGCCAAAATATCAGATCGAATTGTCAAAGCACTAACTCCTAGGACCCGAGAGTACAGAGATGACTCATAGGACTAACTATACAAAACCAGATAGCCAATGTCTCCACCTGATGGAACACTATTGTCCCTGAGGCTGTTGCTACTGCTCTTCCCCGGAAGAAGAGTTTCTGCCTTGTCGTCTGTGTCTACCTAAAAATGTTGAATCCCACGGGGGAGAGACAATTATAAAAATTTCCCTAGCGGGATATATAAATCTCTGCCAAAACATTATCATTGCAGTTTAATAGAAATAAACTGAGCAGTGAGATAATATAAATTAGTAACAGATGAATCAACATCTATGTATATTAGGGAAACATTCTTATGCAAGTATTACAACTATAACTTGATTAGGTAGCATGTCTCAAATTCAATATGAATTAAAATATCATAATTAACATTTATGTATCAAGGACATGCTAAGAAATATAACATAAACCAGTGGTTCTCGTATTTCAATCCTATGCAAATACGCTACATGAATGATTATATTTTGCAAACATATTTAAGCTCTGAGAAGATGAGGTATACCTCTCATACTCCAACCGACCATTTCTAGAATCGAAATCGGTACCATAATTAGGTCAACAGAAGAGCCAGATTCCCATGACCTCCCACTTCCCGGTCAGTACGGGACCACAAACTAGACTATGTCGACTGCTCAAATAGCTTTCCTGGGTATACTGGAACTTTGCTATAGAGTTACAGTGTCAATTGCACTCACATGGGCAATTGAGAGCATTAATGCTTATCTCCATCGACCTAACATAAAATATCATTGGGAGATTAATGATACATCCATCCCAACCATTGGGAGATTTATGTTACATCTATCCCGACACATGAAGGATTGATAGGTTTGATGTTTACCTTCCCTCAATCTATTCACAAGGACGTAAGGATATTTTTTACCATTTACACCCACATATTCAGAATATGTGAACTCCAGCAATTCTATAGGAAAACCTATTTCACCATCACCAACTTCTGACGATGATGGATCTATGGTTAGAGCACTACATGAATAGATTTCACTTGATTAATTAAGTACATTTTCATATTCTTTTAGCATCAGGCAAGTTCTCAACCAAAACTTATTATGATAATGCTATAAAGAAACATGTACTATTTCCATCAAATACTCAATTGTCTTTAAAGATATTGGGAATTCAGTCCCTTATTTCAAAACTGGGAATTCTCATCCCTTTACAATTTCATCACCATAATCATATGGCCCTGGGTAATTAAACCCTTGATTCATCATTAAGCATTGTTACCACATTTTTAGGTAACCATCACCTTCAGGTCAATTGACCAAGGCAAACATAATACTTGTTATTACAAGCATCACACATGGTAATGGAGGCCCATTAACTCTCTTGTTACCTCTTACCAGGAAACAAGGTATATTATGACACTCAAGGCACAATCACAATAGTGAATTAAACATCACAACTCATACCTGGCCATGATCATCATTTCAAGATACCTGCATGGTTAGCACAGATGATAACAGTGATATCAATTGCATATCAGAACCATGTACAACAAATATGAATTCACTATTCATGGGTAACACCACTATTCCCTTACCAGGGTTAGGGTTTCCCATTTCATGTCATATGAGGATAATCATCCCATTATCACATCAAAGATATGGTTTATCACCATATTGCTCAAGATTAGGGTTTGCTGAGCATTACATAGAATTACCCTGGATTTGAGCTTCACAACACATTAAACATCAGGGTTTCTCATGAAACCATCCTCAGTTAGGGTTTCACATCAAATTTACCCTATGATAGGAACTATATTCAATAATCCACAATTAGGGTTTACTATTCATCCCAATTAGGGTTTCATGTTCCATTACCCATAATCAGGGTTTACTATTCATCCCAATTAGGGTTTCATGTTCCATTACCCATAATCAGGGTTTACTATTCATCCCAATTAGGGTTTTACATTACATTACCCCAAATTAGACTCACATATATCATCACCCTGGATTAGGGTTACAACCATAATTGCTCGAAATTAGGGATAAGATTCAATAACCTTGTCAATTAGGATTTATGTTCATGATTAGGGTTTCATGATCTCTTTACTTAAGGATCATACCCTTAATCACCACATGAATCATACTCATGCATCAATTCCATATTATCACCCTCTCAACTTGGTTAGGTTACATCAACCCTTAGTCAAGTTCATACAACTATGATTGACATAGTGTACCAAGTCATTGATTTTATAAGCAATTAGGGTTCATCCCTTAATTGGTACTAATAACTTGGGTACTATTAGGGTTTCAACCTTCGTACCTTCATTGATAACTATTACTAACAATCATTGGATCAATTGGAACTATCATTACCTTCAATATCTAAGTGATTGAACCACATTGAACTCCATTCGATTTTGAAAGTTTCACCACCAAATGGTTTTCAAATCATTTGCCACCAAACGGTTTTGAAACAATTTGACCCCAAATGGTTTTGAAACCATTCACCCCAAACAGTTTCAAGACTATTTGGTCTCAAACGGTCTCAAGACTATTTGGGCCAAATCAGTCCCAAAACCGCAAGGGCTCACTAGGTCATTCATCAATCCAATTGATTTTCAATTGCATCATTGAATTGAGTATTGGTTATTAAATTGAAGGAATTATCAATCAATACCATTAGATCATCTTCCATGGGTCAAGGATCAACCACTAACACACCAAACGGTTTTGAAACCGTTTGGTCCCAAATGGTTTCAAAACCGTTTGGGCTCAAACGGTCTTGAAACCATTTGGGACCAAACAGTTTCAAAACTGTTTGGGGGGTTAGTGGTTGATCCTTGACCCATGGATGATGATCTAATGGTATTGATTGATAATTTGAATAACCAATACTCAATTCAATGAACCGTTTGACCCAAATTGTCTTGAAAATGTTAGGACCAGTCAATGATTCTTCAATCAACTTGATTACGGCTTACAATTGAAGGAATGCACACACATTGAGCCAATCAATTGGATCCATTAGATCATCATCCAATATGAAATTAAGTTCAGACCTCAAATGGTCAGCTAAACCAAACAGTCAACCCCTTCATTTGGTTTTGAGTCCAAAACACCAAATGGTTTGCAAACCGTTTGGACCAAAGGTCCAAGACCATTTGCTCATGTTCTTGGTTGAGGTGTGTGCTTATGAACAAGTTATTATCTTCAACCTTTAGACTTACGAAAGCTACTACCATTTCCATGGCAACTCCATTAATCAAACAAGGCTATTGCAATAATAACAATTAAATCAATTGTATGGAGAAATCAAATTCAATGACATAGATTAAGGGTTTAAGTTATATAAACCACCTTCAAATCTGATCCCAAGCTCCAAGCTTCACGGCTCCAATGATTATTGAAGCTCTAGCAACCTCTGAAGGTCATTTCTCAAGCTTTTGGAGTGAAAGGATTGGCTAGGGTTGAAGATGGAGTGAAGAAATAAAAGAATCATACATTGTTTTATGATTTTCACCATGAAATCAAGAAGAACGAAGGTAAAAGACTTACCAACAGGTTGGGGGAATCCTACCTACTATTATTAGCTCTCTTGGTCGATTTTTCAAGCAAGGAGAACAAAGGAATCCGAAAAAAAGAACCTTAGGTGGGTTGGAAAAGGCTCTTTTATAAGAAAAATCAATGAGAGAGAAATTGTTTTTATAAAAATCATTTAGTTCCAAAATTATTGCCACTTGTTCCTCCTTGGTTTACTTGCTTGAAAAGGCAACTCTATCCCACCGAGTTCGCTTCCATTATCCATGGATTAAGATAAGAGAAATTAAACACCTTAATCCCTTATAATATTAATATACATATATATATTCGAGTGGGAATTCTTTTCCTTATAATAAGGTGAGTGGAATTTCACCTCGTTAGGATATTTTCGGTCCTTGCAAAGCTCAAGGACGTCCACACACATTTTAATTCTATGATTTAAATTTTGGTTGAAGGACCTTTAATTATTTTATTTATTTTTGCATTAATGTTTCCATTATGCTTAAATCTTGATTATTTTAATATCAAGATTCTCTCTCCTCCAACTTAATTCTAATGAGGTACCCTTCTCATTTTACTTTCTCAACATGATGCCAAGAAACATTAGGGACCTTATAGAAGTGGTAATTTACATATTGCACCCTAGGTTTTGGGTAAATTGCACATTACACCAAAACTAGGTTTTCATGCACAACCATTGCTTTATCAGCTCTTTCTTGGAATTCAGGCTATCACAAGCCATAACTCTGCATCATCTTCACTCTCATGATGCATTAGCACATGAGGAACATATTATCATGCACACTTTGCAAATAGACCCCTCAACTTGGGTAGTTTGCACTTTAGTCCAAGACAGGAAAAATATTGATTTCAATAATATTAAAAAAGGACTGAAATGTAATATAAGTTCCTCTTGAGCCTTAATTACTTTTCAAAAGATAAGAGAATACATCTAATCACTTTTATTAAGCAAAACACCTAGGGTTAATTCATAACCCAGGTCAGGGATGTTACAGGATGGCTGGAGATATTATCATCCATCTTACTTGACTCAAACTTTGCTCATTGTAAGAAAAGTCAGAAACTAACTTGAACATGTGAAACAATGACCAAGTTCTGATGTTGCAAACAAAAATGGAACATATGAATATATGCAAGACATGACATATCCTTTTTCCTCAAATTTTTCATAAATTAGTTCTACAAGTGATTCAACTTTTGCCCCTCCATAATATGAATAAACTTTGGTAGTTTTGATAATAGAATTTAGTGTTTATGTCCCCGATCCTACTGCTCCTTAAGGTAACTTCTTCTTTCTCAATGACATGTGCAAGAGTCTCCATCAAGATGATGTATCTTTTTTTGTGAGTGTGCTTCCCTGATTTGGTAATTGTACATAGGCTTAATTTTACATGCACAAGCCTTGGGATTACACAATCATCATCTGGTTGATAAGGGAAAACATTGCTCACATGATATTGAAGGATCCATTACATATTTTATGGAATCTAATAGGAATATGCACTATGTTTGAGCCAAGTTTCAATCACCATGCCATTCAATTATCATGTAAAGTTGATTATCTCACTCTCTTACTGACCGAACATGGATGATTTGAGGATGATGTCTTATGGTGTCTGGACGTGATCACATGACTTCAATCCTTTTGATAGTATACCAACATAGATTATAACAAGGGATAGAGTAATTGATCTTCCTTTTCACCACTATGATCCTATTATATTCATAGAGCTGAAAATTAGGATTGATGCACACAATAAAAATTGCACTCTAAGAAAATTTGTAGGTTTTTCTAAACAAGTGGATTCCTCTCATCTTAATTTCCCTATAGCAATCATCAATGGACTTCTTTTTAAAGTAAATTATGAAATTACAAATGACCTCTCAAAAATGATGAAAAATATGCAATATAAAGGTTTTTCAACAAGAAATCATTCTCGAATGTTTTAGACCTTGATTTTCATAGGTAAGACTTTAAAATTTTGGATGTGGATTAGGGTTTACTAAAAATGATACAATGTATAAATCATAGAGTGAACATATATTATAGGTGTTTAGTGCTCAATAAGGACAATATTAGATTGACTTAGGTACCTTGATCCAGATAATGGGCCACACTATTGTATACTTTTACTTTGTTTGTCAAATACATACATGCATATATATATATATATATATATATATATATATATATATATATGATTAGGAATAAAGTACATATCATGAAATTCTAAGGATTCTTAAAAACAATACTTCTTTATACATTGCTTGATTGCTTCTATATGCTAAAACTTTATGATATAAATTTCACTAAGGCTATAATATATGATCATGTAATTGAAAGAAAAATGATTAAGAGTTCAAATTCACATTTAACAAGTAGAAAATAAATCATCTACCACAACCAAGATTATATCCTTGTTCATGTTATGATTAAGATTAATGTTCATGTAAATAACTGGAATTGATTAAGTTTTATATGATTCTCACAATTACAGACCTCAAGAGGTCATTATGGGCTTCGTAGAAATCATGGGCATTCCTAGAATTATGTAACCTTGTGTAGATAAATTTTATATAGAATTCATATATCCTCATTCAATTATTTATGTCATGACCAATTTCAAAAATGCTTAAGTGAAATATGATGTCATGTTTTCTTTATGTCAAGTATAACATAAATTTATTCTTTCTATATTGTGCCAATAATGTTTTTTCATAATGTTATTTTCCTTTGCATGGTTGGATACAGGATATACCTAGATTTTGTATCATGTTAGGATTGAATAAGAGATTTTTAAGGACTAGAAGACATGAAGATGTACATGGTGGGGTACCATCTACCTAGAAAATCCAATTATATAGCATGATTTTATTTGTGCCCTAGTATATGTTTGGCTATGATTGGCATATTTAGTTCTAAAACTTGAGAAAGAGTTGTAGTTTCTTTTCCCGTGAACATTGTATGAGACATTTCAAATTTAATGTATGATGAATGTTTTCTTATTGCAATGTTTATCATGTTTGTAGCATTCCTTCAATCGCGAGTACCCAACATTATGAAAAACATGGGGATTCTTCCGCCATCATATGTAACATGTAGGGGTGTTACAATGTGGTTTTAGATTGAAATGATTATATGGAAACAAGCATATATAATTCATATTTTCAAATCCTAGGTATATGTAATATTTACCAGATGGCCCTTAAGACATATGACAGGGGCAAGGAGAAGATGGATAATAGAGCTATGTACTTTAATGAATAAGTAAGAAAGAATGAAACCCTTAGGTAACCCTAAATGACATAGTCAATGCACTCACCAATTTTGTGGTCTAAATTCCCCATCACCTGAAGAAAAATAGAATTGACACTAGTAGATTTCCTATAGAAAAGGTCATACTCTTTCTTTGTTGTTGAAGAAGTAGATGTAGTTCTAAAGGTAATGAATGGATTGGAGGTATTCATTTTCTTGACTTTGAAATCCATCGATATTCTATGGTTTGGTTTATGACCTGTATTCTAAAGGGAAAACCCATTAATGGTGAAACAACATTCTCAACTCAAGATGGTTTGGATTTCTCCTATATCTCGATGCACCTTCACTCTCATGGTTTGGATTTCTCAAAGCTTTCCAACATCTCTCTGTTACCAAGTCTATATAGACATGAAGGAGGAAGAAATGTCACATAGTAGATGTATATGATATGACTGTCATAAAATAAGCCTTGATGTTCTATCACTCCAAAAGTTTGATCATGGGTACACAAAAGTGTAAAGATCTAAGAATTTCATGTAAGGAATCAAACCAAAATTAAGCTTTTCCTTGTAAGAAGAAGAATTTGATCTTTTCAAGAATCCCTTGATGTATCCCAAGAGTTGGAAGACTATCCTATAATATCATCCAAGAAGGAAGTCCCCAAAAAGAAATAATCAACACCCTCCTTGCAATAACCATGTAGTGAAGTGAAAGGAACATGATCCTGCAACTATAGAAGAACCTAAGTGACCAAATGTCCAACTTGTAAACGAACTCCTTCTTTCCCATGTAGGTAAGCCATAGGAGCATGTTACCATTGTGTACAACATGGGCACATAAAGGCAGATTACCCTCAAATCTTAAAGAAGGATCAAAACCAGAATAAGGAAAAAAGTCCACAACTTATAAGGAAATCTAGGGTGTTTTCATGGATGTAGTGAATATGAGGACCATGGTAATAGTTAATTCATGCTCACATAAATCTTTTTACAAACCCTAGATGTCAAATATATACATATCTATTTGTACATCCAAAATTAGGAACCTATGTGAACTTTGGATAGTTAACTATCACCATCTAAGGGGTAAGTAAAACTCTAAGGTGGGTAGTAACCTAAAGAACATTTTTAGGACACAATTTTATTAAGGTTGGTATTATTCTAATAGCCCAATACTCAACCTTACGATTCCATATTCTCAATAGACTTTAAAGAAATAGAACTTAATCTTTAGAACATATGAGATAGTTCAAATAATAACTCCATCATTTGAAATATGATATAAAACATAAATAAATGAATGATTCTCTCTCTTCCCCCCTTTATACATATATAGATTCCCCTTATCTCAAAATTATAGAAAAATGAATTATCATTCACTCTTTTTCTATCTCATCTATATAACTCCTCCATACATATGAAATTAATTAAGAAATTCAATTAATTAAATGAATATCACTATCTACAAAGTATGGCTCCGGTTAACTACAAATGGAAACACACCTCAACCTATTACTTTTTAGTACATATAAACGACAATAATATCTACATGGATATATTGGCTAATTAGTTAGTCAAAACCTAAAAATATTACCTAGTAATGTTTTATACACTCAAATGAACATGTGGCCAAATGTTTAAGTCACTACGACCCATTTTGAACCCTCAAACAAATTAGAGAATATTAGTAGTTTCAAGTCAAATATACTCAATTAATATAATCAATCCATGGATTAACCTATAGTTTGCTTTTGATTCTCTATCACACTCACCTAGTTTCATTTTATTCTCCCTCATGATCCAACAACCATCTTTTAATCAACCCTAATCCGAAAGTTATGTGTCATCTTGTACCTCACAAACACAATGCAATTAGTTTCCTTTCTCTAGGAATCTATCAATATCTTTGTCTCTCTCTTCTTTTCACCTTGTCTTGAGATTTCTTCTCAATTGAATTTGGATGAATCTCTAAAATAAATCAATCTAAAAAGCAATCTCTCTCATGGGAAAATGATAAAATTCATGTTAGTGCTTCGACCCCTCTTGTTGCCAAAACTTAGCACTCAACAATTGGGATGTTTTCCACCAATATAAAGGGATGAGCACAACCCACCACAATCTTCACTTCTACTCACTCAATTGCTTTGCTATACATATCATTCATTGTCTCCTAACTGGATTACATCTCTGAAGAACTCCTCCTCACTTCACCTTATGTTGCCTCTTCCGTGAAATTTATGCAATGTAAGCATCCCTAGAATCCCTAGTTTTTTTCCCATCTCTGGTCTGACACACATTTTCCCTTAATATTCCACCATCTAACACCCTTCCTACTACTTGTCAACATTCAATACATAGTGCTCCAATATTCCTCAATCCTTGATGAGGCATAAGACGAGTCCACCTGACCTATATATTTTTCCCAACTATTTTGGTGGTTGGATCCTGATATCACATGCCCTATATATCGTGTTCTTACAATGATATCCAAGGAGACATAAGTCCTTTAACCATAAAGTTTGTTTACCTGAATCTATTGACTTAGATGGGTCATTTTATAGTGTTTTCTTACTTCTTTTTCCCAAGTTGAGTAGTTTCCTGCACTAACAGCCACCTGCCACAGTCATGGCTGAACTCTATACATATATGAAATCCTAGAATTGCAATAAGGATTGTTCAGTGTGGTTCTACATCAGGAACTTGGTGGAAGTGTTGGTTCCTCCTGAGAAGCAATATCCTTCACTTTGATTGGAGCTCTGGAGCTCTAGTTGTGCTCCATGCACTAGAGCAAGGAAAGTGAAGATGCAAGCAAGGAATGTGAAGATGAAATAAAGTGTTTTGACCATCTTGCCCCTATCATTTTAGTATGACAATAATTCATAAATGGGCGGTTAAGTCTTTTTAGACGTGCCCTTTGGTTTGATGTCGAGTGGATTTTAATCAGCTCAAAATGACACTCCCCCTGCTAAATTAGTCGAATGTTATGCAATTCATTGGTTTCGTAGTAAGGTTTGCTCATGTTCAAACCAATTTCATTTTATTTTAAATGAACATCATGTATATGGTTTCCTCAGTTCTGATTGGCACATATCTTAAAATCCATGGAAAATATATTTTATCGCAAAAAATGTGGAAAAATATCACTAGAAAGATTTTTAAAAGAAATAAATCTAGATAGTTTCCATATAATCTCATCAATATTTGAATGATTAAATTAATATTTAATGATAGTGAGTTAATATATATATCACATGGTTATCCTATATTATTGGTGCTTAGTGCCTAATCAGCAGAAGATAAAATTGGGCTCAATGTCTTGATCTAAGTAAATGGGTAATGCTAATGTGCACTGGTACTTTTTACTTTTGAATATTATAAATCTATATATTTATATACACACACACACACACATATATATATATATAATACACTCAAGTCTACCGAAGACCCAATACACTCAAGTTGTTTTCCATCATTCAACATTCATTTTAAAAATATAAACCATTGAAATTTTTAAATATGATATGATCATACTACATATAAAATCTGAGCTAATTTGGACACTTATAGGGCATGCATCTAAAGGAAAGAAAAAATGTACAATTCAAATTAATTTTGTGTGTCAATTCTATTGGTCATGAAAGAATGACATAAAACATTCCAAATGAGCTCCAATTTTGCATGTATCTTGTATCTATTATAACAATAAATACTAAAAGTTTGGATTTGTCAAAAAAAAATTACATATATGCAAACACCACTTGACAGTACAGTGTGATTTGTACCGTCCAATGTATTATATCCTGACTCTCTCTATATGATTAGTAAATAAATACAATTCATGAAATTCTAAATATTTTTCAAATAATATTTTTTAATATTCATTACATGATTGATTTCTATATGGTAGGAGTTTGTGACATAACTATTACTAAAGGGACAGTGGGTCCTCTTATTTAACTCCTCTTCTGAGCCTATAGAGTGTGAGTATCTCCTGATTCCTAAGAATGGAAGACTGTCTTGATGTTAGAATGTGCATGATAATATTAACAAAATTTACATGAATATAGGTTCTTTGTAGGGTGTCAAGGATGAAATCCCAAATAAACTTATCATATGACTCTGAAATATCCACCTTGATTTCCATTGAGGGGCGTTTGATATTGTAGTTCTCCATGGAGTGAATGACATATTCCATAAGAATCATGTTACCATGAATGCTTCTTCCAAGGATGATGCTCATTAGGATAGGGGATATCCAACTCTCTAGGAAGGTTTTAATCATGTTTACAATTTATTTTGAGAGAATCTTAACACAAACATTATTCAATGATAAAGGGAGAAGTTGATTGCAGGAGGTTGGGAAATGAGTTTTGGGAATTAACACAATGGTCGAATTGACCGCCTTTTCCTCCAAATACCGAATGGGTTCCAAATGAAATCTTTGAGGCTTTCTCTTATGACTTGCCAATTTTATTGAAGGAAATTTTCATCGTTCCCATATGCCCTCGAGATTTCAGAGGTGACATTGAGAAGAGACTAACTCTGATCTCCTCTATAGTGGGTATTCGCACATGGATTGAATCTTAACTAGGGTCAGGATGGGAAACGAACAAGTATATTCAGAAGAAATTATAGTATGATTCACTAAATTAGATTCAGTTAACAAGATAGATAAATGGGTACAAAACAACATAGAAACACACCTTTATGGTGTATCCATTCTTTTTCATTGTTCTATAATCTCATGATCTTATTCTTCAAATGGTGTGCTTAAACAGTTGTATGGAAGAAGTTATTATTATTTTTTTACCCCAACTTTAACCATTCATAGTGAGCCGTTTTTCTACATTCCATCTCTTCAAGCTTCATCTCCTCCTGGATTTGGGCTTGCATGTCAATTATCACATTCTTGACGTCGAGGTCATAATGATCCTCGAGGTGCTTTTGGGATAATAATAGTCTATTTTGTAGTGATTTCTTCTTTTTCCACCTTTCTTTTTTCACTCTATGGTCCCATTTCATTGCCCCCACTATAAAATATCTAAAGTTTACCATAAACTATTTTCATTTTCTCAGAGATTATGGAGCATGCTCTAAAAATTAGGGTGTTCTTTCTAGTGAGTGTATGTTCTCCTTCTCCTTATAAAAAAGGTTTTCTCAATAGAGGTAGAGATGAGGATTGGAGCATGGTATGACTTAATGTGTTTGATGCATGACATCCAATATAGAGTTGTTATATTTTTCCATCCACAAATGATTTCTAATTCCTTGTCGAAACTCATTTGTAATAGACCTCTTTTTAAGGTCATTAAGGGACAATTTGATTGTAGACTATCAAACTACGGTCACCTAGAGATTTAGAGAATTTACTACAGCTCACCTAGTATATAATTTTGTCTGTAGTTTTCTCATGAGAAAATATATGGGCATTGAAATCTTCAAATACAACTAAAGCATCAGTGCAAATCACATAGATACTCCTAAGGTCTATTCCATAATAACTTCCTTCCGGATTGTATTGTACTGGTATATAAAATGACTTGAACAATGTTATCAATCTTAAAATGGATAAACTACATATATAATTGTAAGATAATCTATTGAAACAATGTTGTCCATCGATAGTAGCCATAACCCCCATTAAAAACCTTGAGCTTCAACACAATGGGATCACACAAATCTAAGCATCTTAATAATGAGAAATACAAACTCTCTGTTGATACAAGATTCAACGATCATCAGAATTAAAACATGATACTTATTGACAAGTTGTTTCACTGTGGTTTGTATATTCCTGTCAAGTATACCATGTACATGCCAACACATTATATTCAATAATCAAGGTACTTGGGTGCTACTTCCTCTCCTCCCTCACCTTCTTTCTTCTATAGATCTTCTTAGTGGGATTGTTTCTCTCTTTTACTAATGTTTGTTTTGATGTGATCCAGAGTGCCAACCTTCTTCTTGTTGTGCAAGTGAACTCCCACCTTGGTATTCCTACTCCCGTTGGAGATTCTAGGTACATCAAACTCACTGATAGTGAATTTGACATTATGGAAGGGATTAGGGTTGAAGTTAAGTTCTTCCACTATGTCATCCCTAGTGATATTCACAACATTTTTTTTGCATTATCATCATTAACTATTGTCACAATTTCTTTTTCTGCAGTCTCCTTTGGCTTCTGGATCTTATTAGGTTTCATTTGTTGGGCCTTTTCATTGTTAACACCCTTGTTCCTTGCATTGTTTTTCTTCTCTTGCCAGTCAATGCTAGGTCCATGGTGTTCTTGATATGCAACACTATCTTGAAAAACTTCCAAAACTTCATCATCTTCCCTAGAGTCATGCAGATCATTAAATCTATTAGGTGTCTGCGTACACCTATTTATCTTCAATATTATTCATATGTACATTTGGATCTATAGTGTTGGTATATTCTACAGTATCATTCCAATTTGTGGTAGGCTAACCTCTGTGTGTGTGCCCTACATTGCCACATTTTAAGCATATATAAGGGATATTTTCATTTTGGACATTATATCTCCTACATGCTATAATGATCGTGGGTGCTAAAGGCTTCCATGTTCCAATCTCCATAGAAAGTCTGGAAAAGATCCTCTTCTCTGCATCATGATATTGATATCTATTTTGATGGTCTTCCCTATCTTGTTACCCATAGTATTTAAGAAGGAATCATGATTGAGGTAGATTGGTATGTTGGGAATATGAATCTATACTATCATTTTGTTCTGGTTTGGAGCTATCAGTGGAGAAAGGAGGGTGTCAACTCTGAATAGAAAGGTGAGAGCCAAATAGTAGGTAGGGCTCTCCCGTGAACACTCTCAAGTGGTCCTCCTCTAGTTGTACATGAACTAGGAAATAATCATCCTAGACATCGATTAGATTAAAGACACCATTTGGTTTCTACAATAGTCTGATCATATCCATCTTCATGAGATAGCCAATATCTTGAAAAAGTAATTTGACCACCCCCATAAACTTCTAGGTTTTCAAAAGTTTGTCAATTGTCTCCTCCCTAATCTCAAAAGATGGCATATCACCCATTTCTTTCACTATTATTTCCTTCGGCTTTAGAATGGTTCCCTTATCCATGGTAACAAGCCAACAAAGGGGTCAGAGTTTTGTGTATTATCCACCACATCCTTATAGGAAAGGGAAATTATTCCTGCAACACAGACTCCACCAAAAGTTACACCCCCGCCTCGGGAATACACGCAGAGCAGTATTAGCACAATGCGTCTCATTTTTTTAAGTGACATTAATTTCTTTCTTGTTAGAGAGAGATAGACTAATATATATTAGTGGAAGGAGAGAGTGTGGAATGAGAAAAAGGACGACATAGTGGTTGGAAAGAGAAGCTGTAATTAATAAAAAGAAGGTGGTAGTGAATGGAGAGATGTGTAATAATAGAAATAATAAGGTAGTGGATAGAGAGGATGTGTAATTAATATAAAGAAGGAGATAGTGGATGAAGAGAGAGAGAGTGCACTATATAAAAGAGAGAGGTAAAAACTAGAGAGAGATTTGTGACACAATAAATCGTACAGGTAGTTTTAGCATTGTACAAGTTTCAACTAGATCATGTAGTATTTATTCGTGAGTATTGTTTATTTTTTAAATAAATATGATATTTTTCGTACTGAATTATAAATACTATTTAATCTAGAATTTCTCACTAAAGGATATATAAATATATAATGTACAATTATTATTTAAAAATATGTATATAACTTGTACATGAAATAATATATAAAATATAACCAGTATTGATTAACACTTCTATTGGTACTATTTTCATTTAAAATTTACAATGTTAAAGTGATATTTATCATTAATAACAAAACTTGTATATTATTATATTCTCTCTCACGTTTGGAGATTTTTTAACTTCTGCATTGTGTGAAAAACTTCTTTGTACAATAACAAAAAATGTTTGTGTTCTACATTCACATTGATCGAGGTCAAGATGTAAGATTTTTTGGAAGTTGTGTGCTCTATATGAGTACTCTATAGAAAACTTGGTGGTGGGTGGTGTACGTCTATGCCCCAGACGGGTTATTGGCTTGACTTGTTTCTTTACCGGGCCAGGTGTTTTGCACATGAATGGAAGTCTTATTCTGTATTGACAGAAACCAGTTTGCCGAAGGCGGTGGTTCTTCCACATCCATGCATGCGTCGTGAAATGATTCTTCACTATCAACTGAAGGGCTTCTGTGGTGCCTGTTATAGTTTAGGTTAACACCCATATTTTCGAGTATTTTATTTTTATTCAACATTCTTCCTTTATCTCCTAGATCAGGCATGGGCACGCCTACTCTTGCTTTCGTACTAGTCGTGGGCACACCTCCTGGGGGGTTTGTTACTTTCTGTGATTCCGGCTCCATGGTCTTCTCTTTCGTTCAACAATTGGCCTCCGCCACTACTACCGATGCCGAACCCTAAAACCATGGTCGCAAAAAAAAATTATTTCTACTTTGTTTTTAATGTTGACAAAATTATATTTTTTTATAAAATGGAGTTACATTCTTTATATTTATGGCCTCACCATGTTCAGAATCTTGGCTCCACCACTGACAAGCAACCAGTTGGACTTAGTATGATCCAGAAGCCAGTCCCATATTAATCATAGCATGGCAGCATCACAAACAATGATACGCCCACACAGACATGATTGCAGTCCTTTAAATGAAGTTGGTTTCAAATCCGCAGATATAGTCCCCACTCTCACATTTTACCTCTTATGTTCCATTCAACAAGTAACATGTGGCAGCTTGTAACAATTTTTCATCAAGCAGACCCACTAATGTGAGATGACCCCTGTGCTCTCATGTAGACCCTATTGTCTCCACTCACCCTCTCACCCTCTCCCCCAATTCATTTTTCAATCCAAAATTAAATCTCCCTTCGTGGTTTCCCCAAAATGAAACAAATTCCAACACTTGCTTCTTCCGTTTTGGCGCCTGCTCCTTCATTTCGGGCGCAACTCCCTTCATCCAAAATCTCTCTTTTTTTATTGTACATGTCAATTGTCTGTTTCCATATAAAGCACACCTAATTATGAGTAGTTGACACTCAGAAGCTTATAAATGGCGATCAAATAAATAGTGTACACACTAAATCATGGCTTAGTGTAATTGACATCAAAAAATGTCGTATTGAAGCCCAAATAGGAGTGTTTGATGCCTAAATATATTGTGAACTTATCCAAGCATGAAAATGACAGTCAAAAATGGTTAATGGACACCTATAAATGGTATTTGACACTCAAAAAACAGCTTAGCGACGCACAACAATGGTCTGACACCTAGAAACTACTAAATAGTTAAGTGTAATTGACACTCAACAATGGATTAATGTCGTCTAAATATTGGTAACAGACACCCAGAAGTATATGTGACACATAAATAAATAGTGCATGCACTAAATCACAACTAATGGTGATTGATACAAAAAATAACTTAATGGTGCCCAAAAAGGGTTGTTTGATGCCTGGTATTGGTAACTAACACCCAAAAGCATATAAGTGGCACCCACACAAATAGTAAACTTGTTAAATCATGGCTAAGGGTAATTGATACTTAAAAACAACCTAATGGCACCCAAATAGGGGTGTTTGACATCTAGATATTGATAATTGACACCCATAAGCATATAAGTGGCACCCAAACAAATAGTGTACACACTAAATCATGGCTAAGGGTAATTGACACTCAAAAACAACTTAATGGCGCTCAAATAAGGGAGTTTCACGCCTAAATATTGATAATGGACACCCATAAGCATATTAGTGGTGCCCAAACAAATGGTGTACACACTAAATCATAACTAATGGTAATTAGCACCCAAATAGTGGCGGTTGGCGCTTAAATATTTATAATTGACATCCAAAAGCATATAAGCGGCGCTCAAATAAATAGTATACACACTAAATCATGGTTAAGGATAATTGACACTCAAAAACAACTTAATGACACCCAAATAGGGGTGTTTGACGCCTAAAAATTGGAAACTGACACCCAAAAGCATATAAGTGACACACATACAAATGATGTACGCACTAAATCATGACTAAGGGAAATTGACACTCAAAAACAATTTAATGGAGCCCGAATATGGGTGTTTGACACTTAAATATTGGTAATTGACATCCATAAGCATATAAGTAGCACCCAAACAAATAGTGTATGTGCTAAGTCATGGCTAAGGGTAATTGACACTCAAAAATAACTTAATGGCACCCAAATAACGGTGTTTGATGCCTAAATATTGGTAATTGACACCCTAAAGCATATAAGTGGTGCCCAAAAACTAGTGTACATACTAAATCACGGTTAAGGGTAATTGACACTCAAAGATAACTTAACCCAGAAAAATAGTGTACACACTAAATCATGACTAAGGGTAATTGACACACAAAAACAACTTAATGGTGCCCGAATAGGGGTGTTTGACACCTAAATATTGGTAATTGACACCCATAAGCATATAAGTGGCACCCAAATAAATAGTATATGCACTAGGTCATGGCTAGGGGTAATTGACACTCAAACACAACTTAATGGCACCCAAATAGGGGGTGTTTAATGCCTAAATATTGGTAATTGACACCCAAAAGCACATAAGTGGCGCCCAAAGAAATAGTGAACATACTAAATCCAGTTAAGGGTAATTGAAACTCAAAAATAGGTTAATGGCGCCCAAATAGGGGTGTTTGATGAGTAAATATTGGTAATTGACACCCATAGGCATATAAGTGGCACCTAAACAAATGGCGTACGTACTAAATCACGACCAAGGGTAATTGACACTCAAAAACAACTTAATGGTGCCCAAATAGGAGTATTTGATGCCTAAATATTGGTAATTGACACCCATAAGTATATAAGTGGTGTTGAAACAAATAATATATGTACTAAATCATGGGTAATGGTAATTGACATCAAAAACAACTTAATGACGCCCAAATAGGGATGATTGATGCTTAAATATTGGTAATTGACACCCAAAAGCATATAAGTGACACCCAAACAAATGGTGTACACACTAAATCATGACTAAGGGTAATTGATACTCAAAAACAACTTAATGGTGCCCAAATAAGGATTTTTGATGCCTAAATATTGGTAGTTGACACCCAAAGCATATAAGTGGCACCCAAACAAATAGTGTACGCACTAAATCATGGTTGAGGGTAATTGACACTCAAAAATAACTTAGTGACACCCAAATATGGGTGTTCCATGCCTAAATATTCTAAATTGACACCCAAAAGTATGTAATTAGCGCCCAAACAAATATTATACATACTAATTCATGACTAAGGATAATTGACTCACAAAAACAACTTAATGTCACCTAAATAAGGGTGTTTGACACATAAATACTAATAATTGAACCCTGAAACATATAAGTGACACCCAAACAAATAGTGTATGCACAAAATCAAAGTTAAGAGAAATTGACACTAAAAAACAATTAAATGGTGCCTAAATAAGGATGTTTGACGCCTAAATATTGATAATTACACCTAACAATAACTTAATGACACCTAGAACTAGTTATTTGCACACCCAAACAAATAGAGAAGAGAAGGAGAAGATAAGGGTAATTAGAGGGGGGATGATGCCTAAATAGGTAAATGCGACCATAAATGACTAATTGACACCCAAAGTTACTTATAGATTCTTAAAAATAGATATCTGACACTCAACGAAACTTAATTGCAAACACATAAACTTATTTAAATTAGAGTTAATGGCTATAAACATTGAATACACATTTACCAATGATGAATAAATGCTTATTTACGTTCTCCTCACTTTTGTAATCTTCCATTATCACCTGTGTTACGACCCTGTCTCCCAGTAACCCCCACTTAAGGGAGACCAAGAGATCAGAGCCATTATCCAATAACCTGGATCAAAGGTTCGATAAATAATCATCAACAATTATTAAATTCTACCAACTATACTGAAATATGGTAAAAAAATAAAAACTTTGCATACCTTTTAAAACTGGGATATCAAAACTTCTATCCACACAGATACTAATCTATATAATCCTCCTTTGCACTTTAATTCTCATTTAATATCACATATGCCACTTTACTGCTTGTACTTTTCATTGTACCTAAAACGCTGACAAACAAAATGTCGGCCAGCAAGAAGCTGGTATGTGGGGGAAACAATAATCATGCAAATATGTTAACAATGTAATCATTCAATTAATCATTGAACAAGCAAGATTACATTTTAAGCCATACTACTCAATCCTTACCTATCCCCTAACACTATGCTATCCCTGCAGTGGACGTGTATGCTACCTCTCTTTAGGTAGATTCATACCCCCATGGTCCTACCTTGCAGGTAGCCAATACATAGGGTAATAGAGTCTCATGGCACTACCCGATGGTAGCCCAATATCTAACTCAATGTGACTTTATGGACCTACCCCATTGGTAGCCATGCACTAAGTCATCCAATGACCTGATGAACCTACCCCATAGGTAGCCATGTACTAGGTCAACTATTAAGCTACAGAGGGGACCAGGATCTGAGCTAGTAGGCACATATCTTATGTGATAGTCATATCCACATTATAGTTTGCATGAATTAAAATCATCCAACAATTAATTCATGACATCGATGAAAACTTCGGTAAACCTCAAAAAACTAATTCAAGATATTCATAAGCGTAACCACATACGTGATTTGATGATTTCACAAGCATTAAACAAATCCAACCAAGAAAGCAGTCCAAGCAAGCTATTCAACTATCACATAATTCTTGAAAAGAATATGTACTCTATTTATTACACACTTTATCAACAATCTACTTTATTGACTTGGATTCACTTTGTAGGGCTTCTGTGTCCATTTTAGGGTTTCGTTTTGCAATTAGGGTTTCCCTTCATCTTTTACCATATTAAACCCTAATTTTATGCCATTACTCATACACCCTAATTATCTCATCTATTCTTCAATATTAAGGTTACCTTAACAACATATAACCCTATTTCCACATTAAAGTTACATTAATCATTAATTAATTTCACTAAGCTTCTTTTTCATTAAAGCTATTATTTTTATCCTTTTAATCCATGACAAGATCATTATGCGCATATATCATTAATTCAAATTTCATTAGGGTCTAATCACTTATGAACTCAATATATCATTAAATCCATCTTTTATTCATTACAAAACCCTAATTACCATATTCAAGGTATTTACCCATAATTAGGAACTTTTATATGCAAATAACTTAGAACCATCATTTAACAACATACTTTCACCTTTTTCAAATTAAATATGATCTTATCCTCTTTGACCCTAAATTAGGGTTTCTAAATATTTAATCATTCTCACATGAGGTAAAACCCTAAATCAGGAAATTTCACATTTAGATTAGGTTTGAATCTAACATTATCTTTTAACAAGTTATTAGCACTTCAATTAACCCATTAAGCATACTAGATTCAACCTTTAATCACAAATAGGGTTTTTAACTTATCTTTAATGCACTTTTCATTAACTTACAGTACTTTTGCAATTAGGAACGGAATCAATATTTAATATCATTTTTATTGGACTCCTCGTGTTCTCCTGATCAAAATTCATATATTACTTGTCCTAATCGGAGTTACGAATATTGAGATATGAATTTTATATGAATTACCTATTTGAGCCAATGGCGTGTTGCCACATCATCAATTTCATGCAAAGCAGTATGTTTGAGAATTATAATTGAACGACCCTTTTGCCCCTACTTGAGTTGTGCACTTCTTTATCCCGCGAAGGACAGAACGGTCCAACGCCTCTTTTCCTTTCTTCTTCCTTGGGCTAGCGGCTTGCTGCCACCCTAGCCGCCGAGCTGCTGCCTTTTGCGACCAGCCATCGCCTCCATGGACCCCGGAACTCATTGCTGACCCTCTCCCTTGGTCTGCCGCCCCTCTGCGCACTTGGGGAACCAACTGGTTGCGGCTGATGTGGCCAAACACTCGCTCGACAGGTCCCTCTCTTGGGGCCGACACTGCAGCCTAGGGGTTGTTGTTACGCGTGTTCTAGGGCACTGTTTTGATGGAGAAGCTATTCTTCGGCACCGTGGCACATCGGGCTCCCATCTAGACTACTCCTCAGCTCTCTGTTGCTCCAGGGAAATCACCCACTTCGTGGCTAGGGTTTTGCACATAAGAAAAATGAAAGAGAGATATAGTTGCGTGGAACCCCCTGGACTCAACCCCAGGTCTTCCCTTTATATAGGGGAGGGTTTTCGCACCACAAGACGTGCATCCACAAAGATTCAAGGTCTTTTCCTAATAGGAATCAAATTCATTCATTAGGAAGCAAGCATCTGTCTTTCTCTCCTATTTCTTTGATATTCCTTCTTCTTGTGATATTAGGATTTCGAAAATCCTTTCTCTTAGTCTCTCTTATGCTTGAATTTTACTCCATAAGCACGAAATTATAGTTTCCTTTAGAAGAAAATATCACCCTTTTAATACCATGAAATTCATTCATTAAGCATCACATTATCCTCTTATTTTGCTTTATAGGTATTTTCTCTTTCCTATTTCTTCATTGGGACTCCTTGGATCCTAAGAAACTCTATTATTTCGAAATCTTTTTTATTGGATACTCATTATCCTTCTAGATGCATCTAAATGCATTACTTCACATTATCATGTTGATTTCTTATTAAAATATTTCCTTTTGAGGATTTCTCTTTATTTCTCTTTAATTTTCCTCATTGGAATTCCTTTTAACATAAGGAATCCTTGGAATACAAAATTCCAACAAGAATAACTCAATTCCACATTTTCCACTTATTTTCCACATTTCACCATTATTTTCAATTTCTTTCTTAATAAAGAAATATTTAATTGATTTTTTCTTTTCTTATTGCACTCTTTATGCATATTTGGATTCCTTGGAACCCAAGGAACCCAAGAGGCAAGAAATCACTCTTTGGATTTTCCTTCTAGAGGTTTCCACATTTTTCTTTTCATAAATATTCAATTATTCATTCACTAATTGAATTTTCTTGTTATTTGAGCCCAATAGAAAATAAAGATGACAAAAAACCCACCAAGGCTATTGTAAACGAAATACATTTATTCGAACCAATTTATATTATTATTTGTTCAAATATCTTTAATATGAGAAATCACATTTCTCACCAAAGGTACCCAAAATTTGGAGTTGTAACATCCTTCCCCTCTTATAGGAATTTTTTCCTCAAAATTCAATCAAGCAAACAAACAATTTAGGATAAGACTTTTCCATGTCCATCATTGGCCCCTATGTGGTTTTACCCTACCCATGGCACTTCCAAAGAACCTTTATCATCACATATTCTTTTCTCTGAGTTCCTTCACCCTGGCGTCTATAAACTGCACAAGTGACTCATGTCATTTCAGCCTCCCTTGGGGATCACTAGGTTCATTGCTCAGCACATGGTCGGGGTACCTCACATAGTACTCTAAATTGGACACATGGAACTCATCACACGTTACTTTATCCTGAGGGGTAAGGTCAAACTTAATCTTCTCCACCAAACCATGTCAAGAGAACCCATGCATCGGGGACTCGAGTCTCTTAGCTATAACTTAGAGGGGTCAGATTTTCATGTCACATATTCTCCCACAGTGAATTGCATGTCAGTCTACTTTGCATCTGCTCATGACTCTTGTCATCTGTAGGCTCCTTTCAGCCATTACACGATCAAAGTGACTTCATCTACATACATTGTGGCCCTTTTCTAACCATCACATGGTTCTTTCACCAACATCACCTTACTGAAGTGGTGACCGACACAACCTCTCTCACAAAGCTTCTTTAAATCCCAATATTGGCTATGGTGGTTATCTTCACATCTTTCATAGGACAAGAATTGTCTCTAGCTATCACCCTGAATCAGCACATATGTTCTCATCAGACCTTTTAGTCTGGATCACACTAACCATTAGTTAGGGGTGATAAATTGTACTAACATCGAGTTCTTCATGGACCTACTTCCACCTTTTGGAAGGGAACCTTTAGGTCAAACTCAAGAACTTTTATACTCAACCTCATGGTGTAGTTGAACCATCTCTCTCATATGTAGTTCAACCTGATCTGTCCCTTGACAATACTCTTTCTTTCTCATGCCATCTAGGTAAGGTGATCTACCATAACCCATATTGCATCTCGACCTTCCTTGATCCAGGGGAGACTTACAACATCCATAGTGATGAACTCCCTTTCTCTTTCGAGGACTCTTTATCCTTTATATCAATACACTGTGTTATTGGTGTTCGTCCTTCACCCTCGGCTTTCATGGCCATATACCACATGCACCTTTATCTTAGGTATCTAAAATACCATCATCACTTACTATATTTGTAGTATCACAATGTTTGGTGATCTTAAAATCATGATTTCCAGTACGTCTGGATTCCTTAAAGTCAATTTCTCAGAAACCCTAAACCAAACTCATCAGGGCTTCTATCACCTTCCTTTCCAAAGAAGTGCATCTGAGGTTCTACCACCATCCTATTTATTATATCAAGGACTAGGTTAATAAAAAAACCACTACCTTGCTCAACATATCTCATTACGTTTGAGTGTTAGCCAAACACATCTCCTTTCCAAACTTAGGGTTAGCTTAACAACCTCTTCTAGCCAAACTAGGCAGCTATATCTCCACCCGAGCATCCATTACCACTTCAAATCCTTAGGTATTAGGTAATGTGGATGACATACACCTTCATTTATTCCACTTATTATCTCATTTTAGCTCTAAGTCTAACTTCATCGAGAGAACTCTGAGCTCATCCTCTTGGTTTTTGAATTCAACCTTGTACCACTTGCAAATTCCACATAGCTCGTGTTAAAACATCCTCACAAGATGATTACCTTAATACTCTTACTTTTTGTAAACCATCCATTAATTATTCACTCCACAAGGGTATGTTATCATCTATGTCCCCATTTCTCATGGAAACATTCCAACCCACATCATCTTTATCCTTCGTGTATGGCATGTGTATTGTCCTATCTCTCTCTCCCATAACAAGAGGAAATAAGCATTTGGATGCAGTCCAAATACAGAGTTCTTCCTGTTCCAAGAGTAGAGATGGTACATCCCACCGTGCCAGTACACCTTTAAATCTAAGTTGAAACGTGCCTCATATGTCACTTCATCACAATCATCCCGATATCAAAGTTACTTCCATGGAAAACTGGTCCTGAATCCTACTTGTGTCACCACACAATCCTTGGTCATCTCCTCTAGGTCTATAGGGTGTCGACACTTTTAGGGTCATCCCTCTTCCCTTATGCATCCAGAGAGTGCCCTACTCATCTGCCCTTTGGGTCCCATGAGTTCATGAAGGTGATCAATCTCCTAACCCATGGCCCTCAGACAATGATAGCGGTTACCTCCCGACCCTATGGTCATGTGCAACTAGGGAATTAGGCAACTCCTACTTTCATCGGTCTTATCCCTATCAGACCTTAGGATAGATTTATGATTCTATTATAGTACATGTTCAAAGTAGAACCTTACCCAAGCCTTCGCCATCTCTCCCTCTCTACATTCATGGGATGAATTTCATCATTTCATAGGGGTCAATGCAACCTGCCTACCTTGGTCAAGCCCCATATCAGCTACCTCCATGGTAGCACATCCATATACACTTGGAGATGGTTATCTATGGGTCAACAAGTTCGTTCTCATACTATGTAATTTTCCCTTAGCTTCTCAAGATCCTATGAGATCTCTTTAGATTAACTTGAACCAACAAAACTAGTAACCACCCCACCAAAGGGTCCCTTCTCCCATGAAGGAAGGAAAACTTCACCTCGATAACACATATCACAAACGTCCTAATGCCTCAGGTTTACATCCACCTGAGCATGCTTAACCCTAGTAAGCTACTAAGGAACAAGCTGACCACCTACTAAACCATGTTGGGTCATACTTGTTCTCATCCTCAACACTGGATCACGATCATACCTTCCCATGTCATCCACTTAGCCGTGAGGGGTTCATCAAACATACCCTTATCTTAAGGGGTTTCCTTTACCTCCACACATGAGGAGTATCATGCTCGAAACTATACTCAAATCTCATCATGAGCAACAGATGCACTGCTTCCCCTCTTAGGCCTAGGAACCCTAGGTTCTCCTTTAGGTATCCAACTATGTGCTCAATCTCTTAACCACAAATCAAGCATGTCCAAGGTATGTCATGTACTCCCATGATCCTTTTATATGAGCAACACCTCATAGTTGAGTCTTCCTCAAGAACAACCAACTAGGTATAAAGCCTCACAACTCGCTACTTAAACCTCCTCAGGGTCTAAGGCACTCTTTGTCTCCACTTAGCAGGTAAACACCTATACCATAGGCACATAGGTACCAGAAGCATTACTCTATCTTAAGGGTTTGGTTCCTCTTAAAGGACACCAAGATATCATCCATCTCCATGGATCAAGAATGAGGCAACCACTATCATCCACTTAGGTCACATCATCCTCAACTCCCACTATTCATCATATCTCGGGGTCTAGGTTTACATCCTTTTTGCTTGGTTACCTTATCTCTCTAGAGCCAACCCTACAAACAACCTAACTACAAGAGGTTCTCTCTCCAAGAGCGATCAAACTCACAAGCATACCCCTACATGGTGAAGCCTATGCTTGCTCATGGTTATCCATAGCTCTTTACGCTTATCTCGTAGGCTATTCCCTCGTACTTTCTTAGCCAAGGTTTCAACCTACTGCCTGTACTACTGACGTACTATGGGTGTCTACTATACCATTCTCATATAAGCTCATGGGGTTTTCATGGGTTCTTCTCTAACCTCATCAATGAAGGAGTTATCCTTCACTCTAACATGCACGACCCTCTCTAGGGTTGGGTCGCCAAAGGTACTAGGTCATCTAACCTCTTATGGCATCCCAAATGCATGTCCAACCAAACACTCAGTCAACCATGACATTTAACTCATCATGTCATATTTCTCTCTAACCTTCACTTAGGGTTAGGGTTAACATAATCCTTGGAGGATGTGCTAGGTCTCTACTTTTAATGAAGGTCTCTACCTCCAAGACTAACTCTCCCTACCCATCCTCCTACCAAGGAGGTCTATCCTCAGGTCTCTCCTGAGGGTAATGACAACTCATGACATACGACCCAAGCATGTATCTATTCCTTTACACTTACTCTATTAAGCTTATGTCCATGACATCTTATTTACATGTTTTTCATTAATTTTATGGAGGATTCCTTAGAACTAATTAACCTTACCCATACCTCAAGAGGGTGAGGAGAAGAGAGAAAACTCTAATCCTTAAGGTCCTTAACAGAATTTGAGTTGAGAAGGGATGAATAAGATGAGAAAGTCCTAAAGCTATCTTATTTCGAATCATACCCTAAAACTTTGTCCAGGAAGTCACACGGATCCGAGAGTCCTCATATTCCAACTAGCATTGCGAAGAAAATATTGCAAGCCCCCAGTCGTGATCCTTTTCTAGACACCTCCGTCTTTCGGATAATCCTCTAATAAATCCCTTGGGTTCTATGGAGTTTATAAAATTTAATAATTATTAATGGTTAAGTGAGGAACCTAAGCTTTGATACCAAATGTTATGACCCCGTCTCCCAGTAACCCCCACTTAAGAGAGACCAAGAGATCAGAGCCGTTATCCAATAACCCAGACCAAAGGTTCGACAAATAATCATCAACAATTATTAAATTCTACCAATTATACTGAAATATGGTAAAAAAATAAAAACTTTGCATACCTTTTAAAACTGGGATTTCAAAACTTCTATCCACACAGATACTAATCTATCTAATCCTCCTTTGCACTTTAATTCTCATTTAATATCAGATATGCCACTTTACTGTTTGTACTTTTCATTGTACCTAAAACGCCGACAAACAAAACGTCGGTCATCAAGAAGCTGGTATGTGGGGGAAACAATAATCATGCAAATATGTTAACAATGTAATCATTCAATTAATCATTTAACAACCAAGATTACGTTTTAAGCCATACTACTCAATCCTTACCTATCCCCTAACTTTGTGCTATCCCTGCAGTGGACTTGTATGCTACATCTCTTTAGGTAGATTCTTACCCCCATGTTTCTACCTTGCAGGTAGCCAATACATAGGGTAATAGAGTTGCATGGCACTACCCTAAGGTATCCCAATATCTAACTAAATGTGACTTGATGGACCTACCCCATTGGTAGCCATGTACTAAGTCATCCAATGACTTGATGGACCTACCCCATAGGTAGCCATGTACTAGGTCAACTACTAAGCCACAGAGGGGACCAGGATCTGAGCTAGTAGACACATATCTTATGTGATAGTCATATCCACATTATAGTTTGCATTAATTAAAATCATCCAACAATTAATTCATGAAATCGATGAAAACTTCGGTAAACCATGAAAAACTAATTCGAGATATCCATAAGCGTAACCACATACATGATTTGATGATTTCACATGAATTAAACAAATCCAACCAAGAAAGAAATCCAAGCAAGAAATTCAACAATAACATAATTCCTGAAAAGAATATGTACTCTATTTATTACACACTTTATCAATAATCTACTTTATTGACTTGGATTCACTTTCTAGGGCTTCTGTGTCCATTTTAGGGTTTCGTTTTGCAATTAGGGTTTCCCTTCGTCTTTTACCATATTAAACCCTAATTTTATGCCATTACTCATACACCCTAATTATTTCATCTATTCTTCAATATTAAGGTTATCTTAACAACATATAACACTATTTCCATATTAAAGGCACATTAATCATTAATTAATTTCATTAAGCTTCTTTTTCATTAAAGCTATTATTTTTATCCGTTTAATCAATGACAAGATCATTATGCACATCTATCATTAATTCAAAGTTCATTAGCGTCTAATTACTTATGAACTTGATATATCATTAAATCCACCTTTTATTCATTAGAAAACCCTAGTTACCCTATTAAGGGTATTTACCCATAATTAGGAACTTTTATATGTAAATAACTTACAACCATCATTTACCAACATATTTTCACCTTTTTCAAATTAAATATGATGTTATCCTCTTTGACCCAAAATTAGGGTTTCTAAATATTTAATCATTCTCACATGAGGAAAAACCCTAAATCAGGCAATTTCACATTTAGATCTGGTTCGAATCTAACATTATCTTTTAACAGGTTATTAACACTTCAATTAACCCATTAAGCATACTAGATTCAACCTTTAATCACAAATAGGGTTTTTAACTTATCTTTAATTCACTTTTCATTAACTTATAGTACTTTTGCAATTAGGAACGGAAAAAATATTTGACATCATTTTTATTGGACTCCTTTCGTTCTCTTGATCAAAATTCATATATTACTTGTCCTAATCAGAGTTACGAATATTGAGATATGAATTTTGTATGAATTACCTATTTGAGCCAATGGCGTGTTGCCACGTCGTCAATTTCATGCAAAGTGGTCCGTTTGAGAATTATAATTGAAAGACCCTTTTTCCCCTACTTGAGTTGTGCACGTCTTTAGCCCGCGAATGGGCAGAACGGTCCAATGCCTCTTTTCCTTTCTTCTTCATCGGGCTAGCGGCTTGCTGTCGCCCTAGCCGCCGAGCTGCAACCTTTTGCGACCAACCATCACCTCCATGGACCCCTTAACTCGTTTCCGGCCCTTCCCCTTGGTCCGCCACCCCTCTGCGCACTTGGGGCGCCAACTAGTTGCAGTCGACGTGACCAAACACTCGCTCAAAAGGTCCCTCTCTTGCGGCCGACACTGCAGCCTAGGGGATGCTGCTGCTCGTGTTCTAGGGCACCATTTTGATGGAGAAGCTATTCTTCGGCATCGTGGCACATCAGGCTCCCATCTAGACTACTCCTCAGCTCTCCGTTGCTCCAGGGAAAGCACCCACTTCGTGGCTAGGGTTTTGCACATAAGAACAACGAAGAAGGAGAGATATAGTTGTGTGGAACTCCCTGGACTTGACCCCATGTCTTCCCTTTATATAGGGGAGGGTTTCCGCACCCCAAGACGTGCATCCACAAAGATGGAAGGTCTTTTCCTAATAGGAATCAAATTCCTTCATTAGGAAGCAAGCTTCTCTCTTTCTCTCCTATTTCTTTGATATTCCTTCTTCTTGTGATATTAGGATTTCGAAAATCCTTTCTCTTAGTCTCTCTTATGCTTGACTTTTACTCCATAAGCACGAAATTATAGTTTTATTTAGAAGAAAATATCACCCTTTTAATACCATGAAATTCAATCATTAAGCATCACATTATCCTCTTATTTTTCTTTATAGGTATTTTCTCTTTCCTCTTTCTTCATTGGGACTCCTTGGATCCCAAGAAACTCTATTATTTCGAAATCCTTTTTATTGTATACTCATTATCCTTCTAGATGCATCTAAATGCATTACTTCACATTATCATGTTGATTTCTTATTAAAATATTTCCTTTTGAGGATTTCTCTTTATTTCTCTTTAATTTTCCTCATTTGAATTCCTTTTAACATTAGGAATCCTTAGAATACGAAATTCCAACAAGAATAACTCAATTCCACTTTTTCCACTTGTTTTCCACATTTTACCATTATTTTCAATTTCTTTCTTAATAAAGAAATATTTAATTGATATTTTCTTTTCTTATTGAACTCTTTATGCATCTTTGGAGTCCTTGGAACCAAAGGAACCCAAGAGGCACAAAATCCCTCTTTGGATTTGCCTTCTAGAGGTTTCCACATTTTTCTTTTCTTAAATATTCAATTATTCATTCACTAATTGAATTTTCTTGTTATTTGGGCCAAATAGCCAATAAAGCCCACAACAAAACCATCAAGGCTATTGTAAACGAAATCCATTTGTTCGAACCAATTTTTATCATTATTTTTTCAAATATCTTTAATATGAGATATCACATTTCTCACCAAAGGAACCCAAAATTTGGGGTTGTAACAACTTGCCTCTTCTCTTTCCTTTTGTATTTAATTTTAAGTTACTTAAAATATAAATATTTTGTATTATTTTTATTCAAAAGTATATGAAAAATTAGTTTAGCGGCTTTAAAAATGAGATTCATATCATTTTTACTCAAAAAATTATAAAGTTACTTTTACTGGAAAATATTTTTTATAACAAACCTAAAAGATTTATTTCGTTAAAAAAATTATCACGACTTAAAAGTTATAAACAAAACAAATTTCCCTCTCATGAATGACTTCTACCTACTACCTTCAAATTATTTTTTCTAAAAAATATATCAACATTAGTCTTGTTAAACTGTATTTTTTATAAAGATTCAAATAATTTTTATTTTGTGAAAAAAATCATCATGGTTCAAGAGTTATAAACAAAACAATTTTCAAATAATCTCCACTTACTCCCTAATAAATTATTTGTCACATCATCATCCTCTCCCTCCATCTTTTTGTCCTTCTTAATGATTCTCTTTTCCAGCCACCATAATTACACCCATGTATTACTCTAAAATTACCCTGCAGTGCCCCCTCTACACCAGCCTGGAAAACCGATTTTTTCCAGCAATACCAATTCTCCTCCGCGCGTAAGTGGATGCAACAAACGCTGCACGTGACAGAATCATTTTGGTTTGCAAACATGGAAGATGTCATGGAGTTGTTTCTAGCCTGCATGATAAACAAGCAATATATATATCTTGATCCAGATTCGTGCGCATAACGACTCAGCTCTGTACGGCACGCCAGCTACCCCGTCAGGCATCAACCTACATGATAAACAAGCAAAAAATGTATCTTGATCTGGATTCATTCAGATAACGACACAGGTGTGTACGGTAGCTTCCTAGAAGTGATACTACCTTAAGGACAAAGGACACTATAGTTAATGTTGGGGATGTTGTACCGATACAGTCCCGGATGTGACGAAAAGTTGACAAGGAAGCGCTACCAACAAGCGTATAAAACCCAAAGAAGAAAAACACCAGATTTAACGTGGAAAACTCTCCCCTCAATAAGGAGAGAAAAACCACGGGGCAATCCCGCTAATAAGCACTATGTAATAAAATTACAACTCACACCTCCCGGATTTAATTACCCCTAAATCCGGGAAGCAACCGCCAACCGCTACTTTGCTTCAAGGAAAAGTCGCTGGCCCTCTCTTATAAACCAAGAGAGCTTCTCTACCAGTTGTTCTTGTTCTCTGGCACCCTCTACCACAGAAGGCACCAACAAGCAACTGGAGAACTCACACCTCAACCGGTGGATAATCCAAAGGCCTCCCCAGGGGCCTCTATTTATAGTCCTCCATGCATGTGATTGCAACCAGGAATTCTAGTCCTAGTTCGAATCCTAGTCCAACTGCATGTTGCACATAGGAAGTCATATTCCTACTATTCAAGATTTGACTCCTATTAGGATTGGTAGCACAAACCAACCCTCCCAAGTCTAAATCCCACTATGACATGGGCTGGATTATATTCCTAATCCCAACAATCTCCCCCTCCAGCCCATGAGGAAGATGTGGTCTTCAACGATCATCATTGGGAATGTACACCGCAGAGCTTCTTACAAAGCTCTAGCTTGTCTCGTGTCACCACCTTGGTCATCATATCAGAAGCATTCTTCTCAGTATGGATCTTTTTCAGAGTCAACAACTTCTTGTCTATAACATCACCAAGCCAGTGATATCTCACATTAATGTGCTTTGTCCGTGCATGATGCATTGTGCTCTTGCTCAAGTCAATGGCACTCTGACTATCACAAAAAATAGTCTGGTCAATCTGAATCATCCCCAGCTCCCTTAGAAATCTCACCACCCAGAGAATTTCTTTTCCTGCTTCCGCTGCTGCAATGTATTCTGCCTCTGTAGTTGAAAGTGCAACACACTTCTGCAACCTGGACTGCCAAGATATGGCTCCCCCTGCAAAAGTGAAGATATACCCTGAAATAGATTTCCTGTGATCTATATCACCTGCCATGTCGGCATCAACGAATCCCTTTAGAACTGGTTCCGAACCACCAAACATCAAACACGTGTTGCTCGTGCCTCGTAAGTATCTGAAGATCCACTTGACCGCCTCCCAGTGATCTTTTCTAGGATTTGAGAGAAACCTGCTCACAACGCCAACTGCATGAGCAATATCAGGATGGGTACACACCATTGTGTACATCAAACTCCCTACAGCAGAAGAATAGGGAATCCTTGCCATCTCCTCCTTTTCCTCATCAGTAGATGGGCATGACTTCTTACTCAGCTTGAAGTGACCTGAAAGTGGAGTCCCCACGACTTTGGCTTTGCCCATGTTAAACCGCTCAAGTACCCGTTCCACATAACTCTGTTGTGACAACCACAACTTGCGCTGTGTCCTGTCACATGTGATCTGCATCCCCAAAATCTGTCGTGATGGTCCCAAATCCTTCATCTCAAAGGCTTTGGAAAGCTCTGTCTTCAATTTTCTGATCAAACTGAGATCCTGACCCACTATCAACATGTCATCCACATAGAGTAGTAGAATAATGAACCTGTCATTGGGAAACCTCCTGATGTAGACACATGGATCTGCACTTATCTTCTGGTACTCGTGACTCTGCATGAAAGAATCAAACTTCTTGTACCACTGTCTAGGAGCCTGTTTCAACCCGTACAAACTCTTCTTTAATTTGCAGACTAAGTGGTCTTTCCCCTTGACTTTAAAACCTTCTGGCTACTCCATGTAGATCTCCTCTGTAAGGTCACCATGAAGGAAAGTTATCTTCACATCCATCTGCTCAAGCTCCAGATCTAGACTAGCAACTAAGCCTAGAACCAATCTGATAGAACTCATCTTCACAACCGGAGAAAATATCTCATCAAAATCCACTCCTGGTCTTTGACCAAGGCCCTTGACAACAAGTCTGGCTTTGTATCTAATATCACTACCAGTGCCGTCATTCTTCATCCCATAGACCCACTTGTTCTTTAGTGCTCTCCGACCCTTGGGAAGTGCCACAATCTCATAGGTGTCATTATTCTACAAAGAATTCATCTCCTCCTGCATCGCCTGATGCCACTATACTCTGTCTCTATGAGTTTGTGCCTCCTGAAAAGTCTCTGGCTCCCCCTGATCAGTAAGCAAGATATACTGAGATGCCGGATATCTGGATGAAGGATGACGTACTCTGTCAGACCTCCTCAGCTGCTGCTCTGAGGACTCTGCCTGGTCCTGATCCTGCTCCCCCTGCCCAGAAGTCTCTTCCTGTGAAGTTGAATCACTCGTCTGTGCGTCTGGAACTGGACCACTTGATGTGCTATCACTCTGCTGCTCATGGTGATTATGTTTCTCTTCTTCATCATCAGAAGACTGCACCTGTGAAGAAGCTGAATCATCCTCATACTCATCGTCTGAAGAACTGTCACCTGATCCCGCAGCCTCTGCATCATCAACCTCAGGCTCTGTCACTGTCTGACTCTCACAGAAAGTCACATCTCTGTGTCTGGTCATGGTCTTTTTCACTAGATCCCATAACCTATACCCAAACTGTTGATCTCCATAGCCAAGAAAGATACATGGCACCACTTTATCATCCAACTTTTGCCTCTTTTCCTTGGGAACATGAGCATATGTCTTGCATCCAAATACTCGGAGATGTGAGTAGGATGCTTCCTTACTTGTCCATACATGCTCAGGTATATCAAACCCCAAAGGAACTGATGGAGATCGATTTATCAGATAGCAGGCAGTTCTCACTGCCTCACCCCAAAATGTCTTTGGCAACTTTGCAGTCTTCAACATGCATCTGACTTTCTCGACAATAGTACAGTTCATCCTTTCAGCTGTACCATTGTGTTGTGGTGTGCCGGGCTTTGTCCTCTCATGCCGTAGGCCATGCTGCGTGTAGTACGCCTGGAACTCCATGGAGGTGTACTCTCCTCCATTGTCCGTTCGGAGACACTTTAATTTTTCACCGGTCTCCCGCTCTACCATGGCATGGAACTTTTGGAAACATTGAAAAACATGATCCTTGGTCTTCAGCAAGTAGACCCACACCTTCCTAGATGCATCATCAATGAATGTGACAAAATACTTATTGCCTCCCAGTGAAGCCATCTCAAACGGACCGCAGACGTCCGAATGAACCAACCGTAGAAGCTTTGACTTCACCGCAGACCTTATCTTGAAAGAAACTCGTCGTTTCTTTCCTGTCTAACATGCATCACATGAACTGAGACCACTATCCTTGCCACAAGGAATCAACCTCTTCTTGGATAGAAGATTCAAGCCCTTCTCACTCATGTGTCTTAACCGTTTGTGCCATAGATCTGTCTGGTTATCCTCAACTGCATGTATACTGCCGTCTCTAAGTACTTTGAGCTTGGTCTTGTATAATGTGTGAGATAGTTTGTCACGTACAATAAGCAAAGCCCCCTTGGTGATCTTGCATTTGCCGCCACCAAAATCAAGATGACAACCTTCTCTATCAAAGAAAGAACCAGAGATCAAACTCAGCCACAAATCTAGAACGTGACGAACATCCTTCAGCGTGAGCGTGCAACCAACACTTGTCTGAACACAAATGTCACCAATCCCGACAATTCTAGAGAAGCTGGAATTTCCCATGTTCACCCTCCCAAAGTCTCCCCTCCTGTATGAAGTGAAGAACTCCTTACTTGGTGAAGCATGATAAGAAGCTGCAGTATCCACCACCCACTCAGAATCATCCTTATCAGCATGCAAACACTATTCTTGGACTGTTAAGACCACATCGTCATCATCGCACCTATCATCTGAGATCGTCGCTGTAGTATTCTTGTCGTCATCTTGCTTGTCTTTGGCTTCAGACCCATGTTTCTTTTTCCAAATCTTGCAATCTCTTTTGAAGTGACCTGGCTTGCCGCAATGGAAGCACCCTCTACCATTCTTTGACTTGGATCTACCACAAGACTTCTCGCGGTCTTGGGATTCACCGCGGCTCTTAGATCTACCACGGTCTCTCACTCTATCAACGCCTCTGCCCTCTGTGAAGTGCACCTCTGATCCACTGTCGCCTGAGGCTCGTCGTCGAGTCTCTTTATTCAGTACACTGCTCTTCACCTGGTCAAGTATCAACTTGCCCTCCTGTGCAGAATTGCTGACTGTCACTATGAGTGTCTCCCAACTGTCCGGTAGCGATCCTAAAAGAAGTAGAGCCTGAAGTTCATCATCAAGAACCATCTTCATGGACCCCAACTGATTTACAAGGCTTTGGAATTCATTCATATGCTCGGCGATGTTTGTACTATCCCGATACTTGAGGCTCACCAACTTTCGGATCAAGAAAGCTTTATTTGTGGCAGTCTTCCGCTCATATAACTTCTTGAGCTTTTCCCACAGATCTTTGGCATTGGTCTCTTCTGAGACATGATGAAATACGGAGATGTCGAGCCACTTCTGCACTGTTCCGACGGTTTTCCTGTTTAGCTTCTTCCAATCTGCATCAGATGTAGTCTCTGGCTTTTGTCCCTCTATCGGATCGTATAGATCTTTGCAATAGAGAATATCCTTCATCTTGGGTTTCCAAATCTGCCAATTTATGCTTGTCAACTTTATCATCGTCGCATCTTCATCTTTCCCCATCTGGACTTGTATCTGCAACCTCGCTCTGATACCACTTGTTGGGGATGTTGTACCGATACAGTCCCGAATGTGACAAAAAGTTGACAAGGAAGCGCTACCAACAAGCGTATAAAACCCAAAGAAGAAAAACACCAGATTTAACGTGGAAAACTCTCCCCTCAATAAGGAGAGAAAAACCACGGGGCAATCCCGCTAATAAGCACTATGTAATAAAATTACAACTCACACCTCCCGGATTTAATTACCCCTAAATCCGGGTAGCAACCGCCAACCGCTACTTTCCTTCAAGGCAAAGTCGCTGGCCCTCTCTTATAAACCAAGAGAGCTTCTCTACCAGTTGTTCTTGTTCTCTGGCACCCTCTACCACAGAAGGCACCAACAAGCAACTGGAGAACTCACACCTCAACCAGTGGATAATCCAAAGGCCTCCCCAGGGGCCTCTATTTATAGGCCTCCATGCATGTGATTGCAACCAGGAATTCTAGTCCTAGTTCGAATCCTAGTCCAACTGCATGTTGCACATAGGAAGTCATATTCCTACTATTCAAGATTTGACTCCTATTAGGATTGGTAGCACAAACCAACCCTCCCAAGTCTAAATCCCACTAAGACATGGACTGGATTATATTCCTAATCCCAACAAGGGGCAGCATCTACGGTCTGTTCCATCTCCTGTTTAGTACGCAAGCAGTTTCCATGGCAAAAATAGGATTCAAAGCAGTCAAAGTTAAGGGTGAGCTTGGAAGTTTGCTGGCATCGCTGGCTATTATAATGTCTAGAAAGCAATTAGAGTAATTACACTTCTTATTTTGTCGGAATCTTGTGACAGGCAACATCACATTATACTCTCCTAGCACATAGCATTAATAGGATAGGCTATACTAATTATATATACCAGCATTGTCGATCGCGTATCTCTCCCTGCGGTCGTGCCATAGACATAGGTCTATCTTATTCAAGATCGACTCACCTCCCTAATCTCCTGCACACCTTATTCTTTGCGTATCCTTTTCTTAACAAGAAAAACAGAAAGGTTAAGTGTAATTATAGTTATGCAAGCATAGCAGAGCTGACGATACAGGCATGCACATTATGATTGAGGTGGCCATCAGCAATAATTGCTCACATATTCTATGGGGGAGCATGTCCTTCCATTTTGAACGTATTTGGATGAAACACACAGACTTTAAAACTTTGATACAACAATACATGCTAATACTAACACATCCCCTAGAACCCGGAACGAGCATCCTCACAAACATCAAATAAATTAAAAAATTTCTTTCATAACACACAAACTTTTGAGAGAAAGAACCATAACTTTTCATTCTTGACAGTGAACCCAGTGTCGACTCGGCCCACATCCTTGCCATCGAGACAGACATTGAAAATCTCACCTTTCAAAATGAAATCATGTGTAAGTAAATATCCAAAATTAGATGGATGAAAGAGGGAGATAGAAATACCAAATTCTTCCACAAGTGATGTATTGATAAAATCAGAATCAACACCATGAATAGCATGGACACTCTAGGACAAGGCATAAGAAATAGACACATCATCATATCACACATTGTACAACACTTCCAGACACTTTCGATAACAACCACCATGTCCCCCCTTTCCTACATATTCACTGGGAGACCCTTTGTCCTAAACACATCCAATAGACCTTCCATCGTATCAAACCATTCACTGAGACAGAGCTTCTATAATAAATCTTCTATAATACATATCGCATCATGATCACATCAACCCACAAATTGGGGTCCTTAACCAAACACATTTTATGCTAATTAAAAAAGTGATCATCTGACAACTCTTCACCACTTCTGACCTAATCGTCTCATCAACTTATCTGATAAGATTATCGCTAAAACTCTCAGCACCATATGAAAACATTTTTGATGGCATTCTTGGACATCAACAATGTGTGTTCCTTCATCTTAGAAACATTTAAGACACTTACACTATCATCAGTGAAACCATTCACTCATGTCAAACACAAAAAAATCCTCTTCTTGCTATCAAACTGGACTTCAGAAAAGCTTTTGATAATATCAACTAGAATTGTCTCTATCAGTGCATGGAAGGATATGGATTCCCATATAGATAGATCCAATGGATTCGTTCATGTATATCCACCTACAAATTCTCCACCATCGTCAATGGATCACCTTTTGGATATTTTCATAGCTCCAACAGACTCAAACAAGGTGACTTACTTTCCCCTTATCATTTCATAATTGTCACATCCATCCTTACAAATGTGATCAAACTTGATACACAACATGGATTGCTAAAATTCACACCTGTATGTAAAAAAACCCTCATTCAATATGGTAATGATGTCGTTATAATCATCCACCTTAATTGTAACATCCCTGGCCTGGGTTATTCCATAACCCTGGAAGTTTGCTTAAGTAATTTATTTATAAACTTGTTTTAATATTTTGAAAAGTAATTAAGACTCAAGGAGAGTTTAATTTTCATGTTTGAGTTTAATTGCAATCTGTTTGTGCATTATATGATAATTTGGGTGTAAATTGCAATTTACCCAAGATGAGGGGTTATATTGCAATATGCCATATGTTGAATGTGTCTCAAGTGCTTTAGCATCATAAGAGAGATAATGATGCTAAGGGTGGCTTGTGGAAAGACTAATTTCCAAGTTGGAGTTTGTTTGAATATTGCATAAGCCTTGTGTACCAATGTTGGTACAAATTGCAATTTACCCAAAATGTAGGGTTGATATGAAAATTACCACCTCTAGAGTGTCCCTACACTCTCTTAGCATCATATAGAGGAGAGAGAAAGAAAGAGGAACCATGTTTGAATCATATTTGAGCTATGGTATTCTTGGTGATGAAAAGACCAAGAAGAGTTGTATACTTGAAACCCTAAAATGAGTTGTATTGAGTTGTAGAGCTTATATGGGAGTGTCTATCGGTCAAGAAGACATAAAGGAGGTCCCATATCATTTTGTAAACACTTGGCAAATGCCATGTGTAAGGAGGCAAGATGACTCCCTTATTAAAAAAAATTGAAGAATAAAACATACATTCCAAACACACTCAAAGGTATGCTGGAATAGGTGTAACATTTTCAAACTTCAATAAATGGTATTCAAACCAACTATAGCAAAAGAATTAAACAAATGACTATATTTAATTTTCACAAAAGATTACAAAAGTACATTATAATTTCTCATATGGGTTTACATGTAAGATACAACATAAGGATCTAACTAGAGGGAAATCTAAACCATACACTACTACAGAACAAACCTTTGGTGTCAGTTGTTTAACCCCTTTTAGCGACAATTTTCAAGCGACGCCTATGTTGGCGCAGCTCAAGGTCAAACTCTTCGGCGTCGGTTTTATAACCAACGCCTATATGATTAATAGGCATCGGTTATATATAGTCGACCAACGTCTATAGGGTTCGCGCCACAAAAAGGGCACCACCTAGGACACTTTTTGCGTCGGTTAACAACTGAACAACCGACACCATACTCCCAGACGACACGGATGTGCTTCGCTGCATAACTGTGTTTATTACTATAGGTGTCGGTTTTATACGAATAAGCGACACCATTTCCACCACGGCCGTGGTTTCCTGCACGGTCGGATTGTTTGTCACATTAGGCGGTAGTTTTATCCAATAACTGATGTTGTAGGCCTTTGATGACGATGTTCTATAAATAACCGATGCCTATATTTTAATTTTTTTCTTCTTATCATTTTGCAGGCTTGCTGTGGCTGGTCAGCAGAATGAGAACCTGTAGTTCAATTTTCTGAACTGCAAGTTTATGACATCCATTGATATCAGCCTACGAACAGACCACAAACCTGCAAAACCAACAAATATTTTTTCACACAACTAGATACATTCAGACATCAATTCAATTCTCACATTCACACATGTAGAAACATTCAAATACATGTATAAACATCTAGACATGTATAAACATTCAGAAATATTCATTTACAAAATATCATTCAGCATCGCTATCAGCATCCCAATTATATCTTACAATCGCCACTGCTTGTATGGCTTTTGCCCATTCTTCTCTTACTTCATTTAATGCTTCCATCATATATGGAGCATGTAAATTTTTTAAGCGTTTACCTATAGTGTGGTTAGTTTTAAACACATGCGAAGAGAATGATGTATATATATAAGTAATAATATAAAAATAAGTTTGATATATTTCATACTAACTAATGAGACTATATATAATTCCTCATGTATGATACCGTGACACACCACATTTTGGACAATCTTTCAAATCTACATAGTCCTTTTGAAATAATACACAATCATTCAGGCATGCGTGTATCTTCTTGGCCTCCATTCCCATTGGGCACAAAATTTTCTTTACCCGATATGTTGAGATTGGCAGCTCGTTTCCTTCAGGAAGCATTTCTTTCAACAAAGTCAACAATGAAGTGAAGCTTTTGTCACTCCATCTATTGTTAGCTTTCAACTTATACAATCTCAACACAGCGCTAAGCTTCGTAAACTTAGCACAGCCTGTGTATAATGGTATCGCAGCATCATGCACAATGTTTCTAAAGATAGGAGGTGGATCGATGTGCTCTAACCTACAACTATCCAACATCGCATCAATGATGTCTACTGGAACCAGTTCGTTCACATCTATGTCATCGGAGGCAATTTCTTCTTCCACCTAAGCACTTCTATCGACATCTACTGGTTTCTAGTTTGAAATCTCTCCATGCCAGTGTCATTCTGTATAGCCTTGTACAATCCCGTTACACATGACATGACTTTTGATTTCCTCACCAGTGCTGACTTTCAAGTTGTTACTGCAATGCCTACATGGACAGTAGAACCTATCTTTAGGTTTTTTCCTATGTTCCTCGGAAAATCTAATAAACTGATCAAGACCAGATATAAACTCTGGGGTGCAGCGATTGCGAATGGACATCCATGATCTATCCATTTTATGATCAAAGCGAAAAAAAGTATATATTAGGACAAGATTAGGGTATACACTTACATCCTTCCCAAGATTTACTCCTATTATCTACAAAGAAGCTGGACTCCATACAAACAGTATATAATTTAGTAATTGTTCATTCTAATTTATACCAATGTACAAGTAATATAAAGAACAATGATTGTTCACTGTCTAGGCCAACAAACACATGTGATGTCATTCTTATATATAATAAATGTATACCACCTATCCCATCCTTGAACACATAATCTCACTAGTAAGTGTATAATGTGTATTGGGTTTTCAAAAAAAATTCGGCAGCATTTCCCCACTGTTCTCTAAGTACATATGTACTTAGAGAACAAACGAGGAAATACTATCGAAATTTTCTCAAAAACCCAATACACATTATACACAAATATATGCAAGCAAAATATTTGTTCGTATCCTAGAATTTACATAAAGCATTACATATAGATTTGTTCATATCCTTACCAACAGCAAACACGACCGTGGTAGGCCAACACAGCCACGGCCGTGTTTGCTGTAGGTAAAGAGCTAGGGAGAAGGAAGAATAGAGGCTACAACTACTACCTGTAGGCTACGACAGGTAGCAGGAAGGCAGGCGACACAGTAGGGAGGACGGCGGCGAGCACGGAGCAGGCAGCAGCAACAACAATGACGAAAGCGGCGACGACAAGGAAGGACGGCGGGCGGCGGCAAGGAAGAAGACAGTGGCCGACGACAAAGAGGATAGAGGAGGCAACGCAGAGCAGAAAGTAGCGGCGTCTGGCGTCGACGGTGAGCAAACAGCGGCGTCCGGCGTCGGTTGCGAGCGATAGCAGCAGGTGGCGAGCAGCACCGGGCCGGCGGGTGGCGACGCAGCAAGAGTAGAGGGGCGGAACATTTGCTTTGCGATGAAATAGAAGAAAGGGGAACAATGGACGTTCGAGGGTTTATTAAGTGGGTATTCGACGTCGGTTATAACATAAAACTGACACCTAAATTCTTCGGCGTCGGTTCTACTTAAACAAGCGACGCCCAATTAGACAAATCTTGCCCTAAATAATTTGGCAGGAACCATTATCGACGTCGGTAATCAAAGGATAACCGACACCTAAGCTGGAACTTTTCGTACAAGTTTTCATCTTATATAGGCATCAGTTTGATGCTAAAAAACCGACAATGTATGTGACACTTTGGGGCCAAATTTTTTTCGCTAGAAAATTGGATTTGGCGGGCGATTTTAGGCGTCGGTTTTGTGTTACCCAGCCGACGCTGAATACAAAGCGGTACCCATGTCTTGACTATAGACGTCAGATGACATACATCACCGACGTTGAATGTTATAGGCGTCGGATTTCCTAAATAACCGACGCCTAGAAAAGTGACATTGAATGTTGTTTCTATACTAGTGATAACAACTTTGTCTCCAAGCTTTAACTCCTTAACCTAGTTTAAAACTTCATGCCTTATCATCCAAGTCCTTCACCTAGTGTTGGAAGCATAACCCAGCAAGAAGTTAAAATAGATGAAATCAACAAAGGCTGGTATGCACATACTAAATAGGAAATTGAGAAATATATAGAATAAAGGACATCAAATATAAAAGGCTTCCCATAGAAAGGATAAGGACCACCCAAATGGGTATCAAGAGAAAAAGAATTGAATCATATGATAACAAAACAATACTTGCCATTAATAAAACATAAATATTGTTCCACACAAGCACATGTAAATAATTAGGGCAGACACCCCATATCATCTACATGCATACATGTGAGATAAACATAGCCCTAGAACAATATAAACACAAAGGCGGCCAAATCTCCTAAACTTGAAACCTGATAGAGAAAGGAATACTATCAATCTCCCAAATATATAAAACATGGGCCAAGAATCACACATCTTGTCCTGGGTATGAGGTTCCTTTCCATCCCAAAAGAGTATGAAATATCACATATGTTCGGTAGGAAATAACACATCTGCCATAAAAACCAATGCAATTACACTACTCTAGCACAACTAAATCACATAGCATGTTAAATGTAGAGGCAAGTAGAAAGTATAGTCAGAATATATAAACTAGTCACCTCATAAGTGACCCACATATACATCCACCTCATAAGTGGGCAAAAGAAATCACATGTCATCTTTTAGAGTTTCATCATGAACAAAACATAAGATAAGAGTTCAAAAGAATGTCCATGATCACATGATCAATATCAAATAAGGTAGTTCACATGAACCATGATTTTCAAAAGAAAAGATATTGCATATAGACTAATGTCCATAAGACAAAGAGAATGAATAATCATAAGTGAATTGCTCAACATTGAAGAATAGGGGATACATCATACATGAATAGGGATTGCACATACTAAAAGAGGGATTGCACATACATAAATAGAGATTGCACATACATAAATAATAATTGCACATACATAAAGAGGGATTGCACATACCTCTCATATGATTTCAACTACCAACTTTCATCACTTTATTGAGTCAAAGACGAACTTCTCCTATTCCAATGTATAACCATGTATCAGGGTATGTTATATGCATTAATGTATAGAAAACCCCTATTTTCAACTTTTTGCACAAAAATTCTATTTAGACTCTTAAAACATCACCATTGATCTAGTTAGGTTCTTTTGATTAACAAAGCATATAATTTTGCATATTTTGGAGTTATAATGATTAAGATGTACTTTTTATGGATTTTATGTATTAAATTCATTTTACAAAGTCAAATTTCATCAAACCACAAAAAAAAAACCTTGAATATATTTTTATTATATAGGTATTAATTTTAAAATTCCAAAACATATTTATTTGTTAAATTTGGATAACTGGATTAGAAGATATGAATTTTTCAATACTGACCAATAAAAAATTGCCACATCATCAAACCGATCGAGACAATTGAAGAGAGAGGGAGAGGAAGAAAACAACATTTGACCTAAGATAAGGTTTTGAATTGCATAGGTAACCAAACTAGAGCTTCTAGAGAAGGTAAAATAACAAGAAACCAAAACCCTAGAAGAACATGGTAAATAGAGATGGAGATCATCGATTTTAAACCTAGAAGCATGTGTTTTAAGCATGTAGTAAGTAATATATGAGAAGGGGGTTATAAAACTCACCTCTAGGAAGATAATAAGGTCCAAATAGAAAGGTTCTTGTGATTAGAATGTCTGTTTGCTCCAAGCCAAGCTCCTTTCTTGAGCAAAGATAACCTTCTCCACTTTAGAGGTGCAAACCTTAACAAAAGAGCATGGGGATGAGATGTTTAAGGGTTCTAGGTGGGATTTCACCATGGAAGGCCATGGTTTCGACCTAGAGGAAGGTGTAAGGAATACTAAAAACATGAAAATAGGGAAGGAGAGGAGAAAAATTACTAGTTATGATCAAAATCACCAAGGAGGAGCTTAAGAAATCCTAAATAGAGCAAATTTGGAACCCTAGGAGCCTTCTTCACCAAGGTAGGCACCTCCTTTTACCTTGGTAAAACACCTTCATGGCCAAACAGTGTAGGAATGATTCTCTAAGATAGAGGGAATAAAGGAGAGCAAGAGTTTTCGAATTGGGAGTTGGGAAGGGGTAGATATGGCTATATAAAGAAAGAGGTCAAGTATGAGATGTCTATGAGACTTTCCATGTGTCATGTATAAGGGTGTCCATGGAAATTCAAGCCTTTATGGATAAGTAAGAAGTAAATAAAGAGGTTTCAAGTTACTTTCTGTGTGTCCAATGCTAAGGGTTCCTATGGACATGCAGACCTTTATGGATAAGGAAGAAGTCAAGCATGAGGTGTCCATGGAGCTTTCCATGTGTCCTTAGCCTAGGGATTTCATGTCCATGCAAGAGAAAAGCTCATAGAGGATTCTTGAATATCAAATTTCAGTTTATGGACACTTATAGGCCATCCCAACCGACCTCCAATCAAAGAAATAACCCCATTGGTTGATAGCTTCTACACATAAGCTCATTTATAAAGAGAGTAATCCCTAGAATTCCCTTGGAAAGAAACACCTTCAAACCAAGGTGAAACTAGGTGACCCATGGTTCAAAAACTCGAGAATATTAAGGGAATATATAAGGATTATAATGCATTTGAAAATTTGCAAAAAAAACCTCCCAATTGGGTAAATTGCAGAAAAGTCCAGAATGTACCTAAAATTGCATAACTTGCATAAACAACATCCAAATTGGACCAAAATTCATCCACAAGTTATCTTTGATGTTTGAATATGAATTTGTCATTATTTCCATATTTTGAAGTTATATAATCACATTATTCATTACTTATGCCTTTTACTCATTTTCTCTCTCCTAAACTTTTCCTAATATTTCAAGGAGGTCCAAATTAGATGAAATTTGACATGTAGGATAATTTTGATATGTAGATTTAGAATTTGAAGTTTTTTCCACTTTTGATACTTATTTTTATGAAATATGCCATATGTCCCATCAATGACCCATTATCTAAATTATTCATTCAATTAATTTTCTTATCTTCATATTACCACAAAAATGAGTTATGTGGCATATTTTTTGTATCCATTATTAACCTAAGACTAAAATTATAACATTAGGTTACATTAAGGTTATCTATACATGCATTATGTCATTGGAGTTATACTAAACATCGATTTAGGTCTAACCTTCAACCTTGTTTGGCTAAGTCCAAAATGTCAACTTCCAGGGTAGGGTCCGAGATCTAGTATGTTACACCATGATGAGTTAAGCACCTCAAGAAGGTGATGGATATTAGTTTACAACTTTACTAGGAAAATTTGTATCTGTTTGTGAATAAAGTGATGTTGGGTTGAAATAATTGTTCAACAAGATAATTAATGGTCGAAATCTTATCTGTAGATTATCCTGAAGAGTTTTGCATGTCAAGATAAATATGTGTGCAAGAATGGACATGTATCAATACATTCATGGGCATGTGTCACCTAGTAGTATAAGGTGATGAAACCACTTATACACTCTCTCTCATGAGACTCAATTATATATACCACTCCTTTCACCTACTAGTGAAATTTTTTGAATCCTACAACTCTCTTTCTCTTAGATATCATTCATATTAGTTGAGGAGCAAGGAGGAGCTCGTGCCTTAAGCTTATGGTGAAGCCATGGTCATCTTAAACTTTGGTTGAAGCATGAATCTGGGGCTGTGATTCTTCCTTTCTTTTCTTCTTTGCCAAGTTCTTATCTATGGTGATTCTTTGCATATAGAGGAGTTGTGAGGAAGTCTTGGATCTTTGATAAGTTCATCTTCAACCATGGGAACTTGAATCTTTGGAGCTTGGAGATTTGAAGTTGTTCTTGAGGTGGGTTATATCACTTGAACCCAATCATGTTATTATATACCTTCAATCTTGTTATACTTGTTGATCTACTTTCAATTTTTATTTTTCTTGAATGATTGATGATTCTATGAGTTCTAATAGTTGTATAGGACTGTTGTCCATGAACTAGAGTAGTAATGGATGAATGTTTAGAGCTTGATGATGATGAAATCATCATGGAACAAACCATATTGGGTTGAAGCACCTCTAACCCGATACAGTAATGAAACCCAATATGGTGATATGCAATTTGTTATTCCTTGGAACCCCACACCCCTATCATTTTGTACATTTGGGTTGGTTGAAAAAGGACTAACCAGTTGTCTAAGTTGTCACTCAACACATGGTAGGTTGATACATTGAAGGTTTGAAAAGGTATGAGAATAAGCGTCTAACCCCATATGTAAAACCCTATACTTGAATAACTCGATATAAGTGACATACACACACCTCATGGATGATATGGTGATAGAAACACGCCTCTTGGATGATATGGCGATAAGAACACACCTCTTGGATGATATGGTGATAAGAACACACCTCTTGGACAATATGGTGATAATCACACACCTCTTAGATGATATGGTGGTAAGCACACACCTCTTAGACGATATGGTGATAAGCACACACCACTTGGACAATATGGTGGTAAGCACACACCTCTTGGATGATATGGTGGTAAGCACACACCTCTTGGATGATATGGTGGTAAACACACACCTCTTGGATGATATGGTAGTAAAAATACACCTCTAGCCCGATATGGTGGAAGCACCTCAAAACCAATATGGAGGTAAGCACCTCAAATCTGATATACTTGATTGAGTAACACATGAAGTGTGTTATGCGAAATGATACATTAAGATGTAAAGAGCTTAATGCAATTTGATATGTGTAGGCCAATGTACCTTGAGAAAAGGGTTGAACCAACTTAATAAAGTATGATGTAATCAATATCCTAGTGAGGATGAGAGAGAAACTCATACTTTATGTGATAATCATTTAATGATAAATGATGAGAATAAAAAAGTATGATTGAATACTTATGATATCAATGTATGCTCCTAATATGTGTGGATCTATGAATTAGGGTTTTGATTCTTGATAATATGAACTTGAAACCCTAATCAGATAAAAAGGGAAACCCTAACCCTTAATGGGAAGGTTGTATTTCTCTTGTATTGCATGGCGATGATATGTACTTGATATTGTTTTTATCATGAAATACTAAAAATGCATGTATCATGAGATGATGAGCATATCCAGGTATGAGCTATGATGTTTCATATGATACATATTAAATGGGCCTTGTGAGCCATGTGTAATACTTGTGCAATAAGTATAATTTATACCTGGGTCTGAGGACCTAGAGGTAATAGTTACCTGATAAGATGTGACAATGTTTAGTGATGAACTAAGGGTTTGAATACCCAGATCTAGCATGATGATGATAATGTTAAGGGATGAGAATCCCCAGTAATGTGATAAGGGATTGAGATATCGAGTGTTATGCATTCAATGTGTTTTAAAGATTATGAAAGTACTTGATAAATGTATTACACCTTTCTTTGTAGAAACTGTTATAATTCATGCTTGTAACTTTCTTATTGCTAAACGATATTGTAATGCACCTAATTCATCAAGTGGAACCTTATCATGTAGTTGCCATGGACATAGATCCATTCAATGTCAGAATTTGCTGAATGGTGAAACGAGTTTAACTCAGAGAGCATATTTTTGAATATGTGGGGGTAATGGGTGAAAATATCCTTACGTACAAATAGGAATTGATGTGTGATCTCCCTCATCATCATAAGAGTATGTCTATATGCAATGAATCAATATTAATATATGGGGTTTTTTGTGTGATCTCCCTAAAGAGAGTGCATGCTGCAGCTGCAACTCTATAGAAAAGATGCCACTATATCATGGCAAGATAATTGTAGTTTGACACGTGATGTCACTGCCAATGGTCTTGTACTAGCCAAGACATGTAAGGTCTTGGAGTGCGGCTCTTCCTTTGACCTTGTATGGTACCGACGCTTTACGTAGCCATTATTAGTTGGTGCATGAGCAGTATACCTCATCTCCTCAGGGCATAAGTGTGATTGTAAATATATAATAAGCCGTGTAGAATATTTTCTTAAGGATTGAATACAAAAACACTAGTTGATGTTACACTACTTTTATACATCTCAAATGGATAATTGTTATATGTGTTCTTCATATTCCTTATAAAGTGAATAGATGATTTATTGCTCTATCATAGATAGTTGTATTGCTTTAAAAGATGATATTGCTCTGTTCTGCTTATAAATAGTGATTAATCTTGGTTATTAATATAAAAGATCCCCTACTCAATTTTATATTGTTTACCTGTAATAATAATGTTGTTGGAAAAGAGCTATATCTCCCGCTGGGACTTTTGTCTCACCTCGTTGCTCCCAACATTTTAAGGTGGATGCGGACAAGGAGGTGGAGATTGTACTGTAGAGGGAGGACAACATCAATAGGAATAACAATAAGAACTCATGTTGAGTGTGATGTCTATCATATCTTGTAGATAGAAGTAATATGTGTCATCTTTGTACTCTAAGGTCCTTGGGAGTTGGTACATCATGGTTTTATAAATGATCTTAGATTTTGGCTTATATGCCTCAAGGTTTTATGTTACTTATGTATATGTTTGGGCAAAGCAACTAGTACATGATATCCTCGAGATGAGATGGTACAATGTATGTACAATGTGATCCATGATGTATATTTTGCTTTGGTTCTTCCCTTAAGAGTTTCCTGGCAATGAATCTCTTTGCAAAATGGCTTTAATTTTTAGTGTTTTTCATTAATCTGTTGCTAATGGTTATTCTCTATAATTAATGTGATGATTTTTCTATCTGTTTGACAGCGTTCATCACAAGTTTTTGGTATCAGAGCCTAAGGTTCACTGAGTCTATAGAGACATAGGATTAAGGTTGTTGAGTCTGTTCTAGTGTCCCATAGTTTATCTTATAGTGATTTTTTCTCATATAGGAGACAAAGTAAAGCTAAAAGATGGTTGGAGCACATGAAAAACATACTACTGAGAGTAGTATTGTTGCACTAGGAGGAGATGCAAAGGATCAGACAAGTGAGGAATTAGTGCCTGAGAATCCCGATCAAAATCAAGCCGTGCTAAAAAACCCAGCCTTTCATGCTCTTTTCGGGCAGTTCATGACCACATAAATGCATATGGAAGATCGAATGCCAACACCAACACCTAGGGTACCAGTTCCTAATGAGGGACATGGGTCAGGTAAGACCTTCACTAGTAAAAATATCACCTTTAGCGTCGATTAAATATAAATTTAGAAGTCGGTTTCCAAGCGACACCCCAGTGGGTAACACTAAATGTAGACGCCTTCACCGTCGGTTTCATAACTGATGACAAAAAGTTATCCCCCAATTACAACCCAAAAAAACATGCCAGCAGGGGGACCATAGGCGTCAGTTATCAAGTCAAAATTGACACCACATCCCATCCCGAACAAAAAAATTGGCCCCATATTAGACCATAAGTGTTAGTTAGCAACAAAAAACTAATTCGTTGACCTAAAATTATTGACAATTTGTAAGTTAAGCAAACAATAACCAACCAAATTAGGGATATGATGTCAATTAACTATTAATCACCGAAAAGTTAATTTTTTTTTATCAGTTTCTTTTTTAACCGACAACTATGTTTTGATTTTTTTTTCTTATTAGCTTGCAGGGTTGTTTTCTGACTGGTCAGTAGGATGTAGAACCTATAGTTCAGTTCTAAACTGTAGGCACTACTATAGAAATGGCTTATAATGTCACTTTTACAGGTGTCGGTTGTACTAATACACTAACACCTAAACCATACAGTGTCGGTGTATAAAATAAACCGACATCAATCTCTGAAGGGCGACCAGACACGAGTATCACTTTTATTCAGTGTCGGTTACTTAATAATAAACCGACGTTGAAAATTAACTGCCAAATTCAAAATTTCCAGCGAAAATAATTACCTCCAAAAATTTAACATATGGCGTCAATTATTAACTAAAAAACCGACGACAAAAGGTTATTCGCGAAACAGAAATTGGGCACATTTTGATCGTCGATTTTATAACTATGACAAACACGTATGGGTTTTCCCGGGCTCTTCGCGGGAAATTTTCACACCCTTTGAGCGTCGGATTTTAAAAAACAACCGACGATGATGGTCACTAATCGAGAACCAATTTTTTAATCGGCGTATGTATATAGACGTCAGTTTTTTTCTAGTTAAAACCGATTATTATCATTCGGCACAAGTGTCGATTGTGTTGTTAACCGACACTGTTATTTTTATGTGTCGGTTTGTTGAATAACTGACACTAAATGTTAACTTAATATCGCGTGAGCAAGCCCGACTCTTCCCCTTTCTCTCTATGATTGTAATCGGCTATTAGGGTCTGGCGATTCCGACGTTCTCCTTGCTCACCGCCGCCGATCTCCTTGCTCGCCGACGCCCTGAAGCGCCGTCATGAACCGTCATTGTGAAGCACCGCCGTGAAGCACTGATCTCCTCCAGCCACCGTGAAGTGCCACCGTGGAGCTTGCCATTTGTGGAGCTCGCCGACGTTCGTGGAGCTCTCTGCCTCCGTGGAGCTCGTCGTTCGTGGAGCCACCACCGTCGTTGGTCCTCTCCTCCAGCCGGTCCTCCTCTCGCCGGTGCTAGCAGTAGCCAGTGCCAACAACAACAGCCGGAACAAGAGCCAGCGCCAGTAGCCAGCGCAAACAACAGCAGCCGGAACCAGAGCTTGCCATTATCGTCACCACTGCCACTGCTAGAGGTAAAGCCTCCAATTGACTAGGTTTGCATCCTCAATTCATCCTTGGCTTAACCTATTTTTTAATATGTGTTGTTGATGTGTGTTGACCTTAACTTGACCTATTTTTTAAACAAGTAGATGTCAATGATAATTTAGTTAACCAATCCCTATGATTGATCCTAATTCAGTTCAGTATTGTTTTGCATTCATACACGATCGTGCTAAAATTTGTAGTGTGCATTTCCAGTTTTAGGTTTGACTTTTTTGATATTACTAGCGGATAGGAGCTAGGCTCTTGTTCATTTTCTAATTCACTTCAAAATGATTAGAATGTGCCTGGGTCCTTATTATAAGTATGTTCTTTTATCCTTTTAAAAAGTATTTCAAACATAGTGTCATGTACTCATAAAACTAAATATGAGTGTTTATTAAACAAATAGATAATAAGTGTCACCTCATTTTATGAAATACCAAGATACATCAAATTATAGAAAATACAGTCTGAAAATATATAACATCATTATATGTACTTACACTTTTTCTAAAAATATATAACAACATTATATGTACTTACGTACACTTTGTTAATACTAATATTATGCAGTCTCTGTCCACCCACAATAGTCACTATGAACTGGGCCTCTATGTCAATGTTAACATTCCCTATTGAAGAACAATTGGACATCATCCTAGATGATCGTTCCTTAAACCAATTGGCCATACCCAAACATTGGCATTTTCTAAAAGGAAGACACTACAGGCCTGGTGAAGTGACCCTAAATTTTGGCAATTATTCACATGTTATCGAGGTTGAGTATGATTTGGCGGGAAATCTTGTATCAAAATCTGGTTGGCGTGATTGGATTGGAAAGATGCATGTGGGCCGTAGCGACATGCTTTTTCTCCGTCCAGTTGGCTATAATACCATCAACGTTTGGATAACCAACATCAACTGCGAGACCCCCGATCATCTACTACGGTATGAGCGCACGACGGAGGATATCAGCTTGGACGAATCTGATTATGAGGCCCCTGTCAGTTCAAAATCGTCTAAATATAGTGAGGAGCTCCACGACACAACGTCATCAAAAAGGCCACAATAGGTCCAATTAACAAATATAATTGTCAAGACAAAAAATTTGTGTTTACACTTTTTGTCTGAAAGCAATCAATACTCATAGTTGCTTTCTTTTCTGAACTTCAAGAGAAGATCACTACAATGATAAGTCCTCGAAGTTACTGATGCAGGACCATGTTGGTGTAGTATTTAGTTGTCTATCTATCTAGACTTGTCTGTATTAATAGTTATTTTAATTATGCACATGTTTAGGGGTACACCAACCCCTTTGTTTAGTTATTGTTTAGGGGTACACCGACCCCTGTGTGTGGATGTAAAAAGAGATTAATGAATGGAACTTAAAGTTGCTACATGAAAGCTTCTAACTGAATTGATGATTGGCTTGGTTATTGAATGTACAGATTACTGATAAATTTCATTATAAATGTTCTTTTATCCTTATTATAATTATGTTTTCAATGATCACTTCCATTACGGTTCAGGAGCTCGCCGGCCTTCTGCCTACCCATTCAGCTTCCACGTGCACCCATCCATCTCACCTCTCTCCCTGCTCCAGAGCAAGATGCCCGACTAGGAACAAACATAGGTAAACATCCCCAAAAACCCTCTGTCTCACCCTCTGATTTGTATTTACTTAAATACTGATTTGTATTTACTTATCCACTCGTTCATCTAATGATTTTTTATTCATCACATTATTTAAATTTAGGGCTTTATATTTAAATGCATCTAAACATTCATAAGCTATTAATGTTGATTAATTTAGGAAGCATTGATATGTTGTTATGGCTGTCCACAAATGTTTTTATAAGAAATTGTGTGTTGAATGGGGTTGTGAACAAGGAATTGGTGTTGTATTTGTTGGCCTAGAAACCCGTCCAAGATTTACTCATTAGGAGTAAATCTAGGAAAGTCCCCGGTTTGGGACTTTTCTGGAAAACCTAATTTCACTTAGGATGTAAGTGTATAATGTGTATTGGGTTTTCAAGAAAATTTCGGCAGCATTACCCCGTTTGTTCTCTAAGTACATATGTACTTGGAGAATAGCGGGGAAATGTGGCCAAAATTTTCTTGAAAACCCAATACACATTATACACTTACTAGTGAGATTAGGTGTTCAACAATGGGATAGGTGGTACACATTTAAGAATGACATCACATGTTTAAACCCTAAAGTTTTAACCATAAACTCTAATATGTTTACCCTAGACCCTAATCTTGTTGTAATATATACTTATTTTCTCTTTGATCAGAGAATGGATAGATCATGGATGTCCATTCACAATCGCTGCACCCCAGAGTTTATTTCTGGTCTTGATCAGTTTGTTATATTTGCCGAGGAACATAGGAAACAACCTGGAGATAGGTTTTATTGTCCATGTAGGCATTGCAGTAACAACTTGAAAGTCAATACTGGTGACAAAATCAGAAGTCATGTCATGTGCTACGGGATTGTACAAGGTTATACAAAATGGCACTAGCATGGAGAGATTTCAAACCTGAAACCAGTGGATGTTGATAGCAGTGCTTGTGTGGAAGAAGAAATTGCCTCCGATGATGTAGATGTGAATGAACCAATTCCAGTAGACATCGTTGATGCGATGTTGGAAAGTTGTGGGGTAGAGCACACTGATCCACCTCCCATGTTTAGAAACATTGTGCATGATGATGAGATACCATTATACATCGGTTGTAAGTTTACGAAGCTTAGTGCTGTGTTGATATTGTATAAACTAAAAGCTAACAATCGATGGAGTGACAAAAGCTTCACGTCATTGTTGTCTTTGTTGAAAGAAATTCTTCCTGAAGGAAACGAGCTTCCGATCTCAACATACCGGTTAAAGAAATTGTTTTGAGCAATGGGAATGGAGGCCAAGAAGATACATGCATGCCTGAATGATTGTGTATTATTTCAAAAGGACTATGTGAAATTGAAAGATTGTTTGAAATGTGGTGCGTCAAGGTATAAATTGATGACTTCAGGGGAGTCCAAAACTGGTTCTCCCGCCAAGGTGATGTGGTATCTACCTATAATACCACGGTTTCAACGCTTCTTTTCCAATCCTATAGATACAAAGAATTTGAGGTGGCATGCAGATGTTAAGAAAAATAATGATGGGATCCTACGACATGCGTCTGATTCCCCATAGTGGAAGAAGATTGATCTATTATACCCTAAATTCAGTGAAGAGGATAGGAATCTAAGACTTGGGCTTTGTACAGATGGGATGAATCCGTACAGTACATTGAGCAGCCAACATAGCACTTGGCCAGTCATGCTTGTTATATACAATCTTCCTCCCTGGTTGTGTATGAAAAATAAGTACGTTATGTTGTCATTGTTGATATTGGGCCCTAAACAACCTAGAAATGATATTGATGTTTATCTTGAACCTCTGATTGATGACTTAAAGAAACTCTGGGGTGAAAGTGTGATGACCTATGATGCTTCATGAAGAGAGACATTTTGTTTGCATGCTATGTTGTTTTGCACTGTGAATGACTTTCCAGCATATGGGAATTTGTCTGGATATAGTGTCAAAGGATCTAAAGTGTGTCCTATATGTGAAGAGAACACTGATTCAATATGACTAAAACACGGCGACAAGACTATATATCTTTCTCATCAAAGGTTTCTTCCAAAATTTCATTTGTATCGTAGGTTGCGCAAAACATTCAATGGACGAAATGAGGAACGTAGTGCACCTAAACCTATATCAGGGGAGGATGTTTATGAAAGAGTGAAAGACATCACCAATGAATTTAGTAACAGATCACAATGTACGATGGCCATAAGGAATGACAAGTCTTTATTCAAGAAGAAGTCGATATTTTGGGATCTTCCTTATTGGAGTTCTTTGATAGTCAGGCATTGTATCGATGTCATGCACATTGAGAAAAATGTATGTGATAGCGTCATCGATACTCTATTGAATATACCAAGTAAGACTAAAGATGGGATAAAATCTAGAATGGACCTACGTGAAATGAGAATATGGTCAGAATTAACAAAATTATGTGAAATGGGTAATAAAAGAACATACTTACCTCCCGCTTATTACACGTTTTCTAGAAAGGAGAACAAAGCATTTTGTGAATGCTTGGTAAATGTTAAGGTGCCACAAGGTTACTCATCCAACATCCGTACATTGGTATCAATGAAAGATCTGAAGTTGATAGGTCTTAAATCTCATGATTGTCACATTCTAATGCAACAAACATTGCATGTGGCAATTAGATCTATATTGCTGAAGCATGTAAGGTTTGCAATCACCAGACTTTGTTTCTTTTTCAACACTCTATGCAGCAAAGTTATTGACCCTGATACTCTTGATAATTTGCAAAGAGAAGTGGTTGTTACCCTATGTCAGCTTGAGATGTATTTTCCTCTGTCGTTCTTTGATATTATGGTACATCTTGTTGTCCACTTGACTAGGGAAGTGAAAATGTTGGGACCAATTTTCTTGCATTGGATGTATCCCTTTGAACGATACATGAGCATTTTTAAAGGTGATGTTCGAAACTATTATTTGCCTGAAGGGAGTATTATTGAGGGTTATGGATTTTTGCAATGACTTTCTGAGTGGTAATGACGCTCCCGTGAATGACAAGAATATTGAGGAGCATTTTGGCAAAGTAGTTTTGGGAGCACGGGTGAAAGTAATTAGCCGTGAGCAGTTGGAGCAAGGTCACTTGTATATTTTACACAACATCGACGAAGTGAGTGTTTATATCGAGGAACATACCAATTTCATCAAGAGACAATATCCTCGATCCAATTCAATGTGGCTTGCTAGAGAGCATAACAAGACATTTATTAAGTGGTTTGAAGATAAAGTCTTACATCAACTATCTCAAACACCAGATAATGTTTCTGAAACCATCAAATGCCTTGCCTTTAAACCAAAATTGAATGTTATGTCTTATGAAGGGTTTGACATAAATGGTTTCTCATATTACACAAAGCGTCAAGATGATAAGAGTTTCGTGCAAAACAGCGGGGTCACCCTTTAAGCGTCGACTATATATTTTGCAAGTGCAAAGGATAAAAGTCCACATGAAGCTAAAATGTCATATTACGGTGTCATTGAAGACATATGGGAGTTTGACTATGTAGATTTAGAATTCCGCTCTTTAAATGTAATTGGGTTGACAACAACAAAGGAGTTATGGTGGATGAATTGGTTTCACGTTAGTGAACTTTGAAAAGATTGGCGAGAAGGGTGAACCATTCATATTGGCATCATAGGCAAAACAAGTATTTTATATCGATGATCCTGCAAATGATAAATGGTCGGTTGTTGTTCATGGTAAAAGACAGTTCATTGAAGATCCTATAGATGAAGAAGAGTACTATAATAAGTACGATGACTCCAATCCATTCTCAGTTGGGTTGCTAACACCACCAAACATTGAAGTTGGGGATGACAATGACTTGTATGTTCGCGGGGATCATAATGAAGGATTGTTAATTGATAAAAGATCACAATATTAGAGGCATGGATGTTTATATTTTTATTATGTTCCCATGGTGACCGTGCTGCTGATCACTGTGAGGGTGAGGACGTGCTTGCACCGCCTGACAATGTAAATTTTAAGAATATATCCCTGAGGTTTCTATCTATATGTTCATTTATAATTATATTATGTAAGTGTGTTTTTTATCAAATTTTTAGGATACTAGTTATTAGCAATTCTATTTAATTTGCAAGCGTTCGCCAAAGACTACAGATTATGCAGGACGGCCATGACATAGGTATGCAGGCCATCGACATTGCTTTGTAAATCCAAAGCGCAACAGTCAGAGAGAAAGCAAGCATCCCACATTATAGCTTAGTACATATATATAGTGGGACTAAGGTGACGATCCCACCTGCTAAAATAGGTTACCGACAACTACATGTTATGACTGGGAGGTCGTGATTCAGCAATCGTATGCGTTAATAGGAGGACAAACATATTTCACCATGAGTTAACATTGAAGAAGGTTAGTAGACCTTCTTCAATGTTAACTCGTGGTGAAATCTGTTTGTCCTCCTGCTAATGCATACAGTTGCTGAATCACAACCTCCCAGTCGTAACATGTAGTTGTCAATAACATGTTTTAGCAGGTGGGATCGTCACCTTAGTCCCACTATATATATGTACTAAGCTATAGTGTTGTATGTAAATTCAGCACTGGTGTTATTATGCACTATATATGTGTTAGTCTGTCATGTTGTTATATGAATCTGAAACACTTGTGAGTGCTACACTGTATGTATTGTATCTGTATCATGCTTCCCTTCATTATGGCTTCTATATGAAGAAGGCTTGAATATATGATTTTGTTGACAATAATGACAATGTGAATGAATTTTTATTAATTGTGTGTGAAAATCATCAATACATGAATGTTTCTACATGTGTCTGAATGTGAAAAGAGATAAAATGTTTGCAGGTTTGTGGCATGTTGTTGGCTGATATCAATGGATGTCGTAAAACCTACAGTTCATAACTAAACTGCAAGTTTCTCATCCTACGACCAGCCACAGCAGGTCTGCAGACTGACAGAAAAATAAAAATAAAAACATCGACGTCAATTATTTGAACAAAACCGACGATATATGGTTACAATGTCAGTTTCCATACTAGTAACCGACGTCGATTTCCCTAATGAGGCTAGACACCATGACCGTGCTGGCCAGAGAGGCTGTGGCAATGGACCAGACATAAAATAGGCGTCAGATATTTATATACAACTGACGACATATGATAACAGTGTCGGTTTCCCTACTAGTCACCGACATCGATTTCCCTAGTGGCCAGACAACACAGCCGTGTTGGTCAGCACGGCCGTGGCAGCGGGTGAGATGGCGTCGGTTATCACTAAGAAACCAACGCTGATAGTGCCCCAGATGGCGCCCTTTCTATGGCGCGAAGGTATGTGGCGTTGGTTTCGATCTTAATAACTGACGCATATACCCCCTACTGGCGCATTTTTGGTGTGTATTTGGTGGTGCGGGAAGGGTTTTGGCATCAGTTTGAGAACCGATGCGTAATGGTTGGGCTTTTAGCGGCACCCACATAGGTGTCGCTGTAGAACCGACACTAAAGGCCTTAAAAACCCGACACTAAAGGCATGTTATGTACTAGTGAGGTTTACAGTATCCATTAATTTATGCCTACAATAGGCCACAAACTTGCAAAATTAAAAAGGATGGCAACATTATATCTAGATCATGTGATTCACACAAATGTATAAGTACATTTAATTCAACATATGATTCATCACACACATGTAGAAACATGTAGTTCCATTTCATTCCTCCATTTCATATTCACACACATGTAGCAACCTATAGTTCCATTCATTCATCTCTTTTCACATTCAGACACATGCAGAAATATTCATGTATTCATCTTCAAATTCACACATATGTATATAGATAAGATAATTCAAAAACAATTCATTCATTCATGTATATATAAGTGTGTCTTTCGAAGTTTACAATGTCATCAAATACAAAAATAATTATGACAGCAAAGTTTAGAAATATCATTCTTTATCATCATCATTATCATCATCGACATCATCACCAACTGTATTCCAATGATAATAAAAAATTTCCACTACATGTAAGGCTTTTGCCCATTGTTCTCTTACATCATCTAATTCTTCCATCCTATAGGGAGTATGTACATCTAATTACATTTCACATATAGTGAAGTTAGTTTTAGACACCTGTAAAGAGAATGACGTATATATATAATTAATAATATATAATAAGATTAATATATTTTATATTATCTAATGAGACTATATATAATACATGTTGTATGGTATCGATTTCCATTGCAACATGTTTGATAATTAGGTCTATATATCACATCACATAGTATGCACATGCCCAACCATTATTTTGTGTAGCACACTATAAATTGAAACATACAAAATGTTAACAAATACAAACAAGCATAGTTCACATAAATAATATATATATTCGAGTCAGGAAATTACTTTCACATTCTCCCAAAGTAATTATTTCTTTGTCTTGGACATGTTTCCTCCAGATTTTTAAAACTCTTTTAAAGCCCTACATGTTAATATAACACAATAAATTGCATTACTAAATAGTAATCTAATAATATATGTTAACGGATATAAAATATGAAAGATTTCTCACGTAAATAATGGCTTTTTCATTGGGTGTCCATATAATGAGTCTAATTTCTTCCCCAAAGGATCTAGATAATAAACAATCCACGTCTTGGGAAAAATAACCAGTAACTCCCAATGCTTAGCACTAGAGGTAAGAAAGTTACAAATTAATAACTCAAAATTCACAATAAAATGTAATTTTCTTAAGTCCAAATTATAAGCAAAGTAAACTTACTCAACATTGAATGGAGCCATTATCATCGTCTTCTTTTTTTTACCAAAATATATAAAAGTGACAGAGCAGTATGAGGTAACTGATGAAGGCTCTTTATCTACGCGACCGATCAAAGATGGAATTAGAAATCCCACATGGGGAAATGAAACATCTTTGCAGATCGTGTGTAAGTGGCTGCAAAACATATATTACGTATGCATTAATATTTAAGAAACCATATCACCATATATAAAACAAGGTATATGTATATATAAATAATATCTCACCATATCCATAGAACTATCATAGATGTATTCAGCTGATAATAATGAAACAACTCCTAAATATCTTCTATAAATACATTGTTATCGTATGATTTGCTTGCAATATCCATCGAAATAGAAATATTTATAGGATCCCATCATTATTTTTCTTGACATATGCATGCCACCTCAAATTCTTTGCATCTATCGGATTGGCAAACAAGCATTGAAACCATGATATTATAGGTAGACACCACATCACCATGGTAGGAGAACTAGTTTTGGACTCCTCTGAAGTCGTCATTTTATACCTTGACACTAGTACATAACCGACCTTTAGTGTTAGTTATTTAAGGCCTTTAGTGTCGGTTTCTAAGTGACACCTATGTGGGTGACACTAAAAACCCAACCATTACACGTTGGTTCCAAAACCGACACCCAACCCCTTTGCGCGCCACTGAAAACACACCATCAGGGGACTATAGGCTTCGGTTATTATATAAGAAACTACGCCATATACCTTCGCGCCACAGAAAGGGCACCATCTTGGGCACTATCAGCGTCGGTTAGCAGTTAATAAACCGACACCATATCACTCCCAACATGGCCAGCTGCCACGGCCGTGCTAGCCAGCACGACCGTGTTGTTATGGAAATAGACGTCGGTTATGAGTAGGGAAACTGACACTGTAACTATGTGTGTCGGTTTTATACAAATAACTGATGCCTATTGTTTTGTTTTTTTTCTGTCATTCTGCAGATCTGCTATGGCTGGTCGCAGGATGAGAAACCTACAGTTAACTATAGGTTTTACAACATCCATTGACATCAACCAACAATAGGCCACAAACCTGCAAAATTAACAACAAAAATATTCACACATGCATTTAGCAATGCAACCTGCAGTTCCATTTTATTTTCACACATTTAGAAACATTCATGTAGCTAACAATATGTAGTTCCATTCATTCACATTCACACATGTAGAAACATTCATATAGCAACCAACACTTTCATTCATTTTCACTCAGACACATGTAAAAACATCCAGACATCTAGAAACATTCACACATATATTATAATTTAGAAATTCATTTACAAAATATCATTCTTTAATCATTATTCACTATCAACATCCCAATTATATTTTAAAACTCCCACTATTTATATGGTTGTTGCCCATTCTTCTCTTACTTCATTTAATTCTCCCGTCGTATAGGGAGCATGTACATCTGGTAAGTCTGTTCCTGTAGTGGGGTCATCTTTAAACACCTGTAAAGAGAATGATGTATATATATAATTAATGAGCTATAAATAAGATTGATATATTTCATATTATCTAATGAGACTATATAATACCTGAGCAATACAATCGATGTCCAGTGCGGCATGTTTGATAATCATGTGCATATATCACATCACATAGTATCCACATGCCCATCCGTTGTCTTGTGTAGTACACTATAAATTCAAACATACAAAATATTAAAAAATACAACAAATTAAATATTGTTCACATAAATAATATATACATATATTGCAGTGGGGAACTTACTTTCACATTCTTCCAAATTATTGGCTGGTTCTTTTTCATGGGGACCTTTCTTCCAGCCTTTTTGAACTCATCAAAACCCCTACATGTTAATGTAACACAAAACATTGTAATTAAATAGTAATGTAATAACATATGTTAACGGATATGAAAATGAAATATTTCTCACCAGAATAATGCCATTTCATTATGTGTCCAAATCTTGTATTCAATTTACTCCCCTTAGGATCAAGATAATAGACAGTGAACGTCTGAGGGACAATAACCAGTAACTCCCAATGCCTACCACTAGAGGTAAAAAAGTTAAAAATTAATAACTCAAAATCCACAATAAAAATGTAATTTTCTTAAGTCCAAATTATAATAAGAAAAGTAAACTTACTCTACATTGAATGGAGCCATTATCACCGTCTTCTTATTTGGAGAAAAATTTGTAAAAGACTCACAACAGTATTGTTGAACTGACGTAGGGTCTTTAGCTACTAGACTAATCAAAGATGGAATCAAAAATCCTACATGTTCGAATCCAAAATCTGCACATATCTTGTCTAAGTAGCTGCAAAATATGTATTAATTACACATGCATTAATAAATAAGAAACCAGATCACCAGATCATACACAAGGTACATGGATGTATAAAGAAGATCTCACCTTATCCATAGCTCTATCACAGATGTATTTAGCCAATCATATCGAAACAACTCCAAAATATCTTGTATAAATAGTTTGCTTTCGTATGACTGACCTACAGAATCTGGATCTAAAGAAATAGTTATAGGGCAATTTATATCATGTTTGCCTAACCATACTGCCATACCCCTACAGTTAGGACCTAACGGGACAGGTAGGTCCTATGGAACCCAACTGGGTAATGTAGAAGGTGGAAGTGGAGGCCTAGATGTTGTGGTGTCTTCTTTTTAACCTGTATATATATATAATTTCATATTAACTGACATCATATACACACACTAACAATTTAACGTAATGTAAACTTATCATACAATTACAGTAAAGAGGACATCCGCTTTTTGCCACAATATCACTCTGCCTTCTTCCTCACCAAGCATTTCACAATCTGGGTGGGCATATGGCAATGGAAGATCCACCCATCCTTGTAATATATGTACCAGGCTCACACGAATCCAACCAGCTGGTAATGGAGACCCGTGAAACACGTCCCCTGGTAGGGATGGGTAAGCTGACGCCTCTGCAACGATATATTCATTACTTTTTAGAAGGCATGGCTTCAACCCCTACAAATTTTTGTGTAAAGAATGTTATATACATATCATCTTTTTTTGAAACGACTACAATTTCATATATACATATCATCTTGAAAACATATCATCTTGAATTAAAAAAATAGTTACTATGTCATAAAAATACTTACAGCGGATGTGCTAGGTGGTGGTTCTACAGGATTACTCCCAACCTCTGTAGTAGGAGTAGGAGTAGAGCCTGCAGTAGGTATTGTCTGGTAAGTGGCAGTCTGAAATGCCTGCCACTTTTTCATTGCTTCTTCGAGTTTCCTATCAAATAGCTTATCTACCTATACATGGATAAAAGAAATGTCAAATTCTAATTATTAAATTCTCTTTTACAGTAACATTATAAAGAAATAATATGTTACCTCTTCTTGTGAAAGTCCCACTTTTGGGACATGTTTGCGCTGGGATGGCCCAAAAAAAGCTTTGATGCCCACACCAGCACCTGCAACCCTAACACGTCCAGGATGCTCTGGGTTACCCAGAGCAACTGTCAATTCATCCCTTGTTCCCTCAAGGATGAACTTGCCTTGTTTCCTCAGCTCGTGCAGCTCCCACTAATCGCCAAAACAAAAATTTGTAATTAAGTAAACAACACAAATAATCAATATTCAAACGATTGTTGTAAGAGTTGTATTTTACCATTTTTGCAGCCGCCTCAGTAGTTGCAACCTTCGTTATTTCACCCTTCTTATTTTGCCTCCCAACTATCCAGACATCATGGCGAGGCGGAGGTGTGCTACCTATGGTAGAGGACTCCTGAGTAGCAGCAGACTGAGAAGTAGCCTCAGACTGTAGTCTTTGGCGAATGCCTGCATACCTGTTTGGACCCATTGTGTGGTCATGCACATTCAGTGCATGCCTTGATTTTTGTGCCTCACTGAGGGCCTAGTTAATATGCACATTAATGATTTGGTTAGTAACACTAAATGTTAATCTTGAATAGGTGAATACAACATATATTAATTAATGAGATTGAGACTGACACCTAATACCTTGAATTCATCACTTTGTCTTGAAGCGACAAATGCATCCCATTCTTCTTTGTCCAGGAAGTTCAACTGTTCAGTGGTTGTCTTCTTCCTCTTGTCAGCTTCTTTTATGTATTCTCGGGTGAGATTTGTCCTATAGTTCCTTAGGACTCTCCCACAGCGTTGCATCATGCATTTACGATGCAACTTTTCATCCAATTCAAATATACTCTGCAAAATAGAATTGTTATTAACTGGTATCCAAAAATTTAGTAATCTACAAAATAGAATTGCAAATTAATAATAACTCAAGCATAAATCCCTCCAGATTAAGTCTTTCTTCTCCTTAGAAACGTTATGCCAAGAATCTATCTTACAACCGCAATGGCTACGAGTAACATACCCAAGATATGAAACAAATGAATTGCGATTCACACCAGATGCATTTCCTGCATTATCAAAATCCACAACAAGTTTGGGTCCATTGCCCTTTTGCGCTATTAACATCTTCATCATAGTGATGCCCCTTCTCTTGTCAACTTTTTGGTGCTGCTGATCAAGTGCCTCAAGTGCTTCAGATGGTACCTGTGCATCATCAACCGAAAATTTGACAAAATAAACACATTTACAAGATATAACTATAAATGGACATATAGATATAAATATATGATATATTTTTAAAACTTACATGGTGAGGTGGCGCATTGATGTCCTCACCCTCACGGTAATCATCAGCACGATCATCAGGAGAATAATCAACCATCTAAAAATTCACATTCAAATTGTAAAGTTCACATTGTAAAGTAATTCATATTGTGAAGCTCACATTGTAAAGTTCACATTATTACAACAAAGTATATATTACAACAAAATTGTAAAGCTCTATGATCAAAGAGAAAACAAGTATATATTACAACAAGATTAGGTTCTAGGGTTAACAAATACATGTGATGTCATTCTTATATATAATAAATGTACATGTACCACCTATCCCATCCTTGAACACCTAATCTCACTAGTAAGTGTATAATGTGTATTGGGTTTTCAAGAAAATTTCGGCAGAATTTCCCCATTGTTCTCCAAGTGCATATGTACTTAGAGAACAAACGGGGAAATGCTGCCGAAATTTTCTTGAAAACCCAATACACATTATACACTTATATCCTAAGCGAGATTAGGTGTTCAAGAACAGTCCCAAACCGGGGACTATCCAAGATTTACTCCTAATGAGTAAATCTTGGACGGGTTTCTAGGCCAACAAATAATGTGTTGTCATTCTTATACCTAAAATCCTAGTTCTTCAAGTTAGGGTGATTATTGATGTCTTTCAAAGCATGATTGGCAATATAGGGAAAAGTTCATCATTTACATTCCAAGCATGTCACATGTGTGCATTAAAGTTCACATATTCAGAAAAATAAAAACATATAAAATAAAACATACCTCTAATATTGCGATTTTTTATCAATTAACAATCCTTCATTGTGATCTCCGCGCACATACAAGTCATCATTAGCTTCAATATTTGATGGTGTTGGCAACCCAACTGAGAATGGAATAGAGTCATTATACTTATCATAGTACTATTCTTCATCTATAGGATCTTCAATGAACTGTCTTTTACCATGAAGAACAACTGACCATTTATCATTTTCAGGATCATCGATATAAAATACTTGTTTCGCATGTGATGCCAATATGAATGGTTCACCTTTCTCTCCAATCTTTTCAAAGTTCACTAAAGTGAAACCTAATTCGTCCACTATAACTCCTTTGGTGTTATCAACCCAATTACATTTGAAGAGCAGAATTCTGAAATTTATGTAGTCAAATTCCCATATATCTTCAATGACACCGTAATATGACATTTTAGCTTCTCGTGGACTCTTATCCTTTGCACTTGCAAAAAACATAGTCGATGCTTGAAGGGTGACCCTACTGTTTTGGACGACACTCTTATCATCTTGGCACTTTGTGTAATATGTGAATCCATTAATGTCATACCCTTCATAAGACATAATAGTCAATTTCAGTTTAAAGGTGAGGCATTTGATAGTTTCAGTAATATCATCTGGTGTTTGAGATAGTTGATGTAAGACTTTATCTTCAAACCACTTAATAAATGTCTTGTTATGCTCTCTAACAAGCCACATTGTATTGGCTCGAGGATATTGTCTTTTGATGAAATTGGTATGTTCCTCGATATAAACGTTCACTTCGTCCATGTTGTGTAAAATATACAAGTGACCTTGTTCCAACTGCTCACGGCTGATCACTTTCACACGTGATCCCAAAATTCCTTTGCCAAATAGCTCGTCAATATTCTTGTCATTATCAGGAGTGTCATTACCATTGAGAAAGTCATTGCAAAAATCCATAACCTCTCTCGCCACATAACCTTCAATAATACTCCCTTCAGGCCGATAACGGTTTCGAACATCACCTTTAAAAACACTCATGTATCGTTCAAAGGGATACATCCAATGCAAGAAAACTGGTCCCAACATTTTCACTTTCCTAGTCAAGTGGACAACAAGATGTACCATGATATCAAAGAACGAAGGAGGGAAATACATCTCAAGCTGACATAGGGTAACAACCACTACTCTTTGCAAATTATCGAGAGTATCAGGGTCAATAACTTTGTTGCAGAGACTGCTGAAAAAGAAACAAAGTCTGGTGATTGCAAACCTTACATGCTTCGACAATATAGATCGAATTGCCAAGGGCAATATTTGTTGCATTAGAGTGTGACAATCATGAGACTTAAGACCTATCAACTTCAGATCTTTCATTGATACCAATCTACGGATGTTGGATGAGTAACCATGTGGCACCTTATAATTTACCAAGCATTCACAAAAAACTTTCTTCTCCTTTCTAGACAACGTGTAACAAGCAGGAGGTAAGTATGTTCTTTTATTACGCATTTCATGTAATTATGTTAATTATGACCTTATTCGCATTTCACGTAGGTCCAGTCTGGATTTTATCCCATCTTTAGTCTTACCTGGTATATTTAACAGAGTACCAATGATGCTATCATAGACATTTTTCTCAACATGCATTACATCGATACAATGACTGAATGTCAAAGAACTCCAATAAGGAAGATCCCAAAATATTGACTTCTTCTTGAATGAAGAATTGTCACTCCGTGTGGCCATAGTACATTGTGATCTCTTACCAAATTCATTGACAAAGTCTTTTACTCTTTCATTAACAACCTCCCCTGGTATAGGTTTAGGTTCATTTCGTTCCTCATTCAATCCATTGAATGCTTTGCGCTTCCTATGATACAGATGGAATTTTGGAAGAAACCTTCGATGAATGAGATATACAGTCTTACCGCCATGTTTTAGTCTTATTGAATCAGTCTTCTATTCACAAATAGGACACGCTTTAGCTCCTTTGACACTATATCCAGACAAATTCAAATATGATGGAAAGTCATTAATAGTGCAAAACAACATAGCATGCAAACGAAATGTCTCTCTTCATGAAGCATCATAGGTCATCACACCTTCACACCAGAGTTTCTTTAAGTCATCAATCATAGGTTCAAGATAAACATCGATGTCATTTCCAGGTTGTTTAGGGCCCGATACCAACAACGACAACATTACATACTTATTTTTCATACACAGCAAGGGAGGAAGATTGTATATAACAAGCATGACTGGCGAAGTGCTATGTTGGCTGCTCAATGTCCCGTATGGATTCATCCCGTCTGTACAAAGCCCATGTCTTAGATTCCTGACTTCTTGACCAAATTCAGGGTACAATAGATCAATCTTCTTCCACTGTGGGGAATCAAACGCATGTCGTAGGATTCCATCATTATTTTTCTTAACATCTGCATGCCACCTCAAATTCTTCGCATCTATCGGATTGGCAAACAAGCGTTGAAACTGTGATATTATAGGTATATACCACATCACCTTGGCAGGAGAACCAGTTTTGGACTCCCCCGAAGTCGTCAATGTATATCGTGATGCACCACATTTTAGACAATCTTTCAAATCTGCATAGTCCTTTTGAAATAATACACAATCATTTGGGCATGTATGTATCTTCTTGGCATCCATTCCCATTGGGCACAACAATTTCTTTACCTGGTATGTTGAGATTGGCAGCTCGTTTCCTTCAGGAAGCATTTCTTTCAACAAAGACAACAATGACGTGAAGCTTTTGTCGCTCCATCTATTGTTAGCTTTCAGCTTATACAATCTCAACACAGTGCTAAGCTTCGTAAACTTAGTACAACCTGTGTATAACGGTATCTCAGCATCATGCACAATGTTTCTAAAAATGGGAGGTGGATCGGTGTGCTCTACCCCACAACTATCCAGCATCGCATCAACGATGTCTACTGGAAATGGTTCATTCACATCTACGTCATCGTAGGCAATTTCTTCTTCCACACAAGCACTCCTATCGACATCCACTGGTTTTGGGTTTGAAATCTCTCCATGACAGTGCCATTCTGTATAACCTTGTATAATCCCGTTGCACATGACATGACTTTTGATTTCGTCACCAATGTTGACTTTCAACTTGTTACCGCAATGCCTACATGGACAGTAGAACCTATCTCCAGGTTGTTTCCTATGTTCCTCGGAAAATCTAATAAACTGGTCAAGACCAGAAATAAACTCTGGGGTGCAGCGATTGCGAATGGACATCCATGATCTATCCATTCTATGATCAAAGAGAAACAAGTATATATTACAACAAGATTGGGGTATACACTTGCATCCTATCCAAGATTGTTCACTTTCTAGACCAACAAACACATGTGATGTCATTCTTATATATGATAAATGTGTACCACCTATCCCATCCTTGAACACCTGATCTCACTAGTAAGTGTATAATGTGTATTGGGTTTTCAAAAAAAATTCGGCAGCATTTCCCCCACTATTCTCTAAGTACATATGTACTTAGAGAACAAACGAGGAAATGCGACCAAAATTTTCTCGAAAACCCAATACACATTATACACTTACATCCTAAGTGAGATTAGGTGTTCAAAGACAGTCCCAAACCGGGGACTATCCAAGATTTACTCCTAATGAGTAAATCTTGGACGAGTTTCTAGGCCAACAAACACAATAATAGATATGTACATGTTAGGGTTTCATGACAATTGATGTTAGGGTTTCATCAATGTTAGGGTTTAATCAAATCAAATTAGGATGCTAGAATGGACAAGTTTAAATCTTAGGAAAATATTAAAAAGGCAAACATTAAAGGATGGGATAGGTGGTACACAGAACTTGACCGATCAGGTAATAGTTGATTTACCTTTTTGCAAATAGAATGAATGAGTTGAATATATGGGGAATGATATCGTGTGCCAATATTTAGTTTCTCTATGAATGAAATAAAGTTCTCATGTGTTATTGGGTATTGCACTAGCCAAATAGGGTGAAAGGGAAGAGTTGATAATAATGGTCATTCATATCATCTATAAGCATAATTTAAAATGTTCATATGGAAAGTTAAAACCAAAGTATTTTCAATATATCTACCAAAATGCTGGACCAAAACCATTGCAAATGGATCCTAAGAAAACCTAGTTTGTGATTGTGTGTACAGGGCATGATGCAGAATTCTCAAGAAATCAGGAGAGCTCTAGGCTATGACATTAGTAACTACCTTTCAGTATAGTAATCTGACTACATTGTAGATTATCATCCATAATCATTTCAATTTTGCAATAGAATGTTCTAACCAAATAATTTGTAAATAAATTTCATTAAGTAGATGATTAAATCATAACAAAATCAGCACCTAAACGCTAAATACAAATAGTAAATAACTTAAAAAAATGCCCAGTAGCTGCTTGGGCGTGCCTTGGCACCGCCCAAGCAGCCGTCGGAGCAGAGGAAGAAGGAAGAAGGCAGGGCGGGCATACCTTGAGGGCAGAGGAGAGCAACGGCCGGAGCAAGACCTAGCAGCAGTTGGCAGCCGGTGCCGGCGGCGAGGAGAGAAGATGAGCGGCGACGAAGGTGGTGAGGAGAGCACAGCAGCCACCGGCGGGGGCGGCTGCAAGGAGAGGAGAAGTGCCGACGACGAGCGACGGAGGAAGGGAGAGCAGTAGGAGCGGCAGTGAGGGTGCCGGCGGGGAGTGGTGGTGGCGCGGGGGAGCAACGGCGGCTGGGGCAACGACGGATGCGACGACGGGGAGCAGAATTGCCAGACCTAGCAGCTAGAGTCACAATGAAATAGAGTACAATGGCGAAAAGTTCTATTTTGCAGGGCTATTAACTGTACCATAGGCATCGGTTATTCAAAAAAACCGACAACTAAAACTAACAGTGTCGGTTCTGAACAACAACCGACACCAATTCTTGATTATAGTCGTCGGTTTTAAGCTATAGAAAAACCGACGTCTATATTCATATGCCGATTAAAAAAATCGTTCTCGATTTGTGACCATAGTCGTCAGTTTCTACTTCAAACCGACGCTTAAAGGGTGTGAAAAATTCCCCACGGACAACGCGGGAAAATTCATAAGCATCGGTAGTTGTAGTAAAACTGACGACCAAAATGTGTCTCGTGAATAACCTTTAGTCGTCGGTTTTTTATTTATCAACCGACGCCATATGTCAAAGTTTGGAGGTAATTTGTTTCGTTGGAAATTTTGGATTTGGCGGTTAATTTTAGGTGTCAATTTTTTATTATGTAACCGACACTTAATAAAAGCAGTACATGTGTCTGGTCGCCCTTCATAGATTGGATGTCGGTTTATGTTAACAACCGACACTGTAGAGTTTAGGTGTCAGTTTATTTATACAACTGACACTTTGAAAAGTGACTTTATAAGCCATTTCTATAGTAGTGTGACACACCACATTTTGGACAATCTTTCAAATCAACATAGTCCTTTTGAAATCATACACAGTCATTCGGGCATGTGTGTATCTTCTTGGCCTCCATTCCCATTGTGCACAACAATTTCTTTAACTCGTATGTTGAGATTGGCAACTCATTTCCTTCAAGAAGAATTTCTTTCAAGAAAGACAATAATGACGTGAAGCTTTTGTCGCTCCATCTATTGTTAGCTTTCACCTTATAAAATCTCAACACAATGATAAGATTCATAAACTTAGTACAACATGTGTGTAATGGTCTCTCAACATCATACACAATGTTTCTAAACATGGGAGGTGGATCGGTGTGCTCTACCCCACAACTATCTAGCATCACATTTACAATGTCTACTAGAACTAGTTCATTCACATCTAAATCATCAGAGGCAATTTTCTTCTTCAACACAAGCACGACTATCAACATCCACTGATTTTAGGTTTGAAATATGTCAATGCCAGTGCCATTATGTATAGCCTTGTACAATCACATTGCACATGACATGACTTTTGATTTTGTCACCAGTGCTAACTTTCAAGTTGTTAGTGCAATGCCTACATGGACAGTAGAACCTATCTCCAGCTTGCTTCCTGTGTTCCTCAACAAATCTAATAAAATGATCCAGACCAGAAATAAACTTTGGGGTGCAGTGATTTGGAATGGACATCCATGATCTATTCATTCTATGATTAAAGATAAAACAATTATATATTAGGGTTTAGGGTTAAAAGATTAGGGTTTAGGGTTAAAACATTAGGGTTTATGGTTAAAAGTTTAGGGTTTTGGGTCTTATATTTAATAAATGTATACCACCTATACCATTCTTGATCACCTAATCTCATTAGTAAGTGTATAATGTGCATTCAATTTTCAAGAAATATTGGCAACATTTCCCCGCAGTTCTCCAAGTACACTGATGTACATGGGCAAATGCACACTGACATATGTACTTAGAGAACAAACGGGGAAGTGCTGATGAAACATCATGAAAACCAAATACACATTATACACTTACATCCTAAGTGAGATTAACTGTTCAAGAACAATCCCAAACTAGGGACTATCCAATATTTACTCCTAATGAGTAAATTTCAAACGAGTTTCTAGGCCAACAAAAAACATGTATATGTTGTCATTCATATACCTACAATCATAGTATCATTGTTCATATCCTAGGTTTTTGTAACATCATTTAATTCAATTCATTCTTCCATTTGGGTAAGTTCATTCATTCATCATTAACCCAAATTAATATTTAATAATCAACTACACAATTTTAAAGAACAATTATATATTGAAATAACTTAAATCAATCACTAACAAGAGAGAAAGAAAGTTATATCAATTCATTAAATTCATTCATTCATCATTAACCCTAGTTAATCACTATTAATCAACTACACAATTTTGGAGAACAATTATATATAAAACTAAGTTCATTCATTTCTCATTTAACCCTTATTGATCAATATTAATCAACCCTAATTAATCAATAATAATATTATAGAAAACTCACCACACTGGTGGATTAGGCTGTGGTGACGGAGGCTGGAGGTGGAGGTGGTCACAGCTAGAGATGAAGCACATGGTAAGAGGTGACGACAAAGATGACTGAAGCTGCGATGAAGTAGGTGGCGAGCAGTAGTTGGAGGGCAGATTGTGGCTATGGTCGTTGGCAGAGATTACTAAGCAAGCGAGCGACATCGACTAAACTGGAGCAACAACAGGAGATTGGAGCGGCGGTGGCGACCTCCTCAGTGACTGAACTGGAGAGGAGTTGGTGAGCTCCTCAGCGGTGGTTCCTCTGCACAGTGATGGTGGCAAGCTCCTCTCCATGGTAGCAGTGACGACGATGAGTGACAACATAGAATCATGAGACCTAGCTTGAGAGACAATAGAGAATTGGGAATGAAACAAAGAAGGGGAAGAGTTTGGCTCGTGTGCATGGGTGCTATTAAGTTAATTATCGACATCAGTTATTATGTAAATTTGACACTTAAAAATAAAGACGTCGATCTAAACTCATAACTGACACCTATCTACAACTTCAAACAAAACAAATTGCACTGGGATGAGGTGTTCATCATCAGTTTCAACGTATAATAACTGACATCTATCCACATATGCCGACAAAAAAAATTATTCTTGAGTTACAATGATAGTTTTCAGTTTCTCCCTTATCACCGATGTCGTTAGGCAAATTGGGGGGAAATTTTTTCGCGAGGGCAACGCGCGAACACAGATCCTCGTCGGTTCTTCTATAAAAACTGACGCCAAATAAGGAATGAATTTTTCCTCACAAAGGATATTTAGTCGTCAGTGGTTTTGGGTGGATAGAACTTTCATAGGGCTTGGCACAGAACATGAGTCGTCGGTGTTTCTCCAACTGACGTCAAATTGAGAATTTTGGAGGCAAATGTTTTCCCATGGAAAATTGTATTTCACAGGTGATTTTGGATGTCAGTTTTTATTTCGACCAGCCGACATTAAAGAAAAAGTGATACCCATGCCTTTTGTAAAGCGGACGACCTTCACATATAGGTGTATGTTGTCATTTTAAACCAACATTGTAGTATATTAGCATCAATGTTTTAGTTTTAACCGACGCCTGCAAATGTGACATTATATGTCATTTCTATACTAGTGCTTTGAGCAGTTACGCTAGGTAGGAGCCATCAAATATGCCGGTACAACTGACCCAATAGATGCATATTTATGGCTCACTAAGCTGGAAAAAACCTTTAAAATCCTTAGCATCCTAGAAACTAATAAAGTTAGTCATGTTGTGTATCTTCTAAAAGGAAGCACTGACCATTGGTGGGCCATTGAAGAAGAGAAAAGACCAGGTCTTGAGGTCAGATGGGAGGAGTTTTGATGTGATTTTGTCAGTAGATACTTTCTAATTACTTATCTGGATGAGAAAATCTCACAATTTGAGTGTATTAAGCAAGGATCAAGGACGATTAGTTAGTATGAAGCTATGTTTATGGAGCTTTTGTGGTTTTGTCCACACATGGATACTACATAGGAGGATAGGATTCGACATTTTGAGAAGGGTTTGAATGCTGAGTTATCCACAACTATAGCTACTCTAGATAATAGAGAGAGGTTTGACATCTTGGTGGAGTTAGTTAGGTGGATAGAGAGGTCTGTGATTGAGAAACGTGAGGCTAACAGTAGGAAAGGACTTGCCCAATTCTAGGGACAGAGCTCTAGAAGTTTCAAGAAACCAAGGTTTCCTACACCATTACCACCACAGAGGTTCAATGCACATATGTAGTGGACGTCAAACAAGGGTAGAGGCTGTAGTTTTATTCCAAGTGGAGCCCATAGTACGACATCAATGTTAGTAATAAGACCATCTAGACCACATCAGGACAAAAACTACTTCAAGTGTGGGCAGACATGACATATGATAAGGGATTGTCCAGTTAGAGACATGGAGGTAACCCAACCACTGAGTTAGAGTCAAGAAGGCTCTTAGAGGAAAAAATTTAGCAGTGACACATGAGGATATGGACATGCATCACAAACAGGTTCATCTTCACCAAACAATAGAGCATGAAGTCAACAACAAGTAACGACGATATTCTATGCAATGAATCAGCCAGAGGCAGTAGTAAATCTACAAGTCGTGACAAGTAGGATGGAATTGTTTGAATCCGATATGTCTTCATCCTGCTTCATATCTGTTTTGATTGATATGGGTGCTACGCATTCCTTTATCACTAGAGAAGTGATTCATAACTGCAACATGACTATCATTCATATAGCAGATAATCTATTATTAAAAACATTGGTATTCAGATTTGTAGTGTTGTGGGAGGTATGTATTCCATATGTTCTTTCTTTTTCATAACACATCATTCAGGTGGATCTTATACCACTTGAGATGCACAAGTTTGATGTAATTCTTGGGATGGAAACCCTAGAAAAGTATAAGGTTGTCTTGGATTGTGGTTCCAAGCAAGCTATGTTCGTAGTCAGTGATGAGACATGGATCTTTAAGGGGGACAGAAAGATTCTTCCAACCTATTATCAACAATAGTAGTTGAGAGACTCATGCGAAAAGGATGTAAAGCATTTTTGGCACATGTGGTAGATACCAAATCAGAAAGTCCTAGTCTTCCTGATGTTCCTGTTGTCAGGGAATTCAAGGATGTGTTTCCTGAAGAATTTTCAGATATTCCTCCACCTCGAGATATTTATTTTGAGATTAATCTAATTTTGGGTACGCAACCCATATCCCAAACACCTTATAGGATGGCGCCTGCGGAGATGGCAGAACTCACAAAATAGTTAACAGAGTTACTTGAGAAAGGTTTCATTCGACCAAGTACTTCGTCATGGGGTGCTCCAGTTCTTTTTGTTAAAAAGAAGGATAGGTCTATGAGGTTATGCATAAAATATAGACAGCTTAACAAGGTAACTATAAAGAACAAATATCCACTGCCAAGGATAGACGATCTATTTGACCAGTTGTGTGTTGCAATTATGTTCTCTAAGATAGATCTAAGGTCAAGATATCATCAATTACATATCAAGGAGAGTGACATACCTAATTCAGTCTTTAGGAAAGGTACAATCATTATGAGTTTGTAGTTATGTCATTTGGACTAACTAATGCACTAGCTACATTAATGGAGTTGATGAATAGAATCTTCCAACCATTTCTTGATCAGTTCATAGTGGTCTTCACAGATAACATCTTGATATACATTAGAGATGGTCAATAACATGAACAACACCTTTGTCAAGCCTTGACTTTGTTGAGACAACACAAGTTATATGCTAAGTTTAGCAAGTGCGATTTTTGGTTTTCAGAAGTGTCTTTCCTAGGGCACATCATATCTGCTTCAAGAATTCATGTTGATCCATAGAAAGTGGAGTATGTTTTAGAGTGGGAACAACCCAAGACACCAACTAAGATTCACAGTTTCTTAGGTCTAGCAGGTTACTACAAAAGGTTTATTAAAGACTTCATTTATGTAGCATTACCCCTAACTAGGTTGACCAAGAAGGAGGTTCCTTTTGTCTGGAATGACAAGTGTCATTGTTCTTTCTAGTTGTTGAAAGAAAGGTTGACTAGTGTACCTGTGTTGGTTTTACCTGAGTAGGGAAAGGGATACATTGTTTTCTGTGATGCCTCTAAGAATGGTCTAGGATGTGTTCTGATGTAGAGTGATCATCTAGTTTCTTTTACTTCCCTAAATCTTAAGAAATACAAGGAGAATTATCTAAAGCATGATCTAGAGTTAGTTGCAGTGGTCCACGCGTTGAAGATTTCGAGGCATTATCATTATGGAGAAATGTTTTAGATTTTCACAGACCATAAAAACTTAAAGTACATCTTCTCACAACACAAGTTGAACATGAGACAATGTCGTTGGATGGAATTAATCAAGGACTATGATTGTACAATTGATTATCATCTAGGAAAAGCTAATGTAGTGGTAGACGCACTAAGTAGAAAATCTTCATCTCCACCCATAAATAAAGCATAGTTGAATTCTTTACTATTTTTTAAATGGGACATGTTTGTTTCTTTGAGAAAAATAAACATACAGTTAAAAGTATCTTTGTTAGCCATATTGCTGGACAATATGCATATGAAACCTACTCTGAGACAATGGATTGAAGAGGCCCGATAGGATGATATCATGATTCAGTAGACCAGGTCATAGTATGGTAGTGAGAAACGAGACAATTTCCATGAGTCAGAGGATGAGGTAGTTTGCTACCATGGTAGAATGGTAGTACCTGATGCCAATGGCTTAAGAAAGATAGTTATGGAGGAAGCTCATTCATCCATGTATGCAATGCATCCAAGGAGTACTAAAATATATCATAACTTAAAAGATATGTATTGGTTTCCTAGTTTGAAGAAGGATGTAGCAGAGTTTGTTATGCAGTGTCCAGTGCGTTAGCAAGTTAAAGATGAACACCATAAGCCTACAGGAACATTGCAACCCTTACCTATACCACAGTGGAAATGGGATCACGTGACAATGGACTTTGTGGTTGGTCTACCCAAAACAACCAAAAGTCTTGATTCCATTTGGGTCATAGTTGATAGGTTGACTAAGGCATCACATTGTCTTCCTATTAAAGCAACCTATACTACTAAAAAACTTACATAGATCTATATAGATGAGATAGTGTGGTTGCATGGATTTCCATCCACAATTGTGTCTGATAGAGGTCCCTAGTTTACAAGTCATTTTTGGGAATGACTACATAAAGCCTTGGGTACACAGTTAAAGTTTAGCACAACTTTTCACCCTCAGACAGATGGACAATCTGAAAGGACTGTACAAACTTTGAAGGATTTTCTTAGGGCATGTGTTCTTCAGTATGTATGAAGTTGGGACTTACACTTGAGCTTAATAGGGTTTTCCTACAACAATAGTTATTAGAAAAGTATTGATATGGAAACATATACAGCATTATATGGTAGACATTGCAGATCTCTGTTATGCTGGTATGAGACAAGAGAATACCAACTTCTGGGTCCTGAATTAGTGCAATAGACAACTGAAAAGATTAAAGTAATACAATAACAATTGAAGGCTGCACAGGATAGAAAAAAGTCATATGCCGATAAATGCCATAGACATTTAGAATTCCAAGTTGGAGACATGGTGTATCTCAAGGTCTCTCCTTGGAAAGGTGTTCTCAGATTTGGGAAAAAGGGTAAGTTAGCCCCTAGATTTATGGGACCTTACCCAGTGACAACACGGATTGGAAAGGTAGCCTATAGGTTGGAGTTGCCACCTAACCTACATAGACTACATTTAGGGTTTCATATATCTATGTTGAGAAAGTGTCATCCTAATACAGAGTTGATGTTACAACCTATAAAGGTAGAAGTGAATGAAGATATATCCTATGTGGAAGGTCGAATGATGATTCTTGACAGAAGAATCAAGAAGTTGAAAAAGAAAGACATAGTTCTTGTGAAAGTTCTCTGGCATCACTGTGGCAATGAAGAAGCCACATCAGATCTAGAGGAAGAAATGAGGAGGAAGTACCCTTCTCTTTTCTCTTGAGATTTTGGGGACAAAATCCCTATTCGTGGTTGATAATTGTAACATCCCTGACCTGGGTTATGGCATAACACTGGAAGTTTTGTTTACGTAAGTTATTTATAAACTTGTTTTAATCCTTTGAAAAGTAATTAATACTCAAGGAGATTTTAATTTTCAAGTTTGAGTTTATTTGCAAACTGTTTGTGCATTATATGACAGTTTGGGTGTAAATTACAATATACCAATGATGAGGAGTTATATTGCAATATGTCATATTTTGAACATACATCATGTTTTTAGCATCAGAAGAGAGAGAATTATGCTAAGGGGTGGCTTGTGGGAAGCCTAAGTTCCAAGTTGTTGCTTGTTTGAATAATGCTTATGCCTTGTGTACCAATTTTGGTGTAAATAGCAATTTACCCAAATTGTAGGGTTGATATGCAAATGACCACCTCTAGAGTGTCCCTAATCTCTCTTAGTAACATCTCGAGTAGATATAAAGAAAGAGGCACCATGTTTGAATCATATTTGAATGATGGTATTCTTGGTGAAGAAAAGACCAAGAAGAATTGTATAGTTGAAACCCTAAAATGAGTTATATTAAGTTGTAGAGCTTATATGGGAGTGTCTATCAACCAAGAATCCATAGAGGAGGTCCCATATCATTTTGGAAACTCTTGGAAAAGGCAATGATGAGTTAAGCAACTCAATAAGGTGATGGATATTGGTTTACAACTTTCCTTGGAAAAGTTGAATCAATTTGTGAACAAAGTGATGTTGGGTTGAAATATCTTGTTCAACAAGATAACTAATGATCAAAATATTATCCCTAGATTATCCCCATGACTTTTGAATGTCAAGATAAATATGTGTGCATGCATGGACATGTGTCAACTCATTCATGGACATGTTCCACCTAGTAGTATACGGTGATAACACCTCTAATACACTCTCTCTCATGAGCCTCAATTATATATAGCACTCCTATCACCTACTAGTGAATCTTTTCCAATCCTACAACTATCTTTCTCTTTGATATCATGAATAATAGTTGAGGAGCAAGGAGGAGCTCGAGCCTTAAGCTTAAGGTGAAGCCATGGTAATCTTCAACCTTGGTTGAAGAATGAATCTCAGGTTGTGATTCTTCCTTTCTTTTCTTCTTCACCATGTTCTTATCTATTGTAATTCTTTGCCTATAGAGGAGTTGTGAACAAGTCTTGGATGTGTGATAAGTTCATCTTCAACCTTGGGAATGTGAAGCTTTGGAGCTTGGAGCTTTCAATTTGTTCTTGAGGCGGGTTATATAACTTGACCCCAATCATGTTATTAATCACGTTCAATCTTGCTATACTTGTTGATCTACTTTCAATTTCAATTTTCCTCGAATGATTCAATATTCTATGAGTTCTAATAGTTGCATGGGACTGTTGTCCATGAACTAGAACAGTAAGGGATGGAAGTCTATAGCTTGATGACGATGACATCATCATGACACAAACCGATATCGAGTTGATGCACCTCTAACCCGATATGATAATGAAATTGAATATGCTGATATGGAATCCATTATACATTGAAAAATGACTAACTAGTTGTCTAGGCTATCACTCAAAACATGGTAGGTTGATACTTTCATGGTTTGAAAAGGTATGAGAATAAGGGTCTAACCCGCTATGCAAAACCCTACACTTGATTAACCCAATATAAGTGACACACACACACCTCTTGGACGATATCATCATAAGAACACACCTTTTGTACGATATGGTGATAAGCACACACCGCTTGGACGATATGGTGGTAAGAACACACGTCTTGGACGATATGGTGATAAGTACACACCTCTTGGATGATATGGTGGTAAGCACACACCTCTTGGACGATATGATGGTAAGCATACAACTCTTAAACTATGTGGCAGTAAGCATACACCTCTAGCCCAATATAGTGGAAGCACCTTAAAACCAATATGGAGGTAAGCACCTCAAATACGATATACTTGATTGAGTAACACATGAAGTGTGTTATGTCGAATGATACATTATGATGTAAATAGCTTAAGGAATTTTAATATGTGTAGGCCAATGGACCTTGATAAAAGGGTTGAGCCAACTTAATAAAGTATGATGTAATCAATATCCTAGTGAGGATGAGAGGGAAATTCATACTTTGTGTGATATTCATTTAATGATAAATGATGAGAATAAACAAGTATGATTGTTACGTATGATATCAGTATATGCTCCTAATATGTGTGGAGCTATGAATTAGGGTTTTTATTCTTGATAATATGAACTTGAAACCCTAATCGACAAAAAAGGGAAACCCTAACCCTAATAATGGGAAGGTTGTATTTGTCTTGTATTGCATGTTGTTGATATGTACTTGATATTGATTTTATCATGAAATACTAACCATGAAGGTATCATGAGATGATGAACACAGCCAGGTATGAGCTATGATGTTTCATATTATACAGATTAAATGGGCCTTGTGAGCCATGTGAAATACTTGTGCAACAAGTATAATGTATACCAGGGTTTGAGGACCTAGAGGTAATAGTTACCTGACAAGAGGTGACAATTTTTAGTGATGAACTAAGGGTTTGAATACCCAAATTTAGCAATCATGATGATAATAATGTTAAGGGATGAGAGTCCCCAGTAATGTGATACGGGACTGAGATCTTGAGTATTATGTATTCAATGTGTTCCAAAGATTATGAAAGTACTTGATAAATGCATTACACCTTTCTTTGCAGCATATGTTATAATTCATGCTTGTAACTTGGTTGATGCTAAAAGATATTGTAATGCACCTAATTAATCAAGTGAAACCTTATCATGTAGTTTTCCTAGCCATAGATCCATTCAGTGTCAGAATTTACTAAATGGTGAAATGAGTTTAACTCAGAGAGCATATTTTTGAATATGTTGGGGGTAATGGGAGAAAATATCCTTACGTCCAACTAGGGATTGCTTTGTGATCTCCCTCATCATCATAAGAGTATGGCTATAATCCATGACTCAATATCAATATATCAGGGTTGTTGTGTGATCTCCCTGAAGAGAGTACAAGTTGCGGGTGTAACTCTATAGCAAAGATACCACTATACCTTGGCAAGCTAATTGTAGTTTGACATGTGATGTCACTACTAGTGGTCTTGTACTGACCGAGACAAGTGAGGTCTTGGAAGTCGACTCTTCCATTGACCATGTATGGTACCACTGCTTTACATAGACATGGTCAGTTGGAGCATGAGCGGTATACCTCATATCCTTAGGGAATAAGTGTGATTGTAAATATGTAATTAGTTGTGTAGTGTATTTTCTTAAGGATTGAATATGAAAACATTGGGTGATGTTACACTACTTTTATACATATTAAATGGATAGATGTTAAATGTGTTCTTCGTATTCCTTATAAAGTGAATAGATGATTTATTTGTCTATCATAGATAGTTGTATTGCTTTAAAATATGATATTTCTTTGTTTTGCTTATAAACCATGATTAATCTTGGTTATTAATATAAAAGATCCTCTCCTCAGTTTTATACTATTTACATGTGATAATAATGTTGTTGGCAAAGAGTTATATCTCTCACTGGGACTTCTATTTCACCCTGTTGGTCCCAACATTTTTAGGTGGATGGAGATGAGGCGGTAGAGATCGTACTATAGTGGGAGGACAAGAGAACAGGGACAATAGTATCAACTCAGATTGAGTGTGTTGTGTGTCTTGTCTTGTAGATAGAAGGTCTATATGTCATCTCTGTACTCTCAGGTCCTTGGTAGTTAGTACGTAACGGTTTTATAAACGATTTGAGATTTTGGCTTGTATGCCTTGAGGTTTTATGTTGCTTATGTATATGTTTGGGCAAAGCAACTGGTGATTAATCTCCTCGAGATGAGATGGTATAATGTATGTACAATGTAAACCACGTTGTATATATTGCTTTGGTTCTTCCATTAAGATTTTCTTGGCAATGGATCTCTTTGCAAAATGGTTATAATTTTTAGTGAATTTCATTAATGCGCTGCTAATGGTTATTCCACGTAATTACTGTGAGGATTTGGATATCTGTTTGATAACAGTCATCAAATTAATGACACTCATGTTATAGATACCATCCACATCTTAGGTATGTTTTCATACATTTCAAAACTCAAGTTTGTCATTCATTACTCTGCAATCTACATAACACATGTAAAACTGAGCTAATTCAACCATGCCAAACTCTTCTCAAATACAAAATTGAAGACTTCCATTTATATATCTCAGACTTACTATCTCTTCACACGGTTGCCCAAATACATGAGGAACCCTATCAAAAAACTATTTGTGACCCTAAACCCACACTCCTAATGGCGACACAACCAAAGGCGAGCGGACCTGGGCATCCGTCCCAAGAATGGATGAAATTTTCACACAAGCAATATATATGTAAAAGTAGTAACACAAGATATAACAAGATACTAAAGGGGATAGAGAGACATGTAACCATTTCTATTACAAGTATACCCATTGGTGTTTCATTTGTGTCCAAAGTGCAATGGGTGTTTGAAAACTACAAAATCGATAAATAAAACTTATTAATGCTAGAGAAATAAGTATGCTATGAAAAGCATGTAAACAATTTAAGAGAACTATAAAACGTGTTTGGTTAAAAACATCATGTAAGAAAGAAGTAGAAATAAGATGTGAAAATTTAACAAGAATTTTTTATGCAAAGCATGTTTTAAGTGTATTTTCCATTATACTCAACAACATATCATGGCCATTAACTAGATTCCCATTGGAAGGGTCCATAAGGGTGATCAAGATTAGCCAACCGTTTTCATTGAAATGGTTCACCTTATCTAGACATATCAATTAAGGCACCCAACTTGTGTTCTTACCTCAAGAATATAGGCAGGTACATGAGGCTTGTATAATGGACAAGCTCAATTATGTTCAAGGTTTGTTCAACATATTTCAAGCAAAACAAACATACTAATCATAAGGAACAAGTAGCTCAAACAAGTAATTAACTAGCCGATCATTTATATGATCATACATACATACAAGCCAATACCATAGTAGGTTCAGGAGAGTAAGCATACTTTAAGAGTTATGATTCTTGAGTAAGATTTCTAGAGATGATCCAAAATAAGGGAACCTCACAAAGAAAGATATAGAATGGTGTCTTAGATCCAAAGGGTTTGATAATCTAATCATCATATGATACATGTGAATATTACCCTAAAACTAGGTTTATAGTATTTCAAAACTTAGTTTCGAACAAGCATGCAAGTATTAAATCATAGACCAAAAGTCATACTAACACCTTAGGTCTAGCTGATAAATCCACATTATGAGTAATGTTACATGTAGATTAAACTCTGATTTCGAGATAGGGGAAACATAAGATTATGTTAACGCCATTTTTTTAAACGTGTAAGGTCATAACTCGTCATGATGGGTCAATACATGCAATATTGTTCATTTCCATGCCATAGAAGCCCTTAGTAGATCAAGTTAGGATTGTAGAATAATAGAATGATAATCCTATTGGTTGAAAGTGTAAAATTACATGGTAATAATTAGAGTGTCATTCATCCAAAACTAGAGTCAAACCATCAATATGGGTATTCACATTACATTAGTTATTATATGTAAGCCATGAGTGCATATGAGTGTGATACGAGGAAAAATATCTTTCAAGATATTTTTAAAGACTGATTAGAGGTTCAAAATGAAAGTTTGAGCCATTAGGATCTACTTTTCAAAAGGATTAACGATTCAATGTTATATGTAGTCAACATCACATATAAGGACATAATGTGTACCAAAGTGAGTCTTTGAACTACTGATGGCAAGGAGATATAAAATATATAGAAAACATGGCATAACATATCACAAAGCTTACTGATTCTAAGATTTCATGATTATATGATGACGTTTTAAGCTACATCCCAACACTTGATCAAACCACATTATTCATGCACATAAAGGAACAACTTTCAACAATCCATGAGAAGTACAAACGAAATAAGTTGCATGCGATAATTTTATTGGAAAGTTGGCATTTTTCTGATCAAAATGATATATAACATCAGAAAGTTGTGATGGATTTAAGGTAACCACCATATATGTGATTTAGAGGGGATTTAGCACCTTGTGGGCCGAGATTGGGAATGGGACCTTTCCCAAACATGTGCTTTTCTCACTGCTACATGTGTGGCCTATGGTGGATGTCATTCGAGAGCATTGATGGCTCACCTCTGAGTGGTACGATGTGCTTGGGGTGATTATTGGAGTTCCCTCATGGGTCTGGGGAGGTGTCTAGTAGGTGGATGCAAAAGCGCGTGACCCAGGGTGGTGGCTTGCTGTTGTTTCCTTCTGTCATCGTCCAAGCCATGACAGTGTCACACTGCATGTTGTAGCAGCTAAAGCACCACTTCTGGGCCAGACATGAGGCCGCCAAAAGCTTGTCCCACCCATACAGAGAAACGGAGGAAGATGGAGCGGATCTGGGGTAATAGTGACCCACAATTATCCCCATCATGGTTCTAGGGTTTGAAAACTTTTCATCAACCAACGACGTGGAGGGGAAGAGCTGCAAGGTGAGGTTGAGGTGTTGGCGAGGTAGTGTTTCTATAAAGGAGAAGAAAGTGCCCATTGGGTGGGGGAGATTGGTCAGGAATGTGTGGTGGTGATCTTCACATCCCAAGTTGTCATTTTCATCGTGTTGGCATCACACCAGACACAGTTGTGAGGTGGGCTCGAGGATGTAAGAGGTTTGTCAACCAGAACACAACAAGGGAGAAAATAGGGTGAGGGACATAGAACTCAGGGTCGAGATACCTTCGCCTTGTCATCGTTATGACAGTGTTGAGGCCTAGAAGACCCGACATTGCCCATGTGGTGAGTTACAGGGAAGGTGGGGATGGTGCATGGATGGTGGCACATCCGCGAATGGAGGAGATAAAAACCTCTACTACAGAGTGATGCTTCCCTATTTAAGGGCTTCATCTTGTGTTTTTTTGTATCTCAATCACATCTAAACATAGTAGAATGCAAGTTAAATTCCCCAATATGTTTATTACTGTCAAATGCATTTATGGACATTCTTTGCATACTTTTCAGGTTCTTGGACCATGATTTGGATGGATGAGAGGGAAGGAAGGAGTTCTAGGAGTCCTCCACTCATGGAGGGGATCCAAAGAAGACCCCCAAGCTCCCTCGACCTACCCCTAATGGCCAAAGGTATACATTAAGCATAGAAGTCCATTGATCATGAAGATTCAAGTTGTTTTTTCTACTGAAGACCCCAACACAGTCGTAGTGCCAAGGAACGGCCGTGTCGACCAATGTCAAAGGTATAGAGAATATCTAAAAAATCGCAAGGTACAACAACATTGCCACCACAACTGTGCTACCTAGCACGGTCATGCCATTAAGCCCCCAAAAATGGTCATGTTGCCCAACATGACTGTGCTTCCAGAAGTCAAAACAGGCATGACGAAGGGAATGACCTCACCTCCAACTCACCAACCACGGTCATGCTACCCATCACGGGCGTTCTACCTAGCCTCCACCATGTGTGTGCTACCCAGCACAGTCATGCTACCAGCCTCCATTTCACCACTTCAACTTGTGATTTTTCCACTTTCTTAGAACGACCATTCCACACCACCATGACCGTTCCTACCCCTACCCACAACAGTCATGCTACCAAGAACGGCCGTGCTATGACCTAAACACTAGCATTTTCTACACTATTTTTCCAACAATGCTCCTACTTACCCTAGTGCTTCCACCACCACCACCTATATATACATGAGTGGTAGAAAGAACACTAGGTTAGATGTCATTACTCCTATCCACCCACTCTTGAGCATTCATTGCACTCGCCTTACATTTATGCTCCCCACCCTCATTTCCACCTTATTTCCACCATAGAAACCTAGTTTTCAAGTTTTTCTACCATAAACCCCCTTCATTTTCATGCCCATCATCCACCTTGGAGGAGGGAGGTCACCCTACAACAGCTAGGAGGTGAAGAATAAGGATCTACTTTGAGCTCCATGGAGTTATATCCCCTTCCTTCTCATTCCTTTCATCTTTTCTTTGAGCATGTCTAGCTAAGCCCCTAGTAGTGGGCTATTTGGGGTTAAAATGTGACTTTGATACCATGTTAGGGGAAAATAACTTTTAATGAACATAATTTCATTCTATGATGATTGCCTCTTACTTCTTTCTCATCTCCCATTATCTTGCATGTGGTTTGTGCTTTTAAACGTAAATTGCTTGTTTTGTGATGTTTGATGACACTTAGCTTCTAGGGGAAATTAGATTGTATGTGGCAATCTTAGGAAATTCTCCTAGGTTCAATTAGTGGATCCCTATCTAGCCCCCTTTGTTCCTACATACATCTCCCTTCTTCTACAAGTGAGTGTGAGATCTAAGTATCTAGTGTAAGTGTGACTAGTGCAATTGCCTAGAGTTTCCTAAAGGCTAGATGGAAAGTAACATGAGGTGAAATACCCTCATCTCTACTCCCATTACTACCCTTGGCTCTCAATTTCCCTAATACCACTTATCCTAGAAACCTATACTTGCCAAGTCCTACTAGAATTACACCTAGCCCTAGTTCTCCAACTAGTAGTATATGATTTATTCTAATAGCACTTGACTTGTTGTTTGGTTTCATAATCTAGATTGAAATGTGAGATTTGCATGCTATGTTAACCTTCCCCCAACTAATACCAAGTTGCATTCCCAAATGGCCCACCTACCCATCATATTGCTTAAAATCCACCTTTTCCTTCTTAGCTTGTTGATTCTAGCTTAGTCTATTACCTTTTTCTTAGCCCGAGATAGGTAGAAGGAGATACCAAATCCATTGAGATAGGTAGAAGGAGTGGCGAAAGCCACCGCAACCAATGCTGAGAAACCAAAATTGGTGACCACAAAGTTGAAATACCTCATGGAGATGCTTAACCACAACCTCACCACCCTCTCCATGAATACTTCACCCCATGGAACTACAACTCTCCCATTTCCACCCTAGTAGACCAAATGCCGGGAAAATAATTCTCCATTCCACCCGCACTTCTTGGAATCCTCCCTACCTACTATCAGATGGAGAATGAAAACCACTACCACCATATCGACACCTTCCTTGAAACTTGTTTTACTTTCCACACACCCACTACCACTAATGATTCCATCCGGAGGACACTTTTCCCATTCTCTCTAAAAGAAAAGGCCAAAGTGTGATGACCGCTATCATACCTACATCCAAATCATCACAGTCATTACACAAAATAACCATTAGTAGTGGATTAACAAAAATCACTAAAAATTAAAACCATTTTGCAAAGAGATCCATTGCCAAGAAACTCTTAAGGGAAGAACTAAAGCAATATATACATCATGGTTCACATTGTACATACATTGTACCATCTCATCTTGAGGATATCATATACCAGTTGCTTTGCCCAAACATATACATAAGCAACATAAAACCTCAAGGCTTACAAGACAAAATCTCAGATCATTTATAAAACCATTACGTACTAACTCCCAAGGACCTGAGAGTAGAGAGTTGACACATAAGACTTCAATCTACAAGACATAATAGACAACACACACAACCTGAGCTATTAATATTGTCCTTGTTGTTGTTGTCCTCCCTCTATAGTATGGACTCTACATCCTCGTCCGAGTCCACAAAAAATTTTTGGGACCAATGGGGTGAGACAAAAGTCCCAATGAGAGTTATAACTCTCTGCCAACAATATTATTATCATAGGTAAATAGTATAAAATTGAGCAGAGGATATTTTATATTAATAATCAAGACTAATCACTACTTATAAGTAGAACAGAGGAATATCATCTTTTAAAGAAAGGCAACTATATATGATAGAGAAATATATCATTTATTCACTTTATAAGGAATACAAAGAACACACATAGCATCTATCCATTTAGGATGTATAAAAGTAGTGTAACATCAACCAATGTTTTCGTATTCAATCCTTAAGAAAATACATTACACGACTGATTACATATTTACAATCACACTTATTCCTTGAGGAGATGAGGTATACCGCTCATGCTCCAACCGACCACAACTATGTAAAGCATCGATACCATATAAGGTCAAAGGAAGAGACGAATTCCAAGACCTCACCTGTCTCGATTAGTACGAGACCACTAGTAGTGGCATCACGTGTCAAACTACAATTAGTTTGCCAAGGTATAGTGGCATCTTCTCTATAGAGTTATAGCCGCAACATGCACTCTCTTCAGGGAGATCACAAATCAACCCCGGTGTATTAATATTGAGTCATGGCATATAGCCCTACTCTTATGATGATGAGGGAGATCTCACAACAATCCCTATTTGGATGTAAGGATATTGTCACCCATTATCCCCGCATATTCAAAATTATTCCCTCTGTGTTAAACTCGTTTCACCATTCAACAAATTCTAACATTGAATGGATCTATGGCCAGGGTAACTACATGATAAGGTTCCACTTGATTAATTAGGTGCATTACAATGTCTTTTAGCATCAACCAAGTTACAAACATGAATTACAATACGTGCTACAAAGAAAGGTGTAATACATTTATCAAGTAGTTTCATAATCTTTGGTACACATTGAATGCAGAACACTTGGCGTCTCAATCCCTTATCACATTACTGGGAATTCTCATCCATTAACATTATCATAATCATGATTTCTAGATTTGGGTATTCAAACCCTTAGTTCATCAGTGAACATTTTGATTGGTGAAATGTTCATTAGTGAAGATTGTCACCTCTTATTAGGTAACTATTACATCTAGGTCCTCAGACCCAGGTATACATTATACTTGTTGCACAAGTATTTCACATGGCACACAAGGCATGTTTAATTTGTATCATATGAAACATCATAGCTCATACCTGGCTATGCTCATCATCTCATGATACCTCCATGGTTAGTATTTCATGATAAAAACAATATCAAGTACATATCATCACCATGCAATACAAGAGAAGTACAACCTTCCCATTATTAGCGTTAGGGTTTCCCTTTTTAGCCGATTAGGGTTTCAAGTTCATATTATCAAGAATCAAAACCCTAATTCATAGCTCCACACATATTAGGAGCATACATTGATATCATAAGTATTCAATCATACTTGTTTATTCTCATCATATATCATTAAATGATTATCACACTAAGTATGCGTTTCTCTCTCATCCTCACTAGGATATTGATTACATCATACTTCATTAAGTTGTCTCAACCCTTTTATTAAGGTACAATGAACTACACATATCAAAATGGATTAAGTTCTTTACATCTTAGTGTATCATTTGACATAACACACTTCATGTGTTACTCAATCTAGTATATCGGATTTGAGGTGCTTACCTCCATATTGGTTTTGAGGTGCTTCCTCCATATTGGGATAGAGGTGTATGCTTACTACCATATCATCCAAGAGGTGCGTGCTTACCACCATATCATCCAAGAGGTGTGTGCTTACCACCATAATAATGAAGAGGTGCATTCTTACCACCATATCGTCCAAGAGCTATGTCCTTATCACCATATCATCTAACATGTGTGTTCTTACCACCATATCATCCAAGAGGTGTGTTCCTATCACCATATCGTCCAAGAGGTATATGTGTGTGTGTCACTTACATCATGTTACTCAAGTGTAGGGTTTTGCATATCGCTTAGACCCTTATGCTCATACCTTTTAAAACCTTCAAAGTATCAACCTACCATGTGTTGAGTGACAACCTAGAAAACTAGTTAGTCCTTTTTCAACCAAACCAAATGTACAAAATGATAGGGGTGTGGGTTTCTAAGGTATAATATATTTCATATCACCATATTGGGTTTCATTACCATATAGGGTTAGAGGTGCTTCAACCCGATATTGATTTGTGCCATGAAGATGTCATCATCATCAAGCTCTAGACTTTCGTCCCTTACTATTCTGTTTCATGGACAATAGTCCAACTCAACTATTGAAACTCATAGAATCACCAATCATTCAAGAAAAACCGAAATTGAAAGTAGATCAACAAGTATAAAAAGATTGAAGGTGAATAATAACATGATTGAGTTCAAGTTATATAAACTACCACAAGAAAAAATTTAAAGCTCCAAGCCCCAAAGCTTCACATTATCAAGGTTGATGATGAACTTATCAAAGATCCAAGACTTGTTCAGAACTCCTCTATATGCAAAGAATCACCACATATAAGAACTTGGTGAAGAAGAAAAGAAAGGAAGAATCACAACCTGAGATTCATGCTTCAACCAAGGTTGAAGATGACCATGGCTTCACCTTAAGCTTAAAGCTCGAGCTACTCCTTGATCCTCAACTATGATGCATGATATATAAGATAAAGAGAGTTGTAGTATTCAAAAAGTTTCACTAGTAGGTGAAAGGGGTGGTATATATAATTGAGGCTCATGAGAGAGAGTGCATAAGAGGTGTCATCACCTTATACTACTAGGTGACACATGTCCATGCATGGGTTGACACGTGTCCATGCATGTACACATATTCATCTTGACATACACAACACTTGGGGATAATCTAGGGATAAGATTTTGGCCATTAGACGTCTTGTTGAACAAGATATTTCAACCCAACATCACTTTATTCACAAACTGATACAACTTTTCCAAGGAAAGTTGTAAACTAATATCCATCACCTTTTTGAGGTTCTTAACTCATCATGGCCTTTGACAAGAGTTGAAAAAATGATATGGGACCTTCTTTATGGCTTCATGGATGATAGGTACTCCCGTATAAGCTCTACAACTCAATACAACTCATTTTTGGGTTTCAACTATACAACTCTTCTTGGTATTTTAATCACTAAGAATACCATCACTCAAATATGATTCAAACATGGTTCCTCTTTCTTTCCCTCTCCTATAGATGATGCTAATAAAGAGAGAGTAGGGAGACTCCAAAGGTGCTAATTTGCATATCAACCCTACATTTTGGGTAAATTGCAACTTGCACTAAAATTGGTACACAAGGCACAAGTGTTATTCAAACAAGCTCCAAATTGGAACTCAGGCTTTATCCACCCCTTAGCATCATTCTCTCTATTATAATGCTAAAGAACTTGAGGCAAGTTCAACATGTGACATATTGCAATATAACCCCTTATATTGGGTAAATTGTAATTTACACCCAAACTATCATATAATGCACAACCAGTTTGCAAATAAACTCAAACATGAAAATTAAACTCTCCTTGAGTCTTAATTACTTTTCAAAAGATTAAAACAAGTTTATGATAATTTACTTAAGCAAAACTTCCAGGGTTATGGAATAACTCAGGACAGGGATGTTACACAAAGAATGGCACATTTCAAAGCCGGAATGGGTAATGTTGAATGCGGTCAAGAACGAGTTTCTCAAGAAGTTATTTCCAATTACGAAGCTGACCCAAATGTGAAGATGTATCACTGCCTTCTCCAAAAAGGAAAACAAACCTTTCCACAATGTGTGGGAAAGGTTCCATAAGCTCCTGTGTGACTTCCCCCATCACAAGGTACCCTTGTGGTAGCTGGTCCAAGATTTATACACCAAGCTAGTAGAGTTGAGCCACAATAATGTTAATTCATCATGTGGAGGTGTCTTCATGGAGAATACACCTGAGGAGTCATGGCCCTTGTTTGAGAACCTTACTGAGAATTCTCACCAACATGCTTCTACTAAAGGGGAACATTATGGTCGGAGCTACATCTTTCCACCTCCTCCCATAGCTCCAGCCCAGACTGCAGCCAACCCCGACATGATGAAAATGATGGAGGACATGATGAATATGATGAAGAGCCAAGCTAGTGGTTCTTCTAGTCAATCCACCATGGAAGTCAAAGCTATGGAAGAAGAATTTCATGCTTTGCACACTTTTGGCAACCGAAACAACCAAGGCCCTATGTCTAACACTTACACTCCTGAGTGGAGAAACCATCCCAAATTTTCATGGAAAAAACAAAATGAGGATGGCTAAGGACAAGGGTAGACAAGACCAAGGTAAAGCTCAAAATTTGAAGATGAAGTGCTTGGAAGATTGAGAAGTTTGGATGAGGTAAAGAAATATGTGTCCTCTCATTGGAAATCTATTAAGTGTCTTGAGAAAATATTGGATCAAATATCACTTTCATTTGTTAGGAGTGAGGAAGTAAGACTCCCATCCAAACCCAAGCCAAATCTGAACAATGATGGAACTTTCATGGGAAATTCTCAAAGTTTATATACTCCCCCTTCATATAAAGCACCACCAAACCCCTATGCTCCACCACCTCCTCAGGATCCTCTCAACTATCAATATGTTCCACCTCCACCTCCCTCATACTAATATCCCCCACCACAGTATCACCCCCATCCACAACAACCACAACTAAAACAACAACCGCAGCCACAATCCAAACTCACCCCACCAAAGACCACCACCACATCAACAATCATAGACACCTCCACAAGCCTCCTCTTCCACTACCAATGAGCATGTGAACATGGTGACAGTATTGAGGAGTGTTTAGACCTTAGAGCAGCCCCAAGATATTGTTCTTGATATTGCATTCGGTGAGGATAATACTGGGATCTAGATTGATGATACTATGACATGAACTATGGTTGATACAGTGATACCGAGAAGTGATACTATGGTTCCTGTGATTGCAGTTGATGATTCCATTGACCGGAGCTGATTGCGAGCCCAACTTCCCCCATTTCCTGATGCTCTTGAGGAGCCCTTTGTTGAGAGAAGAAAGAATAAACATACTAAAGATATCATGGAAACTTTCATATAGGTTAAGATAAACATCCCTTTGCTTGATGTAGTCAAGCAAATCCCTTCCTATTTCAAGTTTCTTAATGATTTATGCATATTTAAAAGGAAAACAATGGGGAGAACCCATGAAGGTCAAGATCACTGAGAAAGTGAGATAAATTCTACATCACACCATACCGAGAAAGAGGAAGGACCCCAATTCTCCCATCATTTCATGTTACATTGGAGCACACAGCATAGACCAAGCCCTTCTAGACTTGGGTTCTAGCATGAACTTGATGCCATATGATGTGTTTGCCGAGCTCCAAATGGGGCAATTAGGTCCATCTCATTGCACATTGCATTAGGCTGGCCGATCAGTGAAGATCCCTAGACGGTGTGTTGATGAGGTGCTAGTTAGACTTGATGATGAGACTTCTACATTCTTCCCTATTGACTTTGTTTTGCTAGATATGGAAAAAGATATAAGATTAGTACCTATCTTCTTGGGGAGGCCATTATTGGATATAGTTGACGCTATGATCCATGTGAGAACCAAAACCATGTATTTGAAATTCATGCACATGAAGATTCAGTTGAACATCTTCAAGTCTTCAACTACATCTAAGGTGAAAGGCACCACAAAAGAGGATTGTTGTCTTGTTGAATGCCTTGATGAGATTGTGGAGGAGTGCCTACCTGTGTGGGTTTAGACTGCCACACAAGGTAGAGGTTTAGAGCCCATTATTGAATTTCTTAATGATGATGATGAATAGGATGAAGTAAATGAGCTAGCCCTAGTGGTTGCAAGTGCGGACCTCCCATCCATTTCTAAGCCATTGAAGAATTATCTTGAAGAAACTCCAACTCTTAAACTCAAGTCAATGCATTAAGGGTTGAAGTATGCATTCCTAGCTCCAATGACACCCTCCCAGTGATCATTTCTTCTATTCTCTCTCCAAAGCAAGAAAATGCATTGATGACAGTCCTAAAGAAGAATATTCGGGCCATTGGATCGTCCATTACTGATTTGAGGGGTATTGACCCCTCCATTTGCGTGCATAGGATTTATCTGGAAGATGATGGAAGACCAACCCCCAAATGCAAAGGTGATTGAACCCTGAATTGAAGGAAGATGTGACCCAAGAGGTTGTGAAATTGTTAGATGCTAGAATTATTTAACTTATTTATTATAGCACATGGGTGAGTCCCATCCAAGTTGCACCAAAGAAGGGTGGGATCAAAGTGGAAGAGAATGCTTATGGTGAGATGATGCCTATTAGAGAATAGTACAAATGGAGGATGTGTGTAGACTATCAAAATCTCAATGAAAAGACTAAGAAGGACCAATATCCTTTTCCATTTCTTGATTAGATTCTAGAGAGGTTGGCTAACCAAGTTTCTATTGCTTTCTTGATCGATACTCTGAGTATTTCCAGATTGTTGTTCATCATGTAGACCAAGAAAAGACGACATTCACTTTCCCTAGTGGCACTTTTGCTTACAAAAGAATAACATTAGGGTTGTGTAATGCCCCTTCCACTTTTTAGAGATGTGTGACTTCCATCTTCGCCGACATGTTTGATTTGTCAATTGAAGTATTAATGGATGAGTTTTCTACTTTTTGCAAAACCTTTGATGAGTGTTTTCTCCACTTGGCCACCATTCTTGAGAGATTTGTCACGGTCTTCCTCGTGCTAGCTTGGGAAAAAAGCCACTTCATGGTGCTCGAATGCATAGTTTTGGGTCACCGAGTTTCAAAAGATAGTATTGAGGTTGATAGGGCCAAGGTGGGCCTCATTTCTACTCTCACCATTCCTTCTACCTTAAGACATGCCCGGTATTTCTGGGACATGCATGCTTCTATCATCATTTCATCAGGGATTTTAGCAAGATGTCAAGACCTCTCTATCATTTGTGGGAGAAAGATGTTAAATTCCATTTTGATGACAAGTGTGTTGAAGCCTTCAACCACTTGAAGCACAAGCTCATTTTGACTCCTATATTGTAGCTCCTAGATTTCTCTTTGCCATTTGAGATCATGATTGATGCATCTGATATGGCAGTGGGGGTTGTGCTGGGCTAAATAGTTGGCTGGATTCTGCATGCCATCTATTATGCTATCAAAACTTTAGACAAAGCACGAAGGAACTACACGACTATAGAAAAAGAGTTGCTTGTGGTGATCTTTGCTCTTGACAAGTTTTAATCATATCTTTTGCAAAACAAGGTAGTGATATACATGGACCATGCTGCATTGAAGTATCTCATGGTGAAAAAAGACTCGTATCCAAGGTTGATCAAGTGGATTTCTTCGCTTTAAGAGTTTGATATTGAGATTGTGCACAAGTAGGGAGTGACAAATTCTATCGCTGACCATCTCACCCGAATTGAAGCACCCTTTGATGATACAAGTCAAATTATGGAAACAATGCCACATGAACAACTCTTCACACTCTCATCCACTCAAAGGCCATGGTATAAACATATAGCTGATTTCTTAGCTAGTGAAAGGATACCAAGCACATGGATAAGGGAGGAAAGTAAAAGGTTGATTGCTATGGCCAAAAATTATGTTTGGGTTCATCCTCATCTTTTCAAATATTTCCCTGACCAACTCATTAGGAGATGTGTCCCAAAGATGGAGCAGAAAGAAATTCTATCTATGTGTCATTCTGGAGGTTGTGGAGGTCATTTTGGCAGGAAATGCATGGTTGCCAAGGCTCTCCAAAGTGGATTCTATTAGCCCTCGTTGTTTAAATACTCTATTGAATTTTGCAAGTGTTGTTTGAAGTGGAAAAAGGTAGGCACTATCTCAAAGAGGGACATGATGCCTCTATCACCCATTCGTGTGGCGGAGGTGTTTGATGTTTGGGGAATTGACTTCATGGGCTCATTTCCTCCCTCCTTCAGATATGTCTACATTTTGGTTGCCATGGATTACGTGTCAATGTGGATTGATGTTGTTGCAACTAGAACCAATGATCACAAAGTGGTGTGTGATTTCATGAAATCAAATATCTTTAGCCGGTTTGGTGTTCCAAGAGCCATGATTAGTGATGGGGGAAGTGACTTCATCCATCGCACTTTTAAAGGTTTTCTTAAGAGACACGGAATGAATCACTGTGTGGCTACACCTTACCAGCCCCAAACAAGTTGTCAAGTTGAATTAGCAAATCGAGAGATAAAGCTCAATGAGACTTTATGGGCTTATAGGACTACATATAAAGTTTCGATTGGCACCACACCATTCAAGATTGTGTATACAAAAGGTTGTCATCTATCAGTTGAGATGCAACATAAGGCATTGTGGGCTCTGAAATCCATGGATATGGATGGAGACACAACCCTTTTGAAAATAAAGCTACAACTGAATGAGCTTGAAGAGATGAGGCATGAGGCTTATGAGTTGTCCAAGAGCTACAAGGAGAGGACAAAGTTTCTTCATGATAAGTTGATCACGAAGAAGAATTTTGAGCCTAGAAAATGGGTATATGTCTATATTACTCAAGGATGAAGTTCTTTCCTAGAAAACTCCAATATAGATGGGAAGGGCCTTAACTAATCAAAAAGGTATGTCCATCTGGGGCTGTGTTGATTTGTGAGAAAGTAGTAACAAGAGAGTTTACTGTGAATGGACAAAGATTGAAGCCAGTCATTGAAGTTGGGCTAGATAGAGAAAATCAAAATTTTGATATCGTGATGTTAGTTAAGGAACACCAACATTATGAGGAGATGTGATTTAATGCACATGAGAGAGATATTTACTTCAAAGATGCTTTGAAAAGCCCACGAGAGTGATCGACTTCAAGAATCAATAAGCCCGACTGAAGGCATGAAATTTAGCTCTAGTGGGAGGTAACCCACTTAGGTTTGGGAACTTTTTCACCCATCCTTCAATTTTTGATACTTTGACTTTGTTTTACATGATTCTAAGAACACACAAATGCACATTTTTGCTGGATAGTTTTGTATTAGTTTTGATGGTTTGACATGTGAGATAGGTGAAACTTGAGAAATGAGGCAAATTTCAGTGAAAATGTTTGGTATAACATTAAGTTTGTTGATTAAAATGATAGGAATATGAATGATAGAATGATTTGATGAATTTGGAATATTTTTGAACTTGGAGGACCCAACATGGTCGTGTTGGCATGGAACATTCGTACTGACATATTGCATTTCAATAGGGAAATTTCAAGCTTTGGGCATGGACAACACGACTGTGCTGGCACCTCGCCAGAACAGCCATACTGGCCCGTGCCCAATACTTAAGTTGCTCGATTTTACCTAAGCTAGCACGACCAAAACATTATTTGCTTGACCTAGAATGACCGTTCCATGTGAAGAGGTGATTATGACGAGATCCATTCACCCCCAAATCACTCCCTCTTTCTCCAAAACTACAGATTTGAGTTCCCATTGGTCCCTAATCTCTTCCCCAACCTCAAGCTTCATTTTCCTCCCTTCATTACCAACTATTTCTCGATCTCCAAGGAAATTCTGACCCTATATCCCGGAAGCATGTTTGTTGATGTTCTTGCTCATTTTCAACCATGATCTTTGCAAAGATGAATGGCACAACAAAGAAATCAAGAAGGGGGTGGAGAAGACAATGAACATCCTCACCGGAGGAAAATTCCACCCCAAGCGGGCCTCCAACGTGTCGCAGTAGTTCCACAACATATCGTCACCATCTAATTCAATTTCACAATCACTCTGATGGTCGACATCAATGAGTGCATCTCGACACAAATCCTCCTACATCAGCCACACCTTAGATCCAAGCTACAAAACCCCGACGAAGAAGAGGAGGAAGAAGAAGAGATGGAGAATGTCATCGATTTAGTGGATATCAACGCACCAACCCAAGATAGGAGGGCCAAGAAGGCTATCGATGTGTCATATTCATGACCTCCATGCCCAAAACTGGCAAGACGCTCCACATTCTCAGCAGAACCACACAACACTCAACAACACATTAGGCGTCAATTGGTGATTGAGGAAGAAGCCAAAGATGCACCAGTCTAGATGGTGCTCTTGAACTTGGACACAAGTTTGGGGTCACACACATGTGAGTAGGACGAGGTAGATGACACCAAGAGTGAGGAGATGGAAGATGAGCCAGTGGACTTTTTGTCCAAGATGGAGGAGGACAAGATGAAGTGGGTTAGGATGCAGCCTAAGGAAGTTGCATATGGGAGAGGAACGACAAACAAAGTGTTCTCAAGAACCCTCCACCCCGAGTGTATGATAAGGAGGGTGATACCCACTAGATATGCATGTATGGCTACCACACAAGCTATAGGAATCAACTACGTGTATCGGGGTCGAATGCAATGATGTGGGCTCTACAAGATCTTGACTGAGGTTGAACAAACCTACCTGGAGTTGACTCATGAGTTCTTTGCAACATTGGAAATGGTACAATACCAAGGTGATGATGCCATTAGGTTCAAGCTGAATAACTCAACACATGTGGTTAAAGTTTCCCAAATCAATGCTATCTTTGCCCCCCAACTCAGAAATGAAAAAAAATTCAATGAGGGAAGACTTGATAAGTATGGGAAAGTGGATTACTCTAAGATGTGGAAGGCTATTATTGGTCAAGCCACTTTTTCTACGGGAAAGTCCAAGACCAACAAGATTTACTATCCCTTCATGAGATGCCTATAGAAGGTCCTAGCAAACACCTTGTTTGACCTTTATGATAATCAAGGTTGTTGTTCACAAAAAGATTTTTTTTTATGGCTGCAGTAGTAAGTAAGAGATTTGTAAACATTGGAGCCATGGTGATTGACCACTTGAAGACAGTCCCCTCTAAGAGTAAAAATCCATTCATCATGGGGGAAATTATCACATCAATGGAAAAGGCAGTGAGTTGCAATCTAGATGGGCTTACCAAGGTAGACGGAAGCAAATAAGTTTATCTAAACTATCTTTCTAGGTCCCAAATGATCTCCCTCAAAGATAGCAAGATCATGTATGTTCTGAACCCCGAGTACCCTAGAATCACCTTGGAACTCCCATACCACGCCACCCCCGGTCATGGATGTGGGACCATTGGATAACATTTTAGAGTTGATATCATAGTATGAGGAGGGGCATCCAAGAGAGAGGTTCTAAATACCAAATGTGGACTTACCTAAAAAAAATAGGAGAGATGAACGTGTCAAAGCAACAACGCATTCTTGAGAAGCCACACCACACACGATCGAGATTTGAGGATTTTGATGTGCAACCACCTCCAACAAATGCATACGATATGTCAGCCATTCATGCACAGTTGGAGGTGATTCACTAGACACAACATACCATGTGGTTAGATCAGCAGCAGATGCATCATTATATCAACCACATCTACCAGTATCAACTTGCACAGGTACAAAGGAATCTCCAATGGGGGGAGGATTTCTAGGGAGGACTATCTGGTTAGCAGGAGACATACCCACTACCACAAGAAGACTATTGGGGCTACTATTACCAGCATCCACCCCCATAGGCCGGCCCACCATAGGATCCCACACTGCCAGAGTAGTGACATCTACCCTATCACTCCTAAGCTTTAGTTTCATGCCGACGACAATATGATCCGAATGTTTGGGGTGGTAGGGTGGTATGCCCTCTTTCTTAGCTTATTTTGTTGATGTATATCTTGCCTAACCACTGTTTGTTTGACATTTCTCTTTTTTTAGTATATATTTCCTTTTTCTTGCATCCATGCATATATGTAGTTCAATTTCATGCATTTTTGTGTAATTTTTCAAAAAAAAATCTCTTTTTGCTCTTCCATGTCATGCCTTGCATTATTATGTAAATTTTGGTAATTTTTGTGTGTTTTTAATTAGGATTTTCTGCTTTATGTCTTAATTTCCCTATAGTTAGGTTTAGATGTGATTGAATGCAAATTGGCACCATTTTGGCCAATTTTTCCAAACATGAATGTTCTTTTCTAAAAGCATGTTTTAACTTAATCTCCACTATTTGAAATGAAAATTTTGGTCTTGGACAAAGCATAACGTTTTGTTAGAGTTCATTGCTATATGGTCTTAATTGTTGACTTTTTACATGTGGATCACCTCTCTCAAGTTTGTGAATGTTTTGGGTTGAAATGTGACTTGATCAAGCTATGAATACTTAGAACCTATGGAATTGTATGATATAAATGTGAATCTCATGTGGTGTAATATCATTTGATGAAGTATTGGATTAGTTTTCATGTAGGAGATCTTATGCTGAGTACTACACCAATGACCCCTCTTTGATCAAAATCTTCTTTCACAATCTTCATACCTCTCTGTCTCATGAAAGGATGCCTGAGTGCACATATCTAGCCTTAGCCACCTCTAAAAGTTTGGGGTGGTGATATCCACATCTCCCTACTTCACTCTATCCACCATATGCCCTACCTACATAAAGGGCAAAAGAAAAGAAAGGAACATAAGAAAAGAAAAAGAAAAAGGAAAATAAAAAGATTCTCATGTTTAAGAGCATCTAATAAAGAAAATATTAGTGTGTAAAAGCACTCCAAAATCTTATCGCAAACCTTTCTTCCATTTTCAAATCCATTGAGTTATAAAACATCAAACCTAGATCACTTTTCCCATTGTACAACAATGTGCGTCATTTGGTGTGGTTTGAGGCATAAGATTGAATCAATGAAAGTGAAGCAACACTCCTAGTCATTATGGATTAACTCCCACATGAAACAGTCTACCCAAAATTACATGAAGGACATATGGAAAGCTTGCGTATTCTATGCTTTATATCTGGAGTTTGTATGCTTAGTGCTCATTTCATGATTAGTTTATGATAGTGGAGAGGACAGAGGTGGAACACATGCACTTAGTCACTTTTGAGACCATTTAGTCAATAATCATCTTTTGCAATGCATTTATCATTCTTGTTTATTGAAGAAATACTGAACAGAGATTAAGTTGGAGCATACTTGAGGACAAGTATGTTTTAAGTTTGGGGTGGTGATGAAACCCTATTTTAGGGCTTCATCTTGTGTCTTTTTGAATCTCAATCACATCTAAACATAGTACAATGCAAGTTAAATTCGCCAATATGCATATTATTTTCAAATGCACTTATGGATATTCTTTTCATACTTTTTACGTACTTGGACCATGATTTGGATGTATGAGAGAGAAGGAAGGAGTTCCAGGAGTACTCCAATCATGGAGGGATCCAAAGAAGACCCCAGAGCTCCCTCAACCTACCCCTAATGGCGAAGGGTCAACATAATGAAAAGAAGTCCATTGATCATGAAGATTCAAGTTGATTTTACTACTAAAGACCCCATCACAGTAGTGGTGCCATGGAGTGACCGTGCTGGCCAATGTTAAAGTTATAGAGAAAATCTTAAAAATTGCAAGCTACAACAACATTGCCACCACAACTGTGCTACCCAGCACGATCATTCCATGAAGCCCCAAAAACGGTCATGCTACCCAACATGACCATGCTGCTAGAAGTCAAAATGGTCATGCTGAAGGGAATGGTCTCACCTCCAACTCACCCACCATGACCCTGCTACCCAAAAAAACCATTCTATCTAGCCTCCACCTCGGTCGTGCTTCCCAGCACGGTCATGCTACCAACTTCCATTTCACCACATCAACCTGTTATTTGTCCACTTTCTTAGAATGACTGTTCCACACCACCATGGTCGTTCCTACCCCTACCCACCACGGCCGTGCTACCACCTCAGCCCTAGCATTTTCTACATTGTTTTTCCAAAAATGCCCCTACTTACCCCAGTGCTTCCACCACTACTTATATATACATGGGTGGTGGCCAGAACACTAGGCTAGCTTCCATTACTCCTCTCCACCCACTCTTGAGCATTCATTGCACTTCTCTTACATTTATTCTCTCCATTCACCATTTTTACCTCATTTCCACCATAGAAATCTATTTTTCTAGGTTTTCTACCATAATCCCCTTCATTTTCATGCCCATCATCCACTTTGGAGGAGGGAGGTCACCCTACATCATCTAGGAGGTGAAGAAGGAGTATTTACTTCGAGCTCTATGATTCCTATCCCCTTCTTCTCATTCCATTTATCTTTTCTTTGATCATGTCTAGCTAAACCCCTAGTGGTGGGTTGTTTGGGGTTAAAATGTGTCTTTTATACCATGTTGGGGGAAAATAACTTGTAATGAACATAATTTCATTCTATGATGATTGTCTCTTTCTTCTATCTCATCTCCCATTATTTTTCATGTGGTTTGTGCTTTTTAACATAAATTGCTTGTTTTGTGCTGCTTGACGACATTTAGCTTCTAGGGGAAATTGGAATGTATGCATCCATCCTAGGAATGGCTCCTAGGTCCAATTAATGGATACCAAGCTAGCCCCCTTTATTCCTACGTACATCTACCTTCTTCTACAAGTGAGTGTGAGATCTAAGTAGCTAGTTTAAGTGTGATTAGTGCAATTTCCTAGAGTTTCCTTAAGGCTAGATGATAAATAACATGAGGTGAAATACCCTCATCCCTGCTCCCATTCATACCCTTGGCTCTAAATTTCCATAATACCACTTATCTTGGAAACCTATACTTGCCAAGTTCTACTAGAATTACACCTACAACTAGTTCTCCAACTAGTAGTATAGGGTATATTCTAATAGCAACTGCCTTGTTCTTTGGTTTGGTAATCTAGATTGTAATGTGAGATTTGCATGATATGTTAACCTTCCCCAAACTAATATCTTGTAGCATTCCCAAATGTCCCACGTACCCATCATATTGCTTAAATCCACCTTTGCCTTCTTATCTTGTTAATGCTAGCTTAGTCTATTGCCTTTGTTAATACTTAGCTAATTTCTTAGTTCTAGATAGTTATTTCTTGCTAAAATAGTTAGGGCTCCTTTGAGCTTTCTTGTGTTAATCTACCTAACCAGTGATAACTTTAGCTCTTGCTTGTCTAATTTCTTAGCTTGCTTCTTAGTTGATAACTTGCCTTGCTAATGTAGTGTAACTTTTTGCTCTAGTCTAATTGCTTGCCTTGCCTAGTTCCTTAGTTCTAACTTACATAGAGTAAGCTAGAGTATTTGACAAATTAGTTTCTTTCTTGCAATTGTAGTGTAACTCTGGCTAACTAGTGATAACTTTGGCTCTTGTCTATGTAATTTCTTAGCTTGCTTATTAGTTGATAACTTTCCTTGCTATTGTAGTGTAAATCCTTGCTCTAGTCTAATTGCTTGCCTTGCATAGTTACTTTGTTCTAACTTACATAGAGTAAGCTAGAGTATTTGATAACTTAGTTTCTTTATTGCCGATTCTTGCTTGCAATTGTAGTGTAATAAAACCAAAATCAACTTTAAACCCTCAAACCCTAGACTCCTACTTAGGAACATAGGTAACACAAACCTAGATCTAGTGCCCACTCTATTCCTAAGGATTGACCCTAATCTTACCACTAGCCTATACTACAACACGACCCCGTGCACTTGCAGGTACGTGTGATTAGTTGAGCTTGTGTGTTAGACTAGGTCCACATACAAATTTTGATAGATCCCTGTGTATTCCCTTAGGGTTACATATAGCCACCTTTTAGTTGGTTAGTGTGCGGCCTTGAGAAGATCGCATCAAAGAGTGGTTGTATGGGTTTTCAAAGGAGGGGAAGAAAGGGAGGAGTATTAGGGTTTTAGAGGTTGCAACTCTAGGAGTGGGGGCAGCTGGTGGGTTTCTCTTATACCCTAGGCACCCTACTACCAGTCATAACATAGTCAAAAGGTGGGAAGGTAGGGAGAGAAGGAGAAAAGGAGAGCAAGATATGCAACATGAGAGACGCTGGTGGTCGTATGATCCTCACGCGAAAGAGATAAGGATGGGGTGTGGGGAAAGAAAAGAAAAGGGAAGAAGAGAAGGGTCCCAGTAGGACAACACTTAATTGGGCCCAAACGGCCAGTCCAAGACCCTAAAAGGGCTAGAAAACACAAGAAAAGAATTACAGCTAGGAATAGTCATTAGGTCATAAAATTCATAGCATAGCTCCAAATTGGGCAAGAAGAGGTGTATTCAAAACACAAGAATGAGCTCTACAAGATCAAGTGTATTGGAGTTATGTTTGAGGACTTGAATTGGTTCAAAGTAATTTGCAAGATGGTGCAAAGTTAAGAAGTTGAAACTTGGTTTAAAAACAAAATGAGTGTCAACACAAGAAACATGTATATAAGATGATTCATTAAAGCATCAAGGCTCATTCATTCATGAAATTGAGGGTTAGAGTGAGGAGAAATGTAAGGACAAGTACATAGAACCTACATGAATAGAGAGAAAATTCTGGATCATCACAAACCCTATGGTTGCTATACCCAACAACCTTCTGTCATTATGGAAGACAAACTTTCTTAGTTCAACTGGTAGTCTCACACTTTTAACAACCCCTCACTTCACTGAATTGCTATTACTTGTGGTACATCCACCTTTTAGTCAACATACACAATATCATTAATATAACTCATAAAATCTCTCTCTTGAAACACTCAGGAAACAAACCATCTTTGGTAAATAGGACACCAATAGTGCACCAAAAAAATACAACGGTAGGTGTATTATAATCATCAAAAATGCATGCCATCTTCTCGATCCTTAAAACTATGGAAATAATCTATTCCAATAGAAAATTAATATCAAAAGAAATCATTCTTGATAAATACTACCATGACATAAATCCTTGGTGGAAATAAAAAATGGAAGAGTGTCACTAGAATGCAAACACATCAGCTGACACACTATATAAAAAAATGCAATATCAGACCACCATATATTGTCAAGAATACATTTTAGATGGACACCTAGTTTCATGGACAACCCATCACCCACCATACCATAACCTCCAGATCCCCTATTTATAACCAACATCAACACTAGGAAAGGATTAACACTACTAGGGAGTTAATGTGATAACATTTTGAAAAGAACTCTATCCATATCATTTTAATCAGTACTTATACAAGGCTTTATAACCACCTCAAAACAAATATCAAAATTGCATTTCATGAATTTGGGAACCCCCTTATACTCCAAACTTGCATACAATTTCTTCATTTAATTGGGAAATATTTTTACTTCCAAATTTATTTAGAACATCACTAGACCACTCAAAATTAAACTACTCATTTGCCTTATATAGTATGATATGTTCCTCGCAGACAACAACATCAAAAAGAGAGGCTTTCTTGGACCCTCTATTTGCACATTATGCACTCTACATGAGGAAACTACTACCCATTACTTTATCCACTGTATGATACTACCAATCGAAGAGATCACTTTTTTAATCCATAGACTATGCACACATCCATCCAACAAATGTTCCCCTATTCACAACCCAAACATCATGATAATCACATTAAAGCAATACTATTAGTCTCCTTGATAGGATGATATGGTTTAAGAGAAGCAATAGAAGATTTACCGTACAATACAAGAAAAATAACACACTCATCTAAAAGGTCAAAAATTCATACAACATGTTTTTACTTTGCATATCCACATGTCGTAGTGGAATAGAGTAAGAATATGATCATCCATCAGTACTATTCTGAAACCAAATAGCCAAGTAGAGAACTTACACCATTGAGGATATCCTTTTTGGGACTAATGATTCCTACATATTTAATTCACTTCATCTCAGAGGCCTATTATTGGGGTGCCTCCCTATTATTGCTCTACCACCATAATTTTGGTTTCATTGTTAGGGTCTATACTCAAAGCTACAATGACACTCCTAGTGCTACCATTACTATGACACATACCCACTTGTCACTCATTGTTGTGTATTTGTCTAATAAGCATGTGATTGCATGTTAATTATAACCTATTATATAAACTTTTCATGAAAAAAAAATTGAAGTGGCTAGGTATGAGGTAGTGTCAATAGTGATTCACAATGAACAAGTTTTACAAGCTACAACCCTATTCTTTGATGGAGGCTTGTGTTAGGTAAATTATAGCAAGCTTTAAATAAACTGATGATGAATAATAATAGTACATAGGGTTGAGGACCATCATATGTGTGGTGTTTTCTACTTAGGGTTGAGGACCTAGGGCTTCTTACCTAAGTACCTAAGTAGAGGGGGGATATTAATGGAAGGGGGAAGAGGAGGGTGAGGGGGTCGACGAGGAAGTGGAATCCATGGGCTTCTTGATCGGACAGTAGGGGGTCATGCAAACAGAAATAGAAGTCGAGGAAGTGACAAAGAGTACTTTCCGTACTCAGAAGGAATACCTTGGACAAATCTAGGAATCTAGGAAGACCCTAGGGGAGGGTGACATGGGAATTATCACACTAAAAAATTCACTCAGTGTTGAAATCCCCGAGCATTTACCAAATCCAATGTGCAATAATACCACCCGCAAGCGTACGAGTCTTATTGCATTATAGTTAAGGATCGAACCCAAACGACAAAATTTTTAAGAATCTTTGTCAGTCGAATCTATCTCAAGTAAGACTAACATTTAGAATGATTGGTTGGTTTGCGGCTAATTAAACTAAATGTAGGAAAGTAAAGGCTGAATTAAAGTTGGATTTAGATCAATGATATGGAATCACTGGGATGGTATCGGGTTTCACCACCGCTACGCATACAAACACATCTAAACATCAAACATCTAGGCAAGATATAACTATCCAAAAAGAGCTGCTGCAAAACCCCCCATACGGGTGTTAGGTTCGCGTAAGCATCACCTTGGGTGTCAGATGTCTCGTCACCATCCAGATCACTTACTTACGGCTCCAAACATACATAAATCCAACGGAGGTTGTGGGCCCCCTATACAGGCTTTAGGCACACAGAAGCGTCACCAAAGGCTAGATGGCTCGTCCCCTCGAGGATCATACACTTACGACCTCAAAGAAATCCCATTCTATTTCTAGTTTGGGAGACAACCACATTAATCGATAAGCATGTAGGTGATTAATATACGAGAAAACATCGATGATTAACAAGAAGATACAAAATCCAACTAAGGATGTGAACCCCCTATACAAGCGTTAGGTCCAAAGAAGCGTCACCGAAGGCTAGGTGGCTTGTCCCCTTATAGATCATACACTTACGACCTCAAGGAATCCCATTCTATTTCTAGTTTGGGAGTCAACCTGTTAAACAACATTCAATCCTACATATAGAAGTTCTCACAACATAGGAAGAACAAAGATGAAAGTAAGCAATTAATCAAACTACTAACATAACGATTAACAATGAAATGAAAAGTTATATACATTGCCATGGAAAGTTTGACAGAAGAATATGATTGCATGGGTAGCAGGGCTAGTCCCCACACCCCAGCGAAAAGGAACTACTTGCTCATGAGGCGAGAAATAATAAGGATAAGAAGAGAGAGGAATCCTCCATGAACATGATGTACAAGGTAGTCGCAACTCGATAAAGATGATGCAGTCTTCTACATCGTGTCGGAGCAGATCTGGAAGAACAAGGGATGCCAAGACAGACCTGGCAGTCTTTCTCACTCCTCCTTTCCTCTCTTCTTAGTCTCCTTGAGTTGCAGCAGGAACGGCAGGTGAAGTGGCAGTGTGGATAGAATTGGATCGGACCTGTGTACATGCAGCCTGACAGCATCTCAGAACTGATGCCCAAAATGGGGACCCTGCTGGTCCTATTTATAGGCACAGGGCTGGCCCTCACTCTATTGGTCTGAGTCCAAACAATTTGGTTATAATCGACCAAACAATCCTGAGATATTTTATCAAACGGTTTGGGAAACTGATTTCCTCCAAACAATTTGTTGTTTCGGTCTTGGTAAATATCTTTTCCAAATGGTTTTGATAGTGCCTTGGCTCAAACGGTCTTGAGCTATCCTTGTGCAAATGGTCTTTACTTTAGTCACTTAAACGATCTTGATAAAATAACCATACAGTCTTGTGACTTTGGCTCTCTCTCGATCTGGTAACCGATTGAACGATCACATGATTTTGCTATATTCGGTCATGCATGCTGCTCAAAAGACCAAACGGTCTTGGAATGATTCCAATCAGTATCTGTAAATCGATCACTGCCCATCAGTTCTTCATGATCTTGAACTTCAGGCAAGAAACCAGTCTTGTTGATCCTGCCCATACAGTAGTTGTTTGATCGATCTCACGTCTATGGCCTCTGCTGCCACCAGTCCAAGCGGTCTTGCTGTAGGTCGTCCAAGTGGTTTGGGTTATGCCTCCAATCGGTCTCTGCTGGCCTATTGGTCTTGAGATCATTTGGGATCAAATGGTCTTGAGATCGTTTGGGCTCAAACGATCTTGGGACCATTTGGGCTCAAACATTTGGGTGAAACTGGTTGGCTAAAGCCGTTACAATCAAAGTTGTAGGGGTCATGACCATTGGCAATGGTTGTGGATGATGAGGCACAAACTCCCTAGAATTGGTGACTGAGAGGATGAATGTGGGGGATTCATCATGGGTCCTACTCAAAATGGTTTGATTGTTCAACCTTGTCAAGACCTGCATCAAATTAACATAAATTCAGTTAAAATCATGATAGTTGGACCAGTTAAGTAATTTTGCATATATTGATATTTAGTAAAAGAAATTGAATGCATTGAGTCGAATTTGACCCAAGATGGTAATTGAAATTCTTGATGAATATGCATTTATCAAAATACCCCGAACTTAAACGTTGCTCGTGCTCGAGTAACACAAAATCTGAATAGTCGCCAAATGAATACTTTCTATTCGTGTGATTGCCTCATCTTTACATCACAATTGTTTTCCTTCTGCTTAGTATCACTCGGTATATCAACCTCTTGAAACCACTGAACATATCTTACCATATATTCATTCCTAAGTTAGTTTTCCAATATCACTTCCTTTTCACTTTTTCCAACAACAAGCATGTCAAAGAATTATGTAAGAGTCCAGAGATACCCAAAGAACAACAAGTGTGCATTTGATCTGACACTGGTGTTTTTCAGGATAGGGTAGGCATTCATTGTGCCATTTGGTAGAAGATGGAGTGAAGGGTGGTTTGGAAGGAAGAAGTAAATCTCTCCTCTATTCGACTTAAGATTTTTATTATTTTTGCAATTTAATTTATTGCATTTTTTGTGTGCGCTTTGTCATCTTTTTTTGTGCAAATCTCTCCTCTATTCGACTCGAGATTGCACTTTTAGTGGTACAACCCTATTAATTTGCGAGGGGTATGGAAGAAGCGGATATAGAGGGAAGTGGCATGCCACCCCGAACTTAGGGTTTGGCATTGTTTGGTTATTTTTGTTTCTTTTTGATGGATGGAGGGGTACGAAGATGATAGAGGAAGTGTAGAAGAGAGTTCAGATCAGAATGCAACTTGATCTACAATTATGTGCACCAGGTCGTTCTCTTTATCGTGCTCTGCTCAAATAATGACTTGATGAGGATCCGATGGAGATTCCATGTTATCATTCCACTAATAAGTTAGGAAGCATGATGTGTTTGATCCCTATCAGTTTGATAGACACTTGTCATTTTTGCATAAGTATCATGATATTAGGAATCATATGCTTCATAAGATGATTTCAATCCGAAGGCTAATTTTAGAAGAAAGTCCTTTTGAGGATCTACTTCGATTAAGGGAGGTATTGTGATTCAAAATGCATAAGATTGAAATGAAAAAAGTCAAAACTTCATCCAATATCTGTTAAAATTTCATTTGAAAACTTTAAAATTGTGAAAAATTTTATTTTAAATTTTATTTTTATCAAAAATGCGACGATGCAAACTTAAGTCTAAATTATATGGGTTAAGGTGGAAAGTAAGATGCATACCACCCACCCTCCACCCCAAACATAGAAATTTTCTCATCCTGAGCAAACTCTAAATCCGAGATGGAGGGGAAAGTTCATGCCCTTTGGACCACTGGATGTGGTTGCATTCCAATTAGCAGGTTCCTCTATCTAAAAATCTCAAAAATGAAGATTAATCAGAACTCAAAATAGAATCTTGCGATGTGAATTTTATTTTGTACAAAATTATCCAAAAAGTGAAAACAAAATGAATGAAAAATTACTAATTCAAATTTAAAACTAAATACAAATTTATTTATGAGGTTGCCTCCCGACAAGTGCATTTGTTTTATGTCGATGGCTCGACTTGATTCCTTCAACTTCTACGACATATATGTTGGATTGGAAAGATCTAACATCATTTCAGAGCTTGTATCAGTAGAGGTGAAATATCTCTTCAATCATTGACCATTTGCCACAAATTCGCCCATATTTTCATTCCATAAAGAGAAAGCACCATGTGGGTAGATTCTCTTGACAATATAAGGCCCAGACCAATGGGAGCAGAGTTTTCTAGGGAATAACTTCAACCTTGAGTTGAATAGCAGAACTTGGTCTTCCACTTGTATGTCTTTTCTTTTCAAATGTCCATCGTGCCAAAATTTTGTGCGTTCTTTATAGATTTGTGCATTCTCATAAGTTGTCATCCTGAGTTTGTCCAGCTCTTGGAGTTGCAAAATCCTAGCTTGGCCTGCTTCTTTCATATCAAAATTCAGTTCTTTTATTGCCCACCATGCCTTGTGTTCTAGTTTGACTAGCAGGTGGTAAGCCTTTCCATATATTAATTGAAAAGGTGTAGTCCCGGGGGGAATTTTATAAGTAGTTCGATAGGCCCATAATGCATCATTGATTTTCACCAAACAATACTTCTGATTGTGGCCTACAATTTTTTCCAGAATAGCCTTGAGTTGACAGTTAGAAACCTCTACTTGTCTACTAGTTTGTGGATGGTAGGGTGAGGCTACCTTGTGCATTAAACCATACTTTCTCAGTAATGCTTCAAATCTTCTTTCTAGAAAATGTGACCCTCCGTCGGATATCACAGTTCATGGTACTCCAAAACTGGGGAAGATAATATCTTTGAATAATTTGATGACGGGTTTGGAATCAGTAGTGATGGTTGGTATGGCTTCAACCCATTTTGAGATGTAGTCTACCGCCACTAGGATGTAAGAAAATCCATGAGAAGATAGGAATGGACCCATGTAGTCCACCCCCCAAACATCGAATATCTCTACTTCCTGCCACTTATTCAGTGCCATCTCATGTCTCTTTGTTATATTGCTAGATCTTTGAAATTTGTCACATGACAGGACAAAGTCATGAGAATATTTGGATATGGTGGACCAAAAGAGTCCACATTGCAAAACTTTTGTAGTAGTTTTCTTCAAACTCATATGGCCTTCGATTGGGCCAGAGTGACAGTGTTGTAGAATAGATTGAGCTTATTCCTTAGCAATACATCGTCTGTAAAGACCATCAACACATAACTTAAAGAGATATGGCTCATCCCAGTGATATTGCTTCACATCATGCAAGAATTTTTTCAGCGCATTCCCGGTGCATTGGGGATGAATAACACCAGCAGACAGGTAGTTCACATAATCTGAGTACCATGGTGCAGCTTCTGAGGCATTCATTAATTGGTCATCTAGAAGGGAGTCATTAATCTGAATCTTCTCAATGTATAGAGTGTGCATGCAACTAAGGTGGTCTGCTACCACATTCTCTGTACGCTTTTTATCTCTTATCTCTAGATCAAATTCTTGCAGGATAAGAATCCATCTTATTAGCCTAGGTTTCACTTCTTTCTTCTCCAGAAGGTAACGAATGGTAGCATGATCTATGTAGACAATGAACTTTGAACCAATTAGGTAGGATTCGAACTTGTCAAAGGCATACACGACTGCCAGAAGTTCTTTCTCAATAGTAGCATAATTCCTCTGAGCTTCATTGAGGGTCTTCGATGCATAATAGATCACATAATGTTTCTTTTCTATACATTGGCCCAAGACAGCACCCACAGCATAATCGCTTGCATCACACATAATTTCAAAAGGATGGTCCCAATCGGGAGCTCTAATGATGGGTGTAGTGGTAAGGGCATGTTTCAGTTTTTCGAAACTTTTAACACATTCTTCGTCAAAATTGAATTCAACATCCTTTAGTAACAAGTTTGTCATTGGCTTGGTTTTCTTTGTAAAGTCCTTTATAAACTGTCTATAGAATTTGGCATGATCTAGGAATGCTCGAACTTCCTTTACATTGATAGGGATAGAGAGCTTGGAGATCACTTCAATCTTGGCCTTATCTACTTCAATACCTCGATTACTGACCCTATGGCCCAGGGCAATGCCTTCCTTTACCATAAAATGACACTTCTCCCAATTCAGAACAAGATGTGCTTCTTCACATCGTTTGAGAACAAGGGAGAGGTGTTTTAGACACAAATCGAATGAATATCCATATACATAAAAATCATCCATGAAAACTTCCATAATTGTTTTGGTTAGACCAACGAATATGGAAGTCAGGCAACGCTGGAAAGTTGCAGGTGTGTTACAGAGGCCAAACGGCAGTCTTCTAAATGTGTATGTTCTGAATGGGAAGGTGAAGGTGGTTTTCTCCTGGTCATCTGTATGTATGGGTATTTGTTAGAATCCAGAGTAACCATCAAGATAACAGAAATATTCTTAATGAGCCAGCCGCTCTAATACTTGATCAAGAAAAGGCATTGAAAAGTGATCCTTTCGAGTTGCCTTGTTCAACTTACTATAATCAATGCCATCCTCCACCCTGTGATTGTTCGGGTAGGGATGAGTTCATCGTTTTCATTTCGTATTATAGTTGTTCCACCTTTCTTTGGGAGTACATGCACTGGGATGACCCATGGTGAGTCTGATATTGGATAGATAATACCAGCGGTGAGTAGTTTAATGACCTCTTTACGGACTACCTCCTTCATATTTGGATTTACTTTCCATTGATGTTCAATGGTTGTCATGTGATCTTCCATCATAGGGATCTTGTGCATACACAATGCTTGACTAACCCCAGTGAGGTCATTCATTTTGTTGCCAATCACTTTCTTCCTCTCCTTCAATTCTTTCAGGAGTTTATCTTCTTATTCGGTCATAAGATCGAAATTTATTATAACTGGACAAACCTTGAGGTCATCCAAAAACACATACTTCAGTCCCTCGGGCAGGGGCTTCATCTCTGGAGTTTTTAATTTTTTGCATGTTTCTCCAGTAGCTTCCACAACTTTGAGTTCTTCACACATGGCTTCAACATCTTCTTTTGCAGAGTCAAGGGATTCGATGCAATCCTTTACTTGTTCGTCAATAGGTTCATCAACTGATGGTTCCGTTAGAGCGACTTCTAATGGAGCGTCTGATTCATGATTCTCTTGAGCTAGAAGTGACATCTTCGCTATGCAATCAATCAAATAGACTTCTTCTTGCATACTTGGTCTTCTCATGCTTTCAAAAACTTTAAATTTGAGTGTTTCCTTGCCTAATCTAAGAAGCAAGGTTCTTGCTTCAACATCAATTAGAACTCTAGCGGTGGCGATGAATAGACGTCTAAAGATGAGAGGATATTCAGTGTCCTCTTTTATGTCCATGATGACAAAGTCACATGGAACATAGGAATCTTTTCCTACCTTGAAAAGTACATCCTCAATAATTCCTAAAAGGCGTTTTGTCGAATTGTCTGCGAGTTGTATGGTCATGCCGGTTGGAAGAAGTTTAACAAACCCTAGCCTTTTGCAAAGGATGAGTGGCATGATGGAGATGCTATCACCAAGATCTCCTAGTCCTTTCTTGCATGAAGAATCACTGATATGGCAGGAAATCCCAAAAGATCCTGGATCTTTCTGTTTCTTGGGCATCTTACTCTGGATGATATCCAAAGTGGTTTTAGCTAACATGATTGTCTCATATTCTTCAGTTATATATTTCCTAGTTAGGAGTGACTTTAAGTATTTTTTCCAAGCTGATATCTCACCTAGCACATCCAAAAAGGGTATATCAACATGAAGTTTCTTCATAGCTTCTTTAAACTTATTGAACTGACTATCAAGCTTGGTTTGCCTTAAACGAGCACGGAAAGGAATACGAGGCTTATATAGTGGGATATCAAGTTCTGGTGTTTCAGTTTCTTCATCAATAGTTTTCTCTAGACTTTCCTTGTCTGTCTTTTCAGCAGCTACTAGTTCTTTCAGTTGAGACTCCGGTGTTGTTGAGTCTTGGACAATCACATGTTCATGTTCATATGTAACAACCACAAGTGTCTTGATAGAAGGATCAAAATAGTCTTTTCCTGACCTGGTGGAGACTGCCTTCAAATGTTTAGGATGCTTAGGATTGTTCTCGAGTTGGCCAACAAAGACTCCAGTAGGTGGCTTTATGCTAGCTGTGAGTTGAGCTAGTTGAGATTCAATAGCCTTCTGCTGAGCTTGTTGGTTAGCTATCATAGTTTGCTGAGTTTGCAACATCTTTTCAATGGCCGATAGCTTTTCATCAGGGGAGTCAGTACCTGCTTGTTGTCCATGTTGTTGATAAGGAACTTGGTTAAGACTTTGGTACTAGAATTGTTTAGATAATTATTGAAGTTCCTATTCTGAAAGTTTCCCTTGAAATTTCCTTGATTTTCAAAATTATTTTGTTGATTGTACTAGAATCCTGGTGGGCCTCGTGGCTGATTGTTTGAACCAAATTGATGTGAGTTTACTGCTCCAGAAGGATTTCCATATTGAAATCATGGATTATTGCTATTTTAATTCAGATTGTAGTAACTTTGGATAGGGATGGTATTAACAACATTAAGATTTTCCATTTGACTATTATATCCTTGTCCACATATGTTTCTTAGAACAACATCATAAAGAACATTACATGCTACTGTGGAATGATCAATACTTTTACATGCTTCACAGAACAATGAAGCTGACTTGATTTGTTCTTGTTGTCGAGTGGGTGAACGTCCTATTCCAATAGCTATAAGAGAAGATTCAATATGTTCTTGCTTGGCAACTAAGAGATTCAAGGTTTTAGCGATAGACATGTACTCAGGAGTAGCTTCATCCATAGATACTTTTAAGACTCCTTTACCTACATATCTACCCCAATTGGCATGATTTTTTTCTCCAAGGGTGACGACCCTCCATGCGCTGTCGTAACTTTGACACATGAAATTTCCTCCGGATGAGGAGTCTAAGAATCTCTTCATATCATCGTCCACACCCCTATAGAAAATTTCAATGAGTTGATTATTAGGAATTCCATGTTGTGGACACTTGCGTAGAAGCTTTTTGTATCTGTCCCAGGCTTTAGCAAGGGTTTCTCTAGGGACTTGAGTGAAATTTGTTATTCGCCCTCTAATTTCATAGGTGAGAGATGGATGGTAGAACTTTTCGAGAAACAAATTTTGGAGTTGTTCCCATGTGGTGATGGGTATTTCACTTTGCAATGAATTATACCAACTTATGGCTCTATCAGTAGGGGAATACTTGAAGAGACAGAGTCGAATGGCATCATCAAATACTCGATTTTGCTTTGTCATAGCACATAGATCAATAAATCTCAAAAGATGCTCCTTACTATCCTCTCCTTGTTTGCCATAGAAAGGGTTGTTTTGAAGCGTGTGATCAAATGTGCCCTAATCTCAAAATTGGCAACATTGATGAGGGGAGGTTGTACTGGATGATGAACATTAGCAGCTTTGGGGATTGAGAATTTTCTAAGATCCTTTTGTAGTTATGTTGCTTGTGTCACTGCTTGTGCTGCTTGAATTTCTTCTTGAACTACAACTCTAGCTTCTTGCATGAATCTTTCTCTCTATGCATTAAGGGCTTGAGACACCCTTCAAGCTATCTCTAGTTCTTGAGCCATTCTAGTTTTGTTCTCTCCGTTTTGACAGTGGAAGGTTCTGTCAATCTCCAGATCAAAGCTGGAAGCGACTCTGGGGCTGTTCAGGTGGTGCATGCACTAATCCTTTTGAAGTACCTGAAAATAGAAGGATTTTGAAATTGAGATCCACAAAGTAGAGTCAAAGTAAATTAGATGATCAATTGTATCAAAAGTAAAACAAAATCCTAGATTAGCCTTAAAAGAACTGGATTTGTCTAACTGATTTCGTTGTCCCCGGCAACAATGCCATAATTTGATGTGGGAATTATCACACTAACAAATTCACTCAGGGTTGAAATCCCTGAGATTTTACTAAAACCAATGTGCAATAGTACCACCCACAAGTGGACGAGTCTTATCGCAGTATAATTAAGGATCAAACCCAAAGGACCACATTTTTAAGAATCTTTTTCAGTCGAATCTAGCTCAAGTAAGACTAATATTTAGAACGATTGGTTGGTTTGTGGTTAATTAAACTAAATTCAGGAAAGTAAACGCTGAATTAAAGTTGGATTTAGATCAATGATATGGAATCACTGGGATGGTATCGGGTTTCACCACCGCTATGCATACAAACACGTCTAAACATCAAACATCTAGGCAAGATATAACTATCCAAAAAGAGCTACTGCAAAATCCCCCATACGGGCGATAGGTTCGCATAAGCATCGCCTTGGGCATCAGATGTCTCGTCACCATCCGGGTCACTTACTTTACGGCTCCAAAGATACAAAAATCCAACGAAGGTTGTAGGCCCCTATACATGCGTTAGGCACACATAAGCGTTACCGAAGGCAAGATGGCTTGTCCCCTTGCGGATCATATACTTACGACCTCGAAGATATCCCATTCTATTTATAGTTTGGGAGTCAACCACATTAATCGATAAGCAAGCAGATGATTAATATATGAGAAAACATCGACGATTAACAAGAAGATACAAAATCCAACTAAGGTTGTGAACCCCCTATACATGAATTAGGTACACATAAGCGTCACTGAAAGCTAGATGACTCGTCCCCTTGCGGATCATACACTTACGACCTCAAGGAATCCCATTATATTTCTAGTTTCGGAGTCAACCTATTAAACGACATTCAATCCTACATACAAAAGTTCTCACAACATAGGATGAACAAAGATGAAAGAAAGCAATTAATCAAACTATGAACATAACGATTAACAATGAAATGAAAAGTTATATACATTGTCATGGAAAGTTTGACAAAAGAACATGATTGAATGGGTAGCGGGGCTAGTCCCCACACCCCTGTAAAAAGGAACTAGTCGCTCATGATGTGAGAAACAAGAAGGATAAGAAAGAGATGGGAATTATCCATGAGCATGATGTAGAATGTAGTCGCAACTCGGTGAAGATGATGTGGTCTTCTACATCATGTCGGAGAAGATATGGAAGAACGAGGGATGCCAAGATAGACTGGGAAGACTTTCTCACTCCTTCTTTCCTCTCTTCTTAGTATCCTTGAGTCGCAAAAGGGACGACAGGTGAAGTGGCCGTGTGGACATAACTGGATCAGATCTATGTACAGGAAGCCTGTCGGCGTCCCGAAACCGATGCCCAAAATGGGGACCCTTCTGGTCCTATTTATAGGCACAGGACTGGCCCTCACACTATTGGTGTGAGTCCAAAAAGTTTGGTTATAATCAACCAAATGGTCCTGAGATATTTTATCAAATGGTTTGGGAAACCGATTTCCTCCAAACAGTTTGTTGTTTTTGTCTTGATAAATATCTTTTCCAAATGGTTTTGATAGTGCCTTGGCTCAAACAGTCTGGAGCTATCCTTGTGCAAACAGTCTTTACTTTAGTCACTCAAACAGTCTTGATAAAATGACCATACAGTCTTGTGACTTTGGATCTCACTCGATCTGGAAACTGATTGAACGATCACACAATTTTTCTCTATTTGGTCGAGCATGCTGCTCAAAAGACCAAACGATCTTGGAATGATTCCAATCGGTCTCTATAAACCGATCGCTGCCCATCAGTTCTTCACGATCTTGAACTTCAGGGAAGCAACCAGTCTTGCTGCTCCTTCCCATATGGTTGTTGTTCGATCAATCTCGTATCTGTGGCCTCTACCGCCACCGGTCCAAGCAGTCTTGCTGGAGGTCGTCCAAGTGGTTTGGGTTATGCCTCCAATTAGTCTCTGTTGGCCTATTAGTCTTGAGATCATTTAGGCTCAAATGGTCTTGAGACTGTTTGGGTTCAAATGGTCTTGGGACCGTTTGGGCTCAAACTATCTTGTGACCGTTTGGGCTCAAACGGTCTTGATACCGTTAGAGCAAATCATTTGGGTGAAATCAGTTGGCTAAAACCGTTAGAGTCAAAGCTATAGGAGTCATGAGTCATGACCATTGGCAATGGTTGAGGATGATGAGGCACAAACTCCCTAGAAATGGTGACTACGAGGATGAATCTGGGGAATTCATCATGGGTCCTCCTCAAAATGGTTCGATTGTTCAACCTTGTCAAGACCTGCATCGAATTAACATAAACTCAGTTAAAATCATGAGAGTTGGACCAGTTATGTAATTTTGCACATATTGATATTTAGTAAAAGAAATTGAATGCATTGAATGGAATTTGACACAAGATGATAATTGAAATTCTTCATGAATATGCATTCATCAGAGGGAAGGAAAATAATTTATGGTTTCCTTCTAAGATGTTGGGATAGAGTTCTAGTTTGCTGGAATGAAGGGAAACTCATCCAGGGTTCCTAAGAACATCTCACAAGAAGTAGAGATGGAAGAGATGGCGGTGGATCATCATTTCCCACCACTCCATGGAGGATCCTCCCATAGTGCAACCACAAAAGAAAGCAATAGGGATGACTTGGTAGATTTAGGGAAGAAACATCTTGGAGATACTGAGGCGGCATCAAAATTAGAGAAAAGTTACGGTAGAAAAAATAGGAAGGAACCAATGATATATTCTTTTTGGAGTCTCTATATGAGACCAACTTGTCTCTATTAGATGTCAAACTAAATCTGAGAGACACTAGTTCATCGTTGGCCATTGACCCTGATGCAGAAGAAAGCTTGGCCCATCTATGGAGGTATACCATTATAGCTCAACTAGTCAGCATTGATGTGGGTTATATGATGATGAGGGACATGCTCAAGCTGCTTTGAAAACTAGTAGGGAGGTTCAACATGTTTGAGGTCGATCTAGGCCACTATGTGATTCAATTCTCATGCGAACATGATTTTGACATGGCATTAACTAGTTGACTGTGGAAGTTGTTCAGTTGTTGCTTAGTTGTCTGACATTGGTTTCCCTTATTCAAGCCATTAGTGGAACTTCTTGACTATCTGGTTACATGGGTAAGAATCATGGACCTTCCTTTACATCTCTATGTACCAACCATGTTTGAATATATAGGTCTCACCTTGGGAAGTTTGGCAAAGGTGGATTCTCACAGGATGGTGAGAACCAGAAGTAAATTTGCACATCTTGCTATAGAGGTCGACACCATGAAACTGTTGGTCCATACAATATCAATCAACAAACACATCTATCGGGTTGAATACAAGGTGTTCCGGAAAACTTGTACTTTGTGCAATAAACTGGGGCATAGTTCAAAGAAGTGTTGTCGAGTAGACAAGATCAATGTCGCTAGTACCAACAAGGAAGTATATACAACATATACTAACAAGGAAGAGGAGACAAAAAAAGTAGGCGGCAGACTCAACAAAAGAAAGTTACCTCCCAGAGGCATCGAAATACACAATCGAGCAACCATGGAGCCGATACAGTAGAAACAACAAACACATCCAATAAGTTTGCTAAATTGGTGGACGTAGAGGGCAATGAGGAGAACACTAAGGGCACTAATGAAGACAGTAGTGTGGAACAGAGAACACCCAAGAAGTATTGTAGTGAAGGGGGAAGAAAGGAGGGAAGGTTGGGAAGAAGAAGATAATTGAAAATTGAGATGACAAAAGGGAGGTTCTATAGGAAATAAATGAGGCCAATAGAAAGCAAGGGGGGGATAAAAGCAATAACACGGCAGTGAATCTGGATGTAGATGAAGTCATTGAGGAGGATATCAATGTTGAAGACTAGGCTAATACTGAAGAGACCAAGACACACTCAAACAAGTTGATGAAGGAACCAGATGATGAAGCTATGGAACAACCTCAAGACATAACAATGGAGGAACTAGAGGAACCACTTGATAAAGATGAAGAGATGGAGGAGGGCACCAAAACATGTCTGAGTACTAAATCCAACAACTCTATCTCTTCCAACAGGAAGATCAAAGGCAGCACATCGAAGCTTAAAAATGTGAGGCCGAAGCCACTTTATGAGAAAAGAAGGAAGAGTATAAGGATAAACCCATAATAGGACTCTCATCTTGATGATGCTGAAGAGGAGGGAGAAGAGAAAGAGAACCAACAACCTCTGGTAGGTATATAGTAAGTCCCATATATTTCTTCAATTTCCATGATAAATACACTATGTTGGAATACCAGAGAGATCGGCAACAAAGATACATGTCGAGTCCTAAGAGACATGATTATGTAGAAAAAATCAAAGTTAGTTGCTCTTCTAGAACCAAGGATTAGTGGGGACGATGCAGTTGACACTATGTGTAGGTTGGGTTTTACTAAATCTCATTGAGTGGAAGCAAGGGGATTTTCTAGTGGGATTTGGGTTTTTTAGAATGAAGCAGAATGCAACATTCAAATCATTAATAGTCAGATACAATTTTTTACGTGCCTTATTAATGACATCACTTTTATCACGTTCATATATGCAAATCCACATGTTCAGATTAGAAAGCTTATGTGGAAACACCTTATTGAGATGGGTTAAAAGTTTGACAAACCTTGGATAGTGGTTGGGGATTTTAATGCTACTACCAATCTATGTGAAAGGAATGGTAGCAACAGATTTGACTTCAAGGAGGCTGAATTTTTTAATAACACTCTTGTAGAGGTCAACTTCTCAAACTTGGGCTTTTTTGAGATGAAGTCCACCTACATCCATGGTTCTTTTTAAACACTAAGAGATAGAGCGGTTGCTAACACTGAATTTATTTTGAAGTACCCACAATTCATTGTTGAACACCTCCCTAGAATATGGTCAAATCATTGCCCTTTATTGATCTAAAACACTAAAAGAAGCAGCCTAAAGAAAAGGTTCATGATCAAAAGATCATGGTCCATAAATGTCCAATTTCAAAACATGTTGAATAACAAGTGGGTTGGTCAGTTGGAGTTACATAAAGCCCTGGACAAGGTGAGGTCAAACATTACTAAATGGTCATATAAGCACATTTCCAAACTAGGGATAGATAAGTCCAATATCCTGTATAGAATTAATAACTTTCAAACTCAGTTGGAAGAGTAGTATGATGAGATTACAGAAGAGGAGGATTGGAAGAAAAAATGTCACATACAATGGCTAAAAGAGGGGGACTTGAATACCAAGTTTTACAATGCATATGTGAAATAGCAACATCATACTAACTAAGTAACCATGCTGATTTGGTCAAACGAGGTGTGGACTATTGGGGAAGAGAAAGTACATCACCTGATTGTTAACCATTTTAAGAACATTTTCACTTAAACACATCTGGTTGATGATATGAAGATCCAGTCCTTTAAAGGTCAGTTTAAAAATCTAAATGACTCACAGTGACAAAGGCTGACGACAACTCCATCTCTTGATGAGTTAAATAAGATACTACAATCCAGGAATCCTTACAAGTTGTGTGGATCGAATGGCATTGAGGATTCCTTCTTGATGGTAATTATCAGCATCAATTATTATGTAAATCTGACGTTTAAAGACAATAGACGCCAGTCAAAACTCATAACCAACACCTATCTACAACTTCAAACAAAACAATTTTGCATCGAGATAGGGTGTTCATTGTCGATTTTAACATATAATAATCGATGTCTATCCACATATACTGACAAAATAATTCATTCTTGAGTTACAATCATATTTGTCAGTTTCTTCCCTAACACCTTTTCTGATTAGGCAAATTGGGGGAAATTTTTCTTTGTATGGACAATGCGCGAACTCACAACCTCGTTAGTTCTTGTGCAAAAATCAACACCAAATAAAGAATGAATTTTTTCTCGTGAAGGATATATAGTCATTAGTTATTTTTTAAACCACAAATGACATATGGGGGATAAAACTTTCGCGGGGCTTGGCGCAGAACATGATTCGTCAGTGTTTCTGAAACTTACGTCGAATTGAAACTTTTGGAGGCAAATTTTTTTACCTGGAAAATTGTATTTCATGGGTGATTTTGGTCATCGGTTTTTGTTTCGACCACCCAACGTTAAAGAATAAGTGATACCCGTTTCTTTTTTAAAGCGAAGGCGCTAGAAGGAGGTTGACTCACAGACATCATGTGTGACACCAACATAGTACTAATTCCAAAGGTACCCAAACCTGAAAGTTGTGCACAGTTTAGAACCATCTCGCTCAATAACCTATCCATAAAAATAATTTCTAAAGTTATAGTTGAAAGAATTAAGGTGCATTAGCAGCATTGGATTTTTCCAGCCCAGAGTGTGTTTCTACCAAGTAGAAGAATATCTGACAATATCATGGTGGTACAAGAAATTTTACACAACATGCATAGGTCGAGTGCACAAAACTCGATGACCATCAAGGTGGATTTATCGAAGGCTTATGACAAGGTGACTTGGCTATTTGTTCTCGATACACTAAAGAAAATTGGAATACCTGATAACTTAATTACCTATATCATCAACTCTATTTCTGGTGGACAAGCCACTGTTATATGGCAAGGCAATGCAGCTGGTAGCTTCAAGTCGATAAGAGGTCTAAGGCAGGAGGACCCGTTGTCACCTTACCTATTTTTTTTGTGCTTGGAATGTCTGAGACAACTTATTGAGGGTAAAGTAGTAGGTAAAGAATGTTCCCCAAGAAAGTTGATGGCACATGGTCCATGTATCTCTCGCCTATGCCTCACAAATGATCTGGTTCTGTTTGCTAAAGCTACACACTCCCAAATGAATATGATTCTTAAATGCTTCAAAGATTTTGGGTAGGTCTCAGGACAGTCAATGTCAATCCCCAAATCCTATATCTTCTTCTCCAAGTTCGTTCCTAGGGGAACTAGGAGATCCATATGCCTCTTGAGTGGCATACCGGAGGTGTCAGACATGGGCAGGTACCAGGGTGTGCCACTAATACATGGGAGAGTAAGACATGATACCTATGGGGAGGTTTTGAAAAGAGTTAATACTAATATCTATGTGTGGATAGCACACTACTTGTCTTATATAGGGAGAGTAGCAATGGCCAAGTTTGTACTTAGTGCCATCACCATGTATATCATGCAGACATCAATTTTACGTATGAAAACATGTGACAGAATTGAAATAACCATACATTCTTTTGTTAGGGGAGGAAACCACAAAGCACATCCTATATCCCTAGTCGCATGGAACAAATGAAAACCAACTAGATGGAAGGGGGTCTGGGTATTAAAGTTATGCGAGAATGGAACTTGACCCTTATTAACAAGCACTATTGGGAGGTCAAGATCGATAGGAAATATGTTTGGTGCAGATGCATGACTCAGAAACTACCTAAGGGGGGGAATTATAGTATTCCTAATGTTACAAGGTGGGGACATGCTGTGTTCAAATGCATGGAGTTTATAGATGACAATGCTTATTGGATCCCAATTAATGGCTAGACCATCAATGTGTGGGATGACAAGTGGTGGGACCTGACGCATAGCTTGATTGGGAAAACAACAAATTCAATACCAGATGAACTTAGAGATCTCAAGGTGTCTAGTATCATGAACTTGAATAACCAGTGGGATGATGAATTCTTGAATGAGTGGGTGTTGGAGGAGGACTTATAGAAGATATGTTAGATCAAAGTCTCGAGAAGAACACATGAGGAGGACATGAAAGTTTGGATGCATAGCAAAGCATGTAACTTCACAACGAAAGGTGCCTACACAAGGTTACAGATTCAGAAAGACATACAGGTCGAGGGCAAGTGGCACTTGATTTGGAAAGCTAAACCCGTACTAAAGTTAGAATGTTCATATGGTTTGTAGGGAATAATGCACTACTAATGAATAGTCATAGGGTTGCCCATCACATGACATCAGATAGAAGATGTCCACATTGTGGAATTTATCAGGAAACTCTCCTACATGCTCTACGGGATTGTGAGGAAGTCATACTTGTATGTAAGAACCTATTGGAGTAGAACCTATGGAACTAGTTCTTTGGAGAGATGGAGGTTTGTAAGTGGATAGAGTTTAACATTGCATCGACATGTTAGCATGATACTACTGTTATGATTGGCTGTCACAACATACAGATGTGTAGGAACTCAAAGATATTTGAGAAGAAAATAAGATCCCTAGAATCAAAACTTAATCTGATCTGGTCAAAAGCCAGGACGGTTGTAGACATATGGGAGAGCCCGAATTCGACCTAGGAAGTGTAGGCTACTGCTACCTGGTCTTCGCCACAACCAAACACCTTCATGTTTAATGTGGACGCCACCTTCAAGAAAGGTATAACTTACATCATAGTAGTTTGCAGGAACCATCTGGGCCAATGGATTGGAGGCTGGAGCAGAAGGATAAACAGTGAGAACGTTATCCTTGATGAGATACGATTCCTCGGGCTTGTAATAGATATAGTGACTGAACTCGACATTGAGAATGCCATTTTTGAAATGGATTCTTCAGTTTCTTGCACTACCACGAGTAGACAACCTGAGAAAAGTCTAATGATGGCCCCGTTAGTCATGGAGATTAGGAGGAAGATGAAGCACAATTGGAGAGTATCACATGCCCAGAGAGAAGGAAACAAGGATATTGACTCCTTGATTAAATGCCACCAAAAAACTAGGAATGAGTTCTTGATTCACATAAACATTCCCATGGAACTAATGAACATCATTAGTTCAGAAGCCTGTAATGGAAGTAGTACTACCATATTTCATTATGTTAGTATTAATGTAGATTGTATGAACAGTTTTGATTTAGCTTGCATGAGGGGGGCGAGATGAATAAAAAACTACTGGCTTCACTAAAAAAATAATAATATAAATAAAAATTAAGTTTAGATGAGCATATGGTATGACAAGGTGATCACTACAATTAATGCAATTTTCACTAATCTTGCACATGATCCCACCCACAGTCTTCATATCACATACAATCTCTAAGACTTAGGTCATGTTTATGATGAGAGTGCAAAATTAGGGTCTCAAATACCCTCTATCATTTTGTATGTCATTGTAGAAAATAATAAATAGAAAAACACAAATCTAAATAGGGTCAAGGCACAATATGGAGAAAGCAATGTGTGTGTTTTGAAAATAATATGAGAGAGTGTACTTATATCTATTTAGAAAAACCCAATCCTATATATAGGTGAGGGGACTCTTACAAACTTGGGATATAAAAATTCTTGGGAATAAAACATTTTTTTGGGTCTCAAGCATGCTTGAGACACAAGAAAACTCATATAAACAAAGACAGATGCCCATTTACATAATTAACTAAACCATATTTCTAACTCTCCCCCCGAAGTTAAGGTGTATATATGATTTAATATCAACTTATAACTTATCACTTGAAGGTATTTCAAAGTAACAAGCTTTGTGAATATATTTCTAAATTAATCATCTCTTGGAATCTTAGGAGTTGAAATTTGTTAGAATTATTGCAATTTTGTTTATTATATATTTGAGCATATTTTCCTTGGCCCAATAGGGTTAAGTTGTCTTCCTTGTAAGTATCCAATTCACCTCCCATATTATTTTCCATGTGGTATTATAGCATCGATCCTAACCTAGGGAGCAAAAGAAACATCATTTGCCTATAAGTAGCTTCTACCATCTCTCGTTGTCTTGGTGATCCTCCAAGAATCATACCGACCTCCATGCTTATCTGCTTTGTTCTATCTTCATCGTAAAATTCACACACACAAATATATATATATATATATATATATATATATTTATATATATATATATTATATATATATATATATATATAAATATTTATATATATATGTGTGTGTGTGTTTGTGTGTTTATTCTCTCAATCACAGACATCATTTATGTTTGTCTTCCTCCCCCATTCTTTATCTAGTAATTTCATAAATCCATTCTTTTTCTTCTCTATGTCAATTGACATGGTTTATTATCACACTAACAAATTCACTCGGGGTTGAAATCCCTGAGCTTTTACGAAAACCTCATGCAATAATACCACCCACAAACATATGGGTCTTATCGCATTATAGTTAAGGATCAAATCTCAAGGGACAACATTTTTAAGAATCGTTGATAGTCTAGTATAGTTCAAGTAAGGCTAATATTTAGAACAAAGATTGAGTTGAGTTTAATTAAACTAAGTATAGGAAAGTAAAGAGCATAATTAAAGTTTATCTATATTAATGATATGGAATCAATGGGATGGTATCTGGTTTCACCACCACTACACATCCAAACATCAAACATCTAGGCAAGATCTAACTATCCAAATAGAAATACTACAAACCCTCCCTATGGGATGTTTAGGTCTGCGTAAGCATCACCTTAGGTATCAGATGTCTCGTCGCTATCCAGATCATGCACTTACGGTTCTGAAGATACAAATATGCAACTGACGTTGTGGCCCTCCCTGAGAGATGTTTAAGCACACAGTAGCGTCATCGTGGGCTAGATGGATCATCCCGTCACAGATCATACACTTACCACCTCAAGGAATCCCTTTCTATTTCTAGTCAGGGAGTGAACCGTGCTAATCGACAAGCAATTAGGTGATTAATCCACAAGAAATCATTGACGATTAACAATGAAGATACATATATCCAACTGAAGTTGTGGCCCTCCCTGAGGGACGTTTAGGCCACAGAAGCGTCATTGTAGGCTAGATGGCTCTCCCCTCACGATTCATACACTTACTACCGCAAGGAATCCCATTCTATTTCTAGTTTGGGAGTCAACTTCATTAATCAAAATTCTACCCTACATATAGAAGTTCTCGCAACATAGGGAAGAACAAGATAAAAACAAGTAGGTAATCAATCCACAAACATTAACGATTACCAATGAAATGAAAAGTTATATACATTGCCATGGAATGTTTAACAAAAGAACATTCTTGCATGGGAAGCGTGTCTAGTCCCCACACCCCAGCGAAAAGGAACTACTCACTCATGATGGGAGAAACAAGAAGAAAAAGAGAGAGGGAAGGTTCTTCCAAGAGCATGATGCAGAAGGTAGTCGTAGTTCGCTGAAAATGATGTGGTCTTGTACCTCGTATCGGAGTAGATCTGGATGAGGTGGAAGGACCACCAAGGCAGACCAGACAGATCTTCTTCTCCACCTTCTTTCTCATCTTGACCTCCTTGCTTGTAGCAGGAGCAGTAGGTGAAGTGGCTATGGCGTGGATGAACGTGGACCGAACCTATGTTCAGGAAGCCTATTGGCATCCTAGGTTCGATGCCACAAAGGAGGACCATGCTAGTCCTATTTATAGGCTTGGGTCTGGGACTTGAACGGTTTGGACCTGCTAGTGTTTTCTTCATGATCTTGAGTTTAAAAAGTTTGGAGACCATTTGCTTCTCACATTTTGAGGACCGTTTGGGCTTGCACGGTCTAAAGACTGTTTGCAACCCATGCAGTCATGTCTAAATGGTCTTAGAGATCATTTAATATCCTCACAATTTTGCTTTAATGGTTTTGGAAACCATTTAGTCTTCTCACAGTTTGGGATTGTGAAACATCCTCACGATCTTGAGATCCCACTACTTCAATCGGTCTTGGCTTCTAATGGTTTCGACGTGCACCCAAATGGTCTTGGGCAATCAGTCTTGTACCCAACAAACTAGTTAATAAATTGATAATCTGATCAACCAAGCAAAATTACACATTATAAGATTTAAGGAGATGAAATCGAATGTATTTAGTCAAATTGGGCCCAAAATGGTGACTGAAAATCATGATGAATTTGGATTCATGAGAACCCTGAACTTAAACGTGGCTCGTCCTCGAGTAACACAGAACATGAAACAATCACCAAATGAATACTTTCAATTTGTGTGGTTGCGTCCTCTTCGCATCGTGATTGTTTCTTTTCTGCTCATTATAACTAATCATCTCAACTTCCTGAGATCACTAAACACATCTTACCATATCTTTGTTCCAGAGTTTGTTTTCCAACCTCACTTCCTCCTCACTTTTTCCAACAACAAGCATTTCTAAGAGTTTTGTAAGAGTCCAGAGATACCCGCAGAATAACAAGTGTGCACCTGATCTGACACTAGTGTATTTCAGGATAGTGGAGGCATTCATTGGGCCTTTAGGTAGAAAAGGGAGTGAATGGTGGTATGGAAGGAAGAAATAAATCTCTCCTCTATTTGACTTGAGATTTTTATTTTATGATGTCAATTTCATTGATTGAATTTTTTTGTGTGAATCTCTCCTCTATTTGACTCGATATTGCATTTTCTTTTTGTGTGCACATTGGCATCTTTTCTTGGTGGTACGCCCCTATTTATTAACGAGGGGTATGGAAGAAGTGGATATAGAGGGAGGTAGTGTGCCACCCCAAACTTAGGGTTTGGCAATATTTTGGATATTTTTGTTTCTTTTTTATGGATGGAGGTGTCCGAAGATGATAGAAGAAGTGTAGAAGAGAGTTCAGATCAAAATGCAACTTGATTTACAATTCAGTGCACCAGGTCATTCTCTTTATCGTACTCTGCTCAAATAATGACTTGATGAGGATCTATTGGAGATTCCATATTATTGTTCCACTTATCAGTTAGGAAGCATGATGTGTTTGATCCCTATCAGTTCGACAGACACTTACCATTTTTACAGAAGGATCATGATGTAAGGATTCATAAGCTTCACAAGATGATTTCAATCAATAGGCTAGTTATTAGAAAACGGCCCTTTTGAGGACCTACTTCAAATAAGGAGGGTATAATGATTAAAAATGCATAGAAAGAGAAACAAAAACCAACAAAACTTCATCCCGTATTTGTTCAATTTCTTTGAAAAACTTTTAAATTTTTTAAAAGTTTTGATAACAAATGAAACAATGAAATCTTAAGTCTGAAAAGGATGGGTGTAGGTGGAAAGTGAAATATGTACCACACACCCTCCACCCTTAACTTAGAAATTTGCTTGTCCCGAGCAAACTCTAAATCTGAGATGGAGGGGAAAATTCATGCCGATTGGACCACTACATGTGGTTGCATTCCTATTAGCGTGCATCCTCCATCTAAAAATCTCAAAAATGAAGAGTAGTCAACAATTAATATAGCATCTCACGATGTGATTTTTAGTGCAAAATTATCTAAAACTTAAAAACAAAATTAAGGAAAATTTTTAATTCAAAATTAAAAGTAAAATGAATTTATTGATGGGGTTGCCTCCCGAAAAGCATCTTTGTTTTACATCGATGTCTCGACGTGGATATTATCACCATGGTGGAGCTCTAGGTAGAACTTGAGTTGGACTTACATATTCTTTTGGTGGTTTCTTTCTCAACCATTCATTAATCTTCACTTTCATTTTAGCCTCTTGTTTTCTTCCCCATAAAGAACGACCAATGTTAGAGCACAAAGGGAAACAACTTGAGTTGGGTGAAATTGTACTCTGTTGCTCAATTCGAGGTGGAGAATTGTTGTAGGGAATCTGAATGTCATCATTGATAATGTAGTGTTGTTGAGTCTCGAAAGAAAAGTTTATTTGTTGATGCACTATCTCTTCATTGTAGCAATGTTGGTTATTAACATCGATCAGATATGGATCTGAGGGATGTTCCTTGTAGAAACCACAATCCAAATCTTGTTGTGGAGGGAAGATGAAATCAATAATCTCTATGTGTTTTGTTACTGGTGCAATCCAGATGATAGTTGTTTCTAGATTAGGAGGCTCATGGACACCTGAAAATGGTTTGGTATGTGTGACAACAGGGTTGAAAGGTGTCGCCTCCTTTTCACAAATGTCTTCAATTGTTTCTATAGGCTTGAGTTCCTTAAAAGTAGCTTCAATATCATCTTATGTAGAGTCGAGAAATTTGATGCAATCCTTTACTTGTTCGTCAATAGGTTCATAAGATGATGGGTCCATTAGAGCAACTTATAAAGGATTGAATGATTCATGATTCTCTTGAGTGAGAAGTGACATTTTCTCTATTCAATCAATAAGATAAAATACTTCCTGCAAGCTTTTTTTTTCATATTTTCAAGAACTTTGAACTCGAAAGTTTCCTTTCCTAGTCGAAGAAGCAAGGTTCCTGCTTCAACATTAATTAGAGATCTTGAAGTGACAAGGAATGTATGTCCAAAGATGAGAGGATATCTGGCATCTTCTTTTATGTCCATAATGACAAAGTCACACGGAATATATTCATCCTTGCCTACCTTGACTGGGACATCTTTGAGGATTCCTAACAGACGTTTTATCGAATTGTCTGCAAGTTGTATAGTTATGCTAGTAGGAAGAAATTATGAAAATCCTAGCCTCTTGCAAAGGATAAGCCGCATGATCGAAATTCTAGCACCAAGATCAGCTAGTCCCTTCTTATATGTAGAATTACCAATATGGCATGAGATACCAAAAGATCCAGGATCTTTCTATTTCTTGGGCATCTTGCTTTGAATAATATCGGAAGTAGTAGTTGCCAGTTTAACCATCTCAACTTCCTTGGTTTTGTATTTCCTTTTGAGGAGAGACTTTAAGTACTTTGTCCAGGCTGGTATCTCTACCAGCTCATCTAGAAAGGGTAAATCAACACGAAGTTTCTTCATTACTTCCTTGAACTTGTTGAAACATGTATTAAGGTTCGTTTGCCTTAGATGAGCTGGAAAAGGTATACGAGGCTTGTATACATGGATATAAAGTTCTTGTGTTTCTTCTTCCTCTTCTGTAGAAGGTTTCATAGAATTTTCTTTGTCTGACTTATCATTGCTTTGCTGCTCCTTCGAATTCGATTTAGGTTCTTCGTCAACTTGATCATTCACCTAGTCATGTTCATCTAAGACAATCATTGGTGTCTTGATAAGATGGTTGGGATATACATTACCAGAATGGGTCATAACAACCTTTAACTACTCACGATGTTTAGGGTTGTTCCTCAGTTGACCAGCAAAAGCTCCAACTGGAGGCTTGAGACTGGCTAACAGTTGGGTTAACTGAGATTCAATAGCTTTCTAGTGGGCTTGTTGATTATTTATCATAGTTTGTTGTGCTTGTAGAATCTTCTCAATGACTGACAGTTTGTCATCAGGAGAGATGGATCTCGCTTGTTGTCCTTGTTGTGGATTTTGGTAAGGGACATGATTGGGGTCTTGGAACTGAGGGTTGTTTTGGTAATTGTTGTAGTTCCTATTTTGGAAGTTACTTCTAAAGTTGCTTTGGTTTCCAAAATTCTGTTGTTGGTTATATGGGTATCCCGACAGGCCTCGTTGTTGATTCTTTGAACCATGTTGATGCGAGTTTACCGCTCCAGAAGGATTTCCATACTGAAAATTGGGATGGTTCCTATTTTGACTTGGATTGTAATAACCTTGACCAGGAATAGTGTTGACAACATTCAGGCTTTCCATCTGGCCATTATCTCCTTGTCCATTGATTTTTCTTAAAACCACATCATAAAGAACATTGCATGATAAAGTAGAGTGGTCATTGGCTTTACAGGCTTCACAAAATAGAGAGGCAGACTTGACTTGCTCTTGTTGTTGTGGGAGTGAGTATCTTCTTTCATTGGCGGAAAGAGACGATTTGATATGGTCTTTCTTGGAAACTAAGTAGTTGATGGTTTCATCAATAGACTTGTACTCAAGAATGTCTTCAACCATAGCTACTTTCGACACTCCTTTTCCTACTAATCTAACCCAATTAGTTTGATTTTCAGCTCCAAGGGTGACAACCTTTCATGTGCTTTCATAGCTCTGACGCATGAAGTTTCCACCAGATGAGGAATCTAAAAACCACTTGATGTCGTCATCCACACCCCTATAGAAGATCTCAATGAGTTGATTCATAGGAATGCCATGGTGTGGACACTTGCATAAAAGCTCCTTGTATCTTTCCCATGCTTTAGCAAGGGATTCTCGAGGGACTTGAGTGAACATTGTTATTCGACCCCTAATTTCATAGGTGAGAGAAGGAGGGTAGAATTTTTCCAAATTTTTTTTTGAAGTTGTTCCTAAGTGGTGATGGGTTTGCATTGCAATGAGTTGTACCAACTTATGGCTCTATCATCAAGAGAATACTTTAAGATACAGAGTCGGTTGGCATCGTCTGTGACTCCATTTTGCTTCATCATAGTACATAGATCAATAAACCTCAGAAGATGTTGCTGACTATCTTCTCCTTGTTTACCATAGAATGGGATGTTTTGAGCATTGATAGGAGGAGGTTGTATTGGGTGATGAACATCAACAGCTTTAGGGATTGAGAACTCCCAAAGGCCTTTTTGTAGTTTTGCTGCTTGTGCTGCTGCTTGAGCTTCCCGAATCTCTATTTCAACTTCAGCTCTGGCTTCTTGCATAAGCCTATCTCTTTTTGTAGCAAGGGCTTGAGCAACCCTTCAGGCTATTTCCTCCGCCATCCTTGCTTGGTTCTCTCTATTTTCACAATGAAAAGTTTTCTCTATCTCAAGATCAAAGTTAGCAGTGTGACTGGGACTATTTGAGCGGTGCATGCTCTAGTCTTTATTGGTACCTAGGATGGAAAGATTTTTCATAAGTGAGATTGACGGAATAGAACCAAATTCAAGTGAATGATCAATTGTATTAAAAGAAAAAGCAAAATCCTAGATTAGCCTCAAAATAACTAGATTTGACTAACTGATTTCGTTATCCCCGGCAACGGCGCCAGAATTTGATGTGGTTTATTATCGCACTAACATATTCACTTGGGGTTGAAATCCCTGAGTTTTTACCAAAACCTCATGCAATAATACCACTTGCAAGTGGACGGGTCTTATCAAAGTATAGTTAATGATCGAATCCCAAGGGACAACATTTTCAAGAATTGTTGCTAGTGTACTCCAGTTCAAGTAAGGCTAATATTTGGAACAAAGATTAAGTTGAGTTTAATTGAACTAAGTGCAGGAAAGTAAAGAGTAGAATTAATGTTGATCTAGATTAATGATATGGAATCGCTGGGATGGTACTGGGTTTCACCACCACTACACATGCAAACACATCCAAATATCAAACATCTGGGCAAGATCTAACTATCCAAATAGAACTACTGTGAACCCTCCCTGAGGGATGTTAAGGTTCGCGTAAGCATCACCTTAGGTATCAGATGTCTCATCGCCATCCAAATCATGCACTTACGGTTCTGAAGATAAAGATATCCAAATGAAGTTGTGGCCCTCCCTGAGGAATGTTTAGGCACACAGAAGCATCACTGTGGGCTATATGGCTTGTCCCCTCATGGATCATACACTTACGACCTCAAGGAATCCCATTCTATTTCTAGTTTGGGAGTCAACTGTTGGTTTTTGTGGAGAAAACATGCGCGGCGGAAGCGATAAAATCCACGTACCCAAAACAGGATCTCGTCGATAACAACGTATTCGGAAATAGGTTTGCGGGATATACCTTATCACGGAGCAAGTCCGGCGATGTCCCGCTGCACGACAGTGCAATGCTGCTTGTCAAACATGGACGGATCTTCTCTCTCGTTTGCTGTCGCAGGTTGATCCGGCGATGCTCCTTTGCGGCGGTGACGTACGTTGCTCGCAGCACATACAGGTGGTCGTCGACGTCCTCCGAACGCAGGCGTCAAGGCATCTGCGTCTCTACTTCGTCCACGCGGATGGACGGAACTCCACGTCGCGCTTCTCAAGCCGGCGGGAAGGAGCGTGTCTCTGCGGCGGCGTGCTAGCGGCGCGTTGCTCTCCTTTCTCTCCTAAGGACGGAGACGGCTAGGTTTACGTGTGTGAGCGTAAACTGAAAAACCTATATCTATCTTATATAGATATCGGCCGTCAATCCTCCTTTAAACAGGATACGAAGGGAAATAGGGTTTCCTGAACCCATCGGTAAACAGAAACGTTGTGTTAATTAAAACGCTCGTGGATTAATTAGAATATTCTGGAATTCATTAATTAACCAAATAATCACATTAATTGATTAATTAATATCCGACTCCATGCAATCGCTTGGGATGGCTCTACGGGCATACATATACCAACAGACTCCCACTTGCACTTAGAGCCAGTCACTCCAATATTATTCTAATCCATTACATAAACATTTTAGTAATCAATGTGATTCAGAGCAATTCCAATCAAATCCACAATTATACTCCTATTCCAATACATCCTATGCGTGTGACCCGGTACGCTCCAAATTACGTTGGCAGTGATATCCATAATCATATTATGATTTCACAAACAATGATTGGTATCTAGCAAGACTTCATTGCTACCCAAGTAATTGGAGAAGTTGGAGAACAACTTGACCTATCATTCATGACTGGTGTGACAGTGATTGTATAGTTCCTTTGTCGCTGATATCCGGATTGAACTCGAGTCATGGAATTATTATCCTTTTCAACGTTCAATCCATGTTTCTTGAACTAGAGCAGACTGTCTGAGATATATGTAAGCTCAATATCACATATTGATTCACATCAGCATGGCCATGCATTTCTCAGTCTCGCTTATCAAGTGGCCAGAATATCAAACTCCCGTAGGAAGGACAAATTCCATCTACATCACTCATAGTCATCCCCATGTGTCACAGTGCACCCAAGCACCATCTTTATGGAAATCCTTATTCAGGACCACGGTGGATGATGTCAAAGTACACCGAACGACATGTGATAAGTGTAGTGACTTTAGGTCTAAGAACCACAATCACCACCATCATTATGAGATGTGACTCTAACTACCAATCATGGTATCCATGTGTCACTCTCAAGGTGGGTCTATCCGATACACTGTTCTCTAACAAGTATCTATGTATTTGGTTTGATATCTCCATATCATGGATAATGAGATTCTTCCATCAACCAACATACATTCTAATCTTATGTGTTATTAATGTCTATGGATATTTCCACAATAACAACCGATTAGGGACAAAACAAGAATACATACTCTTAGCATACATATGATCTCACTGTTCAGGTCATCAACCCAAAGACATATGTCGTTGAGTATATTATTCTATAGACATCTATAATTTTATGGTCATCTCACAATATAAAACACAAACATATAGATTGGAAACTTGCCTTTATTGATATGATCAATGTAGTATTACAAATCGTTTACATATTATCCCATTACAATCATCGAATGATAGTCTCTATGGGCATACATACCAACAGATTCCCACTTACACGTATACCCAATCACTCATGAATCTCAATCCAAGTGATCGAACATGTTCGTCATGTTTCTGCTGTGAAAGTGCTTTTGTGAACGAGTCAGCCACATTGCTTTCTGTAGGTACTCTGCAAATCTTCACATCTCCTCGTTGTACGATCTCTCGTATGAGATGGAACCGCCATAGAATATGTTTGGAATGTTGGTGCAATCTTGGTTCTTTAGCTTGTGCAATTGCTCCATTGTTGTCGCAAAACAACTCAATTGCATCACCAGCGCTTGGAACCACTCCAAGTTCAGAAATGAACTTCTTGATCCACACATCTTCCTTTGCAGCATTAGATGCGGCAATATATTCGACCTCTGTTGTAGAATCTGCAACCGTCTCTTGCTTGGAACTCTTCCAGCTCACAGCTCCGTTGTTCAGGCAAAACACAAATCTAGATTGCGATCTGTAGTCATCTTTGTCAGTTTGGAAGCTAGCATCGGTGTAACCCTTTACCACGAGCTCTTCCTCACCACCGTATACCAAGAATTGATCCTTAGTTCTTCTCAAGTACTTTAGGATGTTCTTTACGGCTATCCAGTGACATTCACCTGGATCTGACTGATACCGGCTCGTCATACTCAAAGCATACGACACATCAGGATGAGTACATAACATTGCGTACATGATAGATCCAATTGCTGATGCATATGGAATCTTACTCATGCGTGCTCGTTCATCACATGAACTAGGACACTGGGCTTTAGAGATTGTAACCCCATGGGACATGGGCAAGTTACCTCTCTTAGAACCCTCCATGCTAAACCTCTTTAGCACCTTGTCAATGTATGTGCTCTGGCTTAGGCCTAGAAGCCTTCTAGATCTATCTCTATAGATCTTAATCCCAAGTATATAGGATGCTTCGCCTAAATCCTTCATAGAGAAAGTCTTCCCTAGACAACCTTTTACTGTCTGAAGAGTAGGGATGTCATTTCCCATCAATAGTATGTCATCCGCATACAATATGAGAAATACGACTGTGCTCCCACCAACCCTTTTGTAAACACAAGGTTCATCTTCATTTTGACTAAAGCCAAACTTTTTGACTACTTCATCAAAACGTAGATTCCAGCTTCGAGATGCTTGCTTCAATCCATAGATTGACCTTTGTAGCTTACAGACTTTATTGGCTTCCTTTGGATCGATAAAACCCTCAGGTTGTGTCATGTACACATCCTCGAGTAAATTCCCATTAAGGAATGTTGTTTTAACATCCATCTGCCAAATCTCATAGTCATGATAAGCTGCAATGGCAAGCATGATCCTGATGGATTTAACCATGGCAACTGGTGAGAAGGTCTCGTCATAATCAACACCTTGAATTTGACGGAATCCTTTAGCAACCAATCTACCTTTATAGGTTTGAACATTTCCATCCATCTCAGTCTTCTTCTTAAAGACCCACTTGCACCCTATGGGTCTTACCCATTCGGGTGGATCCACCAAGGTCCATACCTTGTTGGTGTACATGGATTCCATCTCAGATCTCATGGCTTCGAGCCATTTCTCAGATTTTGGTCCCTTAGTAGCTTCTAGATAGGAAGTTGGCTCATCTGCTATGCCCAATTCGTCACTATCTTGAGTCACGAGAAATCCAAATCTCTCAGGCTCAAGTCGTGTCCTACTAGATCTACGAGGTTCTTGTGTTACATTTGGAACTTGAAATTCCACAACAACTTGCGAGTCTTCATGTTCCTTATGTACCTCCTCAGGTTCTCTGCTTTCTTGTTGGTCTCAAACTTCTTCGAGCTCTACATTCCTCCCACTAATTCCTTTGGAAATAAATTCCTTTTCAAGAAATACAGCAGTCCTAGCAACAAACACTTTGTTGTCAGTTGGTGTGTAGAAGTAGTATCCCCGAGTTTCCTTGGGGTATCCAACAAAATAGCATTTTTCCAATTTGGGTCCAAGCTTTTCAGGAAATTGTTTCCTAACATAAGATTCACATCCCCAAATCTTTAACATAGACAAATTGGGACGATTCCCATTCCATATCTCATATGGTGTCTTTTGAACCGATTTGGAAGGTACACGGTTAAGTGTAAACGCTGCAGTTTCAAGAGCATATCCCCAGGACGATATTGGAAGTTCGGCTGAACTCATCATTGATCGTACCATGTCTAATAATGTACGATTCCTTCTTTCTGACACACCATTATGTTGTGGTGTACCAGGTGGAGTCCATTGTGATACAATATCACAGTCTCTCAGAAGGTCCTCAAACTCTTGGCTTAAGTATTCACCACCTCGATCTGAACGGAGTGCTTTAATACTCTTACCAAGTTGCTTCTCTACTTCATTCATGAAAGTCTTGAACATTTCAAGAGTTTCTGACTTGTGTTTCATAAGATATACATAGCCATACCTACTGAGGTCATCAGTGAAGGTAATGAAGTATTGATAGCCTCCTCTAGCATTTGATCTAAAAGGTCCACATACATCAGTATGTATGAGCCCTAGCAGATCACTGGCTCACTCACTGTGTCCAGTGAAAGGAGTTTTGGTCATCTTCCCTAATAAACATGCCTCACATGTCTCTAATTATTCAAAATCAAAAGAGTCTAGATAACCATCCTTATGGAGTCTAGATATGCGCTTCTCGTTTATGTGCCCAAGACAGCAATGCCATAAGAAGGTTTTGTTTGAGTTGTCAAGTTTTAACCTTTTAGTATTTACGTTATATATGCTAGTCTCAAGTTCTAACAAGTAGATACCATAAGACATAGGGGCATTGCCATAAAAGATCTCATCTTTAGATATAGAAATAATTCCATTCTTAATGTGAAATTCAAATCCACTCTTGTCCATACAAGATACAGAAATAATATTTCTATTAATGGCAGGTACATAATAGCAATTCTCTAATTCTATTACAAGGCCCGTAGGCAAAGATAAACTAATAACTCCAACTGCAGTGGCAGCAACTCTTGCTCCATTAGCAACCCGCAGCTCGACTTGGCCCTTTCGTAAAGGCTTACTTCTTATCAGATCTTGCATATTAGAACATATGTGAGATCCACATCCGGTATCCCGTACCCATGATGAAGAAGTATTTAAGTTTATCTCAATAACGTATATACCTGAAGTGGAGATCTCTATCCCCTGCTTCTTCTTCCTCAGTTCCTCCAGGTAGAGAGGACAGTTTCTTTTCCAATGTCCAGGCTGGTGACAATGGTGACAACTGCCTTCTTTGGATATCCCACCTTTAGCATTGAGCGCGGATGACTTTGGCTTCTGCCCGGCTTAGGAACTTTTCTTAGCCTTGCCTTTTCCTTTTGACTTTCCCTTTGTCTTGCTGATCATCATCACAGACTTGGGCTTGTCTTTCTTCATTTGTGCTTCAGCTGTCCTCAACATGCCCAACAATTCTGACAACGGCTTGTCAAAATTGTTCATGTTGTAGTTCATGACAAAATGATTATATGATTCAGGCAACGATTGTAGAATCACATCAGTGGCCAACTCTTGACCTAGGGGAAATCCCAGCTTGGATAGGCTTTCCACGTACCCAATCAAGGTGAGTATATGGGTGCCAACTGAGTCTCCCTCTTTCAGCTTGCTTTTGAACAACGCCTTTGAGACATCATATCTCTCCTGTCTTGCTTGATGTTGATACATGTTCTTGAGATGTGTTACCATCTCCATGACATTCATGTTCTCATGTTGCTCTTGCAACTCATAGCTCATTGAGCACAACATTAGGCACTTGACTTCCACGACATCATCAAGGTGCTTCTTGTAAGCATCCTTTTCAGCCTTGGGCGCATTTATGGCGGGCTCCTCTGGCTCTGGTGTTTCAAGGACATAGAGCTTACGCTCATGTGCGAGAACAATTCTCAACGTCCTAAACCAATTTTGAAAGTTGGTTTCGATAAGTTTGTCCTTCTCAAGGACCGATCGCAACGAGAACGTGTGAGTGTTGTTTGCCATTTGATTGCTACAAAAGAAAAAATTTGCATTTAGTCCAAAACATTTTGACTTGTAAAGATTTGATAAACGAGATTAATTAGGCCTTTAATTAATTACGCTCCCACTATTTTATTCAAATTGATAGCCCTCACTATCAACTCGGAAGATTGCAACGCACAACCTTCTAGTGAGCCAAGACCCAAAATAATTGGATCAATGCCCAGCCAACGCTGGCGTCAAAGACCAAATACTAAGGTAGGCAACTTTTGCCAATTGCATCATATGCAACTCTTGGATAGATGATCATGCACAACTCCTTGCCATGATGCATCTGTGTGCCTCTAGGTACTTGATCCTATCAAGGTTCCCTAGTTAAGTCCAACCCATAAGCCAACATGATGAGTGTGCACCCTGCGGAGGCAGACCCACACACCCACCTTCACACTTCCACGAGATAGACAGTGTACCACGCGGAGGTGTGCCCACACATAGTCGATCAAGCTTTTCATGTGTGTTGCTTTATGGAAGGCAACTGAAACTTAATATTATTGATTGAGGGGTTTTATTAATACATATACATATCCAAACACCACATACTTATAGTACGTATCATATACTACTATATCCACAACCACAAACGATAGACATGCAATCACAAACACAAATACATCGGTTATGGTCATACTATTGTAATCCTTTGGAGCAACAAAGGATTACGGTCCCCCTATGGTCTTATGCATCTCATGTAACACCTGTGAATCAACCTGTAAGCACGTAATGATCAACATTACAATGAACAACTTCATGGATGCTTCGTGAGGTTGGAACTTCAAGTTGCTTCTTGGAATGGGATCTTCTTGTTGCTTCTCCTTGGACGCTCCTTGGAGTTGGATCTTCATGTTGCTTCTTGGAATTAGATCTTCATGGTGCTTCTCCATGGACACTCCTTGGAGTTGGATCTTCAAGTGGCCTCCTTACATCAAGTTTACAAAGACTAAAACTAATCCTATCTCTATTACATCATATGAGTACAAACATAAAAGGAAAGAATTAATTACACTTTGAAATAAGAGATGAGACTCGGCATGCAAGCCGAATACTTTATACAAAGGATCCATATGTAACCATTATACATCCATAGAATTCACAAACAAACATATCCACAAGATCGACATCCACATTCATTCACAACATTCACAAAAGGGGATACTAGGCCATAACCGTGCATGCACTCACCACATAAAACAGATTTTAAAGGCGACGTGTATGCTATCATAGGTATATCTACATATATGTATATACATATTAAAATTGCAGTACTTTTAATGCGGGACATTCCCCATTAAATGAATTTTGACTCCCACGCAGACAATGCGGGGTACACAGGGGCAGAGCCCCTGAAAGGTCTACGAAATTTTACTTCCGTGCACTTAGGAAAATCACTATTTTCCATAGTCGACCCCGTCCAAAATGTCAAAAACAATAGCCTGCGGCGTATGTGGAATTAGGTTTAGATTTGCACATTAACAGGTTTAATTCGCATCGTATGCAACATAAAACAGTATACAGCGATTCGATCATATCGAAACGAATCCAAATACGCCGTAGATCGACACTGCTCTGATACCACTGTTGGTTTTTGTGGAGAAAACATGCGCGGCGGAAGCGATAAAATCCACGTACCCAAAATAGGATCTCGTCGATAACAACGTATTCAGAAACAGGTTTGCGGGATATACCTTATCGCGAAGCAAGTCCGGCGATGTCCCGCTGCACGACGGTGCAACGCTGCTTGTCAAACACGGACGGATCTTCTCTCCCGTTCGTTGTCGCAGGTTGATCCGGCGATGCTCCTTTGCGGCGGTGACGTACGTTGCTCGCAGCACATACATGTGGTCGTCGACGTCCTCCGAACGCAGGCGTCAAGACGTCTGCGTCTCTACTTCGTCCACGCGGATGGACGGAACTCCACGTCACGCTTCTCAAGCCGGCGGGAAAGAGCGTGTCTCTGCGGCGGCGTGCTAGCGGCGCGTTGCTCTCCTTTCTCTCCTAAGGACGACGACGGCTAGGTTTACGTGCGTGAGCGTAAACTGAAAAACCTATATCTATCTTATATAGATATCGGCCGCCAATCCTCCTTTAAACAGGATACGAAGGGAAATAGGGTTTCCTGAACCCATCGGTAAACAGAAACGTTGCGTTAATTAAAACGCTCGTGGATTAATTAGAATATTCTGGAGTTCATTAATTAACCAAATAATCACATTAATTGATTAATTAATATCTGACTCCATGCAATCGCTTGGGATGGCTCTACGGGCATACATATACCAACATCAACTTCGTTAATCGACATTCTACCATACATATAGATGTTCTCACAACATAGGGAAGAATAAGATAAAAGCAAGTAGGTAATCAATCCACAAACCTTAACAATTAACAATGAAATGAAAAGTTATATGCATTGCCATGGAATGTTTAACAAGAGCAAATGATTGCATGGGCAGCAAGTCTAGTCCCCACACCCCAGCGAAAAGGAACCACTCACTCATGATGTGAGAAATAAGAAGAGCAAGAGAGAGGGAATGTTCCGCCATGAGCCTGATGTTGAAGGTAGTCGTAGCTCGGTGAAGATGATGTGGTCTTCTATGTCATGTTGGGGACAATCTGGACGAGGAGGAAGAACCAAGAAGGCAGACTGTGCCAATCTTCTTCTCCACCTTCTTTCTCGTCTTGACCTCCTTTCTCGCAACAAGAGAAGAAGGTGAAGTGGCAATGGCATGGATGAACGTGGATTGAACATGTGTTCAGGTAGCCTATCAGCGTCCTAGGTCTGATGCCACGAATGAGGCCCTGTTGGTCCTATTTATAGGCTTGGGTTCGGGTCTTGAACAGTTTGGACATGCTAGTGTTTTCTTCACGGTCTTGAGTTTAAACATTTTGGAAACTGTTTGCTTCTAACGATTTGAGGACCGTTTGGGCTTGCACAGTCTCAAGACCATTTGAAGCCCATGTGGTCACATCCAAACGATCTTGGAGATTGTTTAATATCCTCATAATTTTGCCTTAATGGTTTTGGAAACCATTTAGTCTCGTCACGGTTTGGAATCGTGAGACTTCCTCATGGTCTTGAGATCCCGCTGCTTCAATCGGTCTTGGCTTCTAACAGTTTCGATGTGTGCCCAAACGGTCTTGGGAAATATGTTTTGTGCTCAACTGGTCTCGTGGCCTTAATGGTCTTCATGTCCTAACGGTCTTCATGATCATTTTCTCTTGATCGATTTTAGAAACGATCGCTGCCCTAGTAGTTTCTATGTACCATCCAAACAGTATTGGCTTCCAAACGGTCTCCACTCTAACTGGTCTTCACTTCCTAACAGTCTCAGTTACTCATGGTTTGATGCCTCTTATGGGTCTTGCTCATCCAAACGGTCTCACGGTTTGCTTGTCTAAAGGTCTTGAGACCGTGCGCCGCCAAATAGTTTCAGATAGGGTGCTTGATTGGTTTGGAGACCGATTGCCTTCTTAGAGTCTTGAGGCCATGAAGCATCACACAGTCTTGACCCCGTATGCAAGGAGGGTGGATCTATGATGGAGTGGACTTTTGGAGTCCTTAATGTCCAATGACTTAAGTGAAAGCAAAACGTTGAGATAGATTGAGGGTTCCAAGCTCTTAACAAAGTAGGTGTGTTGACACTCACATCATGATTAAGATCCTTAAGTTTATGCCTTCTCGTGGTCTTTAATTGACTGGACAAATAGTGACTTTTTGGTACTAAAATCATAGGGAATGAAACCCGAGTCAGGAAAAAATTATGGTGAAAAGTTCATAATGGTTGAAGGTACTTAGAAGAAGTTATTTAGGCGTAAATATCATGAAATAATGTGTGTAAGTGCGTGTTTTGGAACAACGTTTATGATAAATATATGCTTCAGTCCTATTTTTGGTGACCAGTTTGGTAGAAACTGAAACCATAGGTTTGAGGAGCCATGGATTGGCCTAGCGAGACTCTTTTCTCAGATCTTGAATACATCAGATGGCTAAGAAGATGGACGTCCTCGTAACAGTTATATTGCATTAGAATAGCAAGCTCCCACATCTCTGAGATGTTTGATCGTGGGGTTGGTGGAACTAATAGAGACCCACGATCCCACGCCATGCATGAGATGTGATGAGCATAGTTGATAGAGTAAGTTGTCCTTGGCCCATCTTTTAACGTCTTATGATACCCTGCTCGCAAATGGTTGCCAATAGAACTGATGAGAAGACCAAGGACGCACAGAATCCTCGCCATGGTCTAGTAGTCCAACTCCAACTCTGGAGCACAACAATGCTCGAGATCAAGTCGGTGGCGCTTGAGAGCAGATGAGTGTTAGCACTTGCATCCACGAAGAGGAACACCTTAACTCTGTAAGTTGCTCGTCGGGAGCAACCTAGAGGCGGAATGAACTGGAGGGAGGTGCTAGGCCGGTGACGAGCCTGCGGTGGTGGTGTCATGGAGACAGAGTCAGACTTCCAAGTAGACTTGAGGAGGTGAACCAAATATGCGGCCCTGAGCGGCAGTAGGAGAAGATATAGAGGAGCATATGATGCAGGATCTCACGCCGGAGATCATCCACACACACAGCGGGTGCAGCACTGCGGCGGTCGTAGCTCTGCGGTGGAAAGCCCACGGTGATGGGGTCTTGGAGGCGGGGCCACAAGAGACGAGTGAGAGTTATCGAGTTTCCCTATGGAAGCAAGCAACTACGTGTAGAAGAATAGAGATCCTTGAAGGGCACGTTTGGTTCGGTGGATTCAGTTGGATTCTTAGGATTCCTGCATTTCATTAATCATGTATTAATAAACTAATAGGATATGAAGGTTCTCCAAGAATGGAAGATTATGTTTGGTCGATATGTATATGTTGTACATGAAATAAGCATGAACAATTTAAATGGGAGCAAAAAAATGATGCCGACTAACATTTGTAGCAGCGAACAACCTAAAAGGAAAAAGGGAGCATGGTTCGTACAATAGATAAGAAGAAAAAAGTTGTTGACATGATGTCACGTGGAGGTAGACACTTGTTGGAGGATGGCATCCTGCGGATTTGAGATGGAAATGGCCATTCATCATCTCCTGTACAACAGAAAAGTACGAGACTTGTTACTATTTTCATCTCTAGCTAAACAAACATAATATTCCTGCTGCTGGACAATGAAATGCAACCAATTACAACAATATCCATTAAACCAAACGTGCCTGAAATGGAGACCCAACCACAACAGTGGCCTGTGCAAGGGAGAGAGACGACAGTCGGTCGTGATAATGATGCTCTCGTGACAGCAAGCGTGGATCGCGTGGAAGCAGATCATGTGAGGAGTGGGAGAGTCCAGTCATGTGAGAATAGAGGAGAAGCCACCGCCATACGTACCACACCGGAGAAGAAGACTAGAGCCCTTGGCAGTGGCGGTAGTTCATGGACGCAGGATGGGAAGGATCATGTAGGGCGTCCCGACGTTCACGCGAGAAGGGGAGAGGGGGGCCTGAATCGGCCAGAAACCACACATGAACTGGACAAATCCCAAAACAGCCAAATCAAGGATCAGTCGGCCCAAAGGCAAACCAGGAGGGTCCAGGAGAGAAGTTGTGTGCCCTTGAATGCCATGTGGTAGCACACAATTCGTCCAAAAAGGTAAATTACCTCAAATCATCCAATTCTTAGATAAATCATAGAAAATAGCTCGAGCATCAGAAAAATAATTATAATATACCAAACTTCTCAGAAAAATGAGTAGTATACAGTTAAAGAAAAATATCTAGCTTTTGATGCACTAATATCAGTGATATCTTATTAGTTGTGAAATGCTTAATTGATGGATAATAAATATCAAATGTTGGCCTAAAATTATGAGAATATGTTAGTAAATCAATATTCATGCTTATAATCTAGTGGATATCATTGATTATGATGACGATGCACGAAATCATGTAATTTACTCCATATGGCTAATTAGGTCCAATAACACTAAAGATAATGCAATTAATGCATACATGTTCAATAAATGATGAAATTTACAGAACACTCTTATATCAGTAACAAGAAGATAATATGTAAATATGAGATTAGTTTTATACACAAAATGCATGTTATATGAAGTTGACCCTTAATACATGGCTTAAAACCCTAATTTAGGTTAATAATGTAACCAAGGGTTAATATATGGCATAATGTTATTATGTTCACCTAATGATGGAAAATATGATTATCAGTTAATGTGTAAATAATCTAGAAAATGACATTAGTGAGATAATCATAAGATAAGAATACAAGTAATGATACACATATCCAAATGAACTAAGAGAAACTCTAATGAACACGATCATGGTTAAGATGAGATGTAAGAGGTTGAGAATCTAATGAAAACATATGATCTTGTCTTAATCAGGGTTCACCAAACATAAATGACATGAGGATATGATGATTAGGTTTGTCTTGATCAAGGTACGCCATTACCTCTTACTTGGCTTATTATATAATATGCTTGTTTTATATGGTAGTAAAGACTCGTCATATGGTATTGATTGAATGATTGTTCTTGTATGATATGTTGCATGATTTTCCATACTTATGGCTATGAACACATGAAACATAAGATATCTGATCCATTATATGATAGTTCTAAATATCTTTGGCAGAATAGTACATGTGAGCACTAAATCTCTTTGGCAGAATAGTGCATTTATGAAGTACTAAATCTCTTTGGAAGAATAGTACATGTGAGCACTAAATCTCTTTTGTGGAATAGTGCATGTAGTTAATCGACTTTACATATAATGGAAAGTCATGGTAAAATATGTGTTCTCTTTGTTAATGAATATCTTTGTGCAAGTATATGATATCCTTATATTTCTTTACAACTGCCAAGTATTAGTTTTATCTTATTGCCAAGATATGATGAGAGGTGTATAAAAGACACATAGGCGTACTATCCTGTATCTTCAAGAGCATAACCACAACCTAAACAAAAGATTACATGTGGTACACGTCAGCACAATATTCAAGAATATTGTATTAGTGAGAGTTGTATGGCGAGCTGATGTACAGGTGGACATGTTGTCTTAAGATCATGTAGTTTAGATGTAGTACATGTATATTTATATGTTTGCTATTCAATATGTAATATCAAATGTTGTAACAATTCATGTTGTAATTATATGTTGAATGGTGAACATGTGTTGTGGTTTGTTTATTGTTTATGTACATGTGCTACTGGTTGTTTCCTTCTGACTCCCTTGATTTTCTTCTTCTTAGCCTGGTATGGGGTGTTTAAATTGGGATTCTCACTGAGGTGAGGTTTCAATTTGGACATCACACATCAGATTAAGTTTTAGAAAATTTGGGGATGTCACAGGTGGTATCAGGGCATGAACAATAGCAAAGCCTGACATTTGCTCATTATGTAACTCAAAACTAAAGAACCTTGAACTTAATAATCCTTAGGGTTAGATTAGTCATCTTTTAGAGACTAGATCTGACCTAGCCTCTTGGTTAGCACCTAGATGTGTGAGAACTAGGTCTAGACTAGTGCTTGTTGTATAGCAAGTCCTTAGATGTTGTTCTATCCTTATAGTGCAGCGGTATGGGACGTTGCATTATTTGGAAATGACGTACATCACGGGAAGACAAACCCTAGACATATTGTGCACATTGTCTAAAGTAGCTACAGTAGTCTACCCCTTGTTCTCACCCTTTCAATAATTTTCATGACACTGGACTCTCTACTATGTGTGGGGCACTCGTTTCCGGATTTGATTTGGATTCCAACCGGGTCGAACCGTGATAGTTTTCTCTAACGCTTGTTTTATCCGAGAAAAACTATATAATATTTTAATATGTATATGTATTACAAAAATGTGTCCCCACACATGTATGAGTAGGAGGTGGTCATGTAACCTAAGTGAAAGTGAATGACATCAGTCTAGAAGATAGAGTAGTTCTAGATTAGATGTCTAGAGCCTTTTTGATATATATATGATAGATGGAATAGATGAAATAAGTTTTGATGATATGTTGTAAGTTTCGTATAGATGATATAAGATGGTTTATGATGATATATGTTTGTCTTTGAGGACTCAAGTTTAGTTTTGAGGATTTGAGATAAGTTTTGATTATGCAAGTATGTGTACTTTTCTAAGTTAAGATAAGGTTACGAGTCAGCATGAGCCTCAAGCTCTTTTACAAAGGAGGACCTCCAATGTTAGGATTGATTTTAGGGTTAACTCCAGAGAGAGTGAGACGCGTTGGGAGAAGGTTAGAGAACCTAAACTCCAAGATATGAGATAATGAGAAATATGTGATACGATATGTCCTAAACTAGACTACTCCTGAGTGATTGAGTTGAGTTGCTTTATGCATGATTCATATAGTTTTGGTGATCACTAGATGTCCTTGGGAAGACCAAACCCTAGAGATAAAGAGAGGTTGGTTATATGTATGCATATGTGAATAAGGAAGTATGAGTACCTACCATCTGGGTGAGGGAGAGAGACCAAAACCCTGGAGGAGGTAGCTATGTTAGTTTCTATGAAGCCTCATGCTCGGGTTGGTGGTTTCTCATATAGGAATCTAGTGGTGTATATAAGCGAAAGTGTTTTGTGTAAGCATGTTTCAGGGGTAGAAGACCCATGAAAAGAATGTCATAGCATGTTTTGGTTTGTGCTTATGTGGCTAGAGCTTGTAAAGCTATGGTTAGTGCAATGAGGTATACCTAATAACCCTAGATCAGAGAGGAAACATAAAGTATATGCATATGACATACTCATAAAAATGAGTGAGCTCAGAGAGACTAAGCATGGCACTACCCTCATGATATGGGTTAGGATAACCTGAGTTGGACTAGATGATGTTTTGCTATGTGTTTGAAGAGCCACTTGTACAATTTGGTTTAGTACAACCATGGTATAACAAAGATAAAAATGTAATATGATCTCGATGACGTAATATGTAGACATGATATGATGGAATACTAGAGATGGTTTGATAGTTCTTTTTGCATGAATAGTTAACCATATACATGAATAACAATGATAATGTGATATTTTTGGTTAATCATGTAAATAAATCACTACTAAATGTTGCAATTTATTATGAGTAATGAAATAAGATCATATGAATGAAACATGTTACATGAGGTGTTAATCTTAGTGTTTAATAAAGATGGAAAATATAGTTTGATAGTTAGCACAACATAACAGTTATGACACCTTGATGTATGAGGTAATTTTAATTAACTCATTTAGAACATGGTAATATGATGTGGGAATCCTAATGCATGGGTAAAGATGAGGATGCAACCCTAGTTTATGAGATATGTCATGACATAACCTATGTTTCTAAACCATGAGTTTAACCTTGAATGGAGTATTTGTGCACCAAGATGGTTGTAAAACCCCCTAATAGTGCTTTGGATACATGGTTCTAGGTAACCTTTGTAGATATATTACACATAGAATAGTGCCTACATGAGGATGAAGGCAAGATAAGGTTTTCCCTGGAAGAATGAGTATGGTTTACTTTCGAGGATGAAAGTTCTTTTAAGATGTATATGATGTGACAAAGTGGGTTTTCTGGTTTAATTCCGAGGACAAAATTTCTTTTAAGGTGTGTAGGATGTGATGGAGTGGACTTTTGGAGTCCTTAATGTCCAATGACTTAAGTGAAAGCATAAGGTTGAGATAGATTGAGGGTTCCAAGCTCTTGACAAAGTAGGTGTGTTGATGCTCACATCATGATTAAGATCCTTAAGTTTATGCCTTCTCGAGGTCTTTAATTGACTCGCCAAATAATGACTTATTGGTACTAAAATCATAGGGAATGAAACCCGAGTCATGATAAAATTAAGGCAAAAATTTCATAATGGTTGAAGGTACTTAGAAGAAGTTATTTAGGTGTAAATATCATGAAATAATGTGTGTTAGTGCGTGTTTTGGAACAAAGTTTATGATAAATATATGCTTCAGTCCTATTTTTGGTGACCAGTTTGGTAGAAGATGAAACAATAGGTTTGAGGAGCCATGGATTGGCCTAGTGAGACTCTTTTCTCAGATCTCGAATACATCAGATGGTCGTCCTCATAACAGTTATATTGCATTAGAATAGCAAGCTCCCACATCTCTGAGATGTCCGATCATGGGGCTGGTGGAACTAATAGAGACCCACGATCCCACACCATGCATGAGACGTGATGAGCATAGCTGATAGAGTGAGTTGTCCTTGGCCTATCTTTTAACGTTTTATGATACCCTGCTCGCAAATGGTTGCCAACAAAACTGACAAGAAGACCAAGGATGCAAAGACTCCTCGCCATGGTCTGGTAGTCCAACTCCAACTCTAGAGTAGGACAACGCTCGAGATCAGGTCAGCGATGCTTGAGAGAAAATGAGCGTTAGCACTTGCATCCACAAAGAGGAGCACCTTGGCTCTGTTAGTTGCTCGTCTGGAGAAGCCTAGAGGCGGCATGAACTGGAGGGAGGCGCTAGGACGGTGGTGAGCCTGTAGTGGTGGCGTCGTGGAGGCACAATCGGACTTCCAAGTACACTTGAGGAGGTGAACCAACTGTGCGGCCCTAAGCGGGAGTAGGATAAGAGATGGAGGATCATACGGTGTAGGATATCGTGTAGGAGATCATCCACACACACGACGGGTGCAACGCTACGGCGGCCGCAGCTCTACGGAGGCAAGCCCACGATGATGGGGTCTCAGAGGCGCAATCGCAAGGGATGAGTGAGAGTTATTGAGTTTACCTACAAAAACAAGCAGCTACGTGTAGAAGAATAGAGATACTTGAAATGGAGACCCAACCACAACAGTGGGTTGTGCAAGGGAGAGATACGACGTTCGGGCCTGAGAACGATGCTCTTGTGGTAGCAAGCGTGGATTGCATGGAGGCAGATCGTGTGAGGAGAGGGAGAGTCCAGTCATGCGAGAACAGAGGAGAAGCCACCACCATATGTACCACACTAGAGAAGTAGACTGGAGCCCTTGGAGGTGGAGGTAGTTCATGGATGCAGCACGAGAAGGATCACGTCGGGCGTCCCGACGTTCACACGAGAAGGAGAGAGGGGGGCCTGAATCGGCTAGAAACCACACATGAATCGGACAAATCCCAAAGCAGCCAAATCAAGGATCAGTCAGCCTAAAGGCAAACCAGGAGTGTCCAGGAGAGAAGTTGTGTGCCCTTGAATGCCACACGGTAGTACACAATTCGTCCAAAAAGGTAAATTACCTCAAATCATCCAGTTCTTAGATAATTCATAGAAAATAGCTCGAGCATCAGAAAAATAAGTATAATATACCAAACTTCTCAGAAAAATGAGTAGAACACAAATAAAGCAAAATATCAATCTTTTGATACACGAATATTAGTGATATCTTATTAGTTGTGAAATGCTTAATTGATGGATAATAAATATCAAATGTTGGCCTAAAATTATGAGAATATGTCAGTAAATCAATATTGATGTGTATAATCTAGTGGATATTAGTGATTATGATGATGATGCACGAAATCATGTAATTTACTCCATATGGATAATTAGGGCCAATAACACTAAAGATAATGCAATTAAAGCATACATGTTCAATAAATGATGAAATTTACAAAAAATTCTTATATCAGTAACTGGAAGATAATATGTAAATATGAGATCAGTTTTATACACAAAATCCATGTTATATGAAGTTGACCCTTAATACATGCTCTAAAACCCTAATTTAGGTTAATAATGTAACCTAGGGTTAATATATGACATAATGTTAATATGTTCACCTAATGATGGAAAATATGATTATCAGTTAATGAGTAAAGAATCTAGAAAATGACATTGGTGAGATAATCATAAGATAAGAAAACAAGTAATGATACACACATCCTAATGAAGTAAGAGAAACTCTAATGAACATGATCAGGGTTAAGATGAGATGTAAGAGGTTCATAATCTAATGACAGTATGTGATCTTGTCTTAATCAAGGTTGACCAGACATAAATGACATGAGGATATGATGATAAGGTTTGTATTGATCAAGGTACGCCATTACCTCTTACTTGGCTTATTATATAATATGCTTGTGTTATATTGTAGTAAAGACTTGGCATATGGTATTGATTGAATGATTGTTCTTGTATGATATGTTGCATGATTTTCCATACTTATGGCTATGAACACATGAAACATAAGATATCTGATCCATTATATGATAATACTAAATCTCTTTGGTAGAATAGTACATGTGAGCACTAAATCTCTTTGGAAGAATAGTGCATTTATGAAGTACTAAATCTCTTTTGGCAGAATAGTACATGTGAGCACAAAATCACTTTGGTAGAATAGTGCATGTAGTTCATCAACTTTACATATAACGGAAATTCATGGTAAAATATGTGCTCTCTTTGTTAATGAATATCTTTGTGCAAGTATATGATATCCTTATATTTATTTACAAATTCCAAGTATTAGTTTTATCTTATTGCCAAGATATGATGAGAGGTATATAAAAGACACGTAGGCGTAGTCAGTACAATATTCTTGAATATTGTGCTGACGTGTACCGCTTGTAATCTTTTGTTTAGGTTGTTGTTATGCTCTTGAAGATCCAGGATAGTGAGAGTTGTATGGCGAGCTGATGTACAGGTGGACCTGTTGTCTTAAGATCCTGTAGTTTAGATACAATACATGTATATGTATATGTGTGCTATTCAATATGTAATATCAAATATTGTAACAATTCATGTTGTAATTATATGTTGAATGGTGAACATGTGTTGTGGTTTGTTTATTGTTCATGTGCATGTGCTACTGGTTGTTTCCTTTGGACTCCCTTGATTTTCTTCTTCTTAGCCTGGTGTGGGGTGTTTAAATTGGGATTCTCACTGAGGTGAGGTTTCAATTTGGACGTCACACATTAGATTAAGTTTTAGAAAATTTGGGGATGTCATAGGATCGTTGGATCAAGATCATATGGATGAATGGATAAGATATAGAGGTCAAAACTGAATGAATGAAATTGTTTGGATCGAGACCGAATGGTCAAGATCAATTGAGCAAACAGAATGGATCAAGACTGTTTGGTCAAGACCGTGGCTGAGAGGATCTTGAGTGAATGTGAGTTCTAGTTGATGGTTGAACCTCACCTTGACCTGCATGATCTGCATGAAATTCATATAAAACTAGTTAATAACTTGATAATCTGATCAACCAAGAAAAATTGCACATTGTAATATTTAAGGAGATGAAATCGAATGTATTTAGCTGAATTGGGCCCAAAATGGTGACTAAAAATCATGATGAATTTGGATTCATCAACAACACTCTCTACCCATCCATCATCACTATTATTTTCCTCCCTTGAGTCTTATTTAACTAGTTGTCTCTTTTCATCATCCTCCTAACCTTGGTATGTGAGAAACCCATATCCCATAGACCACAATGAGAAGGAAATCTTACTTTTGGTATAAGGATTCATTTTATCATTTCATTCACCAATAGCAACACTAGTCAACTTTTTCCTATTTAGTCTACTTTACTTCTTTTCATCATTATTTTACTAGTCAAAGTCTAGTTTTTAAACTTTTCTCATATCATCATTACCAAACAACATTTCCTTTTCGTATTTTCTATTTGAATCATCGTTCATTAATTTTTCCTTTCTTTAAAACTCCTACGAAAAACCTTGCATTGTTGTTTTATATGACCAACATTGACCAAGCTCCTCTCCATCCGCTTCTTTCCATCACATATTCTAATTGTTTTACCCTCTCCAATCAAACATTATTACATTAGGAAAAAGGGGTTAGTGAGCCAAAATAAGGAAATACAATAGGAAACTATCATATTATTGATTTTGAAATGGAAATAGTTGGGATGGAAGTGGATGCCTTGTAATGAAATGAAATGATTAGCACAAAAGGAAACTTATTGAATTGAAAAAGGAAAGGGGGACAAATAAACAATGAAAAAAGTGTTTAAAAAATAAAAGAGAAACAAAATACAATTTCCTAAGTTATAAAATCACCAAAAGGAGAGCGGAAAATGCTTTTTTTCTTCCGATCTATTGAAATTTTTATCCCCATACCACCCCTCATGTGTGCATCTCTTTCTACATTCATAGGGGTATTGTTTCTTTTACACACCAGTTAATCATTCATTTTGTATTTGGTGTGTTGGGGGGTATAAAGGAGAGAGAGTATGAGGAGGAAGAATGTGTGATATCCTATAATATCAATTCAGGCTATTTTGATCTCCATGGGGCTTCTGGTCATTTTGGTACATCCATCTTACCGATGTCTTTGTGGACTCCATTCACAGTAAACATCATGCTTCTAGTGCATCATTGGCACTTCATTCCCAATGAAGTTGTTCTTACTTGTGTTCATGCGAGAATATGTACGTAGGTTGTCTATCCTTGCTTAGTTACAGTTAGCTGCCACTTTTATGTATTAAATATTATTGTGTAATTCAAACCAAACTTTTCACATCCGTACCACATTGTGTACATCAGGACCAAGTATTTTGTGCTTATTCTAGACTCTTATTCCTCTAGTATTAATGATGGTCAATTGATCATTCTCATTGCATTCTCATGAGATGGATGGTTTCTTCTTCACATCAGACTTCTCAAAAGCTCATAAATTTCTAACTTGCATATTTTGTATCTATAAAAATTCATCTCACTTTTTATCATCAATGAGCTACTTTTAGTTTTGTCTTCTCCATGTTTCAGTTGTTGAGATGGGTCCTTTTTTATCTATTTGAGTTTCACCTTGATGGTTTCGTTCATTCCTATCAAGCCACAAAGGTTCATGCATCAGATATATGAAATCAATATGGAAGTTTAGAACACCTCACCTAGTTTGTGTTCATGCCACAATATGCATGTATGTGGTCTTCAATTCTACTTCTAGTTGGATATAGTTCATAGACGATTTAATGATACATGTACTTCTACATCAACATTGTGCCTTCCCATTCATATTATGCTATGCATGTGGGATGTGTTGACTTTGCTTATACCTCGCACACACTCCTCTCAAGAGAAGATGGCATTGTCATAGTGATTTTGATCATTCTCTCCATATTCATGGTGAGAGTTTTATTTGTGGCATTTTGATTCACTTTATCAGATGTTATTCATTCCAGATGCACTTCAACAAACCTTCTCCAAAGCTCAAGTATTTCCATCTTGTAGAATACTACTCAAATATGGCACCATCAAATTATCATTTGGAGATTCGTGATTAAGGAGGGAGTGAAAATATTGCATGGAGAGTGGCATTTTGTATTTTTCATATCGTCTAACTGAGTCTTGTAAGTCAAAGCTATATAGTTTTTCACCCATACTTGAACATGAGGGGGAGCGCTAGAATTATTCTTATTTAGTTTATTATGTCTAATGTTCCTATTTGTCTTGCTCAAAAGGGTTAAGTTTGTTTCCTTATAAGTGCCTCATAAACTATACATATAGGAGGGAAGTTTTCTATATATCAATAAGAAAATATCCAATTAGGCTATAATATTATTTTTCAACAACAATTTTATCTCTAGTGAAATGACTGTCAACTTCAATATGTTTATTTCATTCACGGAAGACCAGATTATCGACAATGAAAGTAGAACCTTCATTGTCAAAATGCATGTGTACATGATTACAGATAGAAATGCACAATTCCTAGAGTATATACATCAGCTATAAGATCTCGAATACATTGTGTTTGCATTTTGATTTAGTATTAGATTAGGAATCAACATTCCGCTTATTGCTTATGCAAATGACAATATTTCCTTCTACTAGAATAGAAAAACCTATAGTAGAGCATCGATCCTCAGGAGCACCAACATAATCAACATATGAGTATCTACAAAGACTAAGCTGCCCATGGTTTTTATAGTGTAACTATTTTCTAGGAGAGGACATTAGATAACTGGCAACATGATAGACACATGTCCAATGTATCTAACGAGGCTAATGCATAAACTAAATTACACATCCAAAAATATGAGATAAATTTGGAAAGTCTTTATTAAATATAAAAGGTTTTACAAAAATAACTCTATATCTAGTGACATCATTTAGTTCAAGACTATTTCAATCTCTGAGGGAATGTTTTGGATCCAATGATATGCCTACTAGTGTATAGCTTAACATATTGGTTTCTTTAAGGAGGATTAGAACATAATTCCTTTCAGATAAGACAATATCAAATTTTATGGGTGTTACTTCATGCTCAAAAAGTAGCTAATAGGACCAAGATCATTGTTGATAGACTTTGTAAGAAATCTTTGACATATTAGATGCTAGTAGAGTCACTCAAAAAAATAAGTATATCATCAATATAAATTATCTGTGTAGTCCTTTTACATGAATGCATAGTGAGCATAGAATGATTTTATGAAGAGTGAGAGAAGCCAAACTTTTGAATAGATAAAGTAAATTTTTTATAACATGGTTTGTCACATGTATTTACATATTTGAAATGCAAATATTGGTTGTTAAGGATGTATTAGAAAACTTGCGATGTCATGTTTTAAAAGTATGGATTTAAATGCAACTTTTCCTTTGCAATGGTTTTCATGTTTTTATAGTTATCAATAATCCAATAGTGGATACGGAAAAAGAAGGACAAAAAATCTGATAATAAGTGAATTACTAAAATTAATGGATATTTAACAATTTACATTTGGAATGAAATGGAATTTTCAAGAAAAGTAATGTGGAAGGCAACTAACGGTTTGGTTTTGGTCCCATATTATTTTTCATAAGAAAAGTTATCAAAATAAGAAATATAACCAAGTTTGGAAGAGAAAAAAATTAAATTGGTGTCTTAAACAAATGGAATAAAGAGAGAATTGGAGACAAAGAAGAGTATCTTTAACTTTTGTATTTTGGTCCCAAATCTCGCCCACACTTAGATAAAAGTGTTTTTGACTCTCCTTCTAATATGAGATCAAAAGGTTAAAAGGAAAGTGACATATGAACCAAACTAGTTTTCTTAAATTGAATGGATTATGGAAATATGAATTAAATGCCACATATATTCCTAATAGGAAACCATACTCGACCCCTTTATCAATGCATGGCATAATAACTATTTGATCCTGAATCCAATGACATATGGGTCATCATCTACCTTGAGCCAAAAGGGAAAGCAAGAATAGTTAGTTTCAAATTCATTTTTCATATTTCTCTCTCTCTCTAATTTGGGAGCATTCCTAGGAACCTTTACATTAGAATCAGGAGACAATTTCAACCCCACTAAACCTAGGTTTCACCTCTATTGGAAAGTTATTAAGGTTTACCCTAATTATCAGTACCTTTGGTGACCAATCCACCACATCCTAGAGATATAAAAATGGAGGAACCCCTCTTCAAAACAAACACACTATAAACAATACTCTACCCAACTACAAGGTTTCTCCTCTAATTACAATTCCTCTTCTAACATACTCTTCCTTTGTGACATCCCCGGATTTTCTAAAACTTAATCTGATGTGTGATGTCCAAATTGAAACCTCACCTCAGCGAGAATCCCAATTTGAGAACCGCACACTAGGCTAAGAAGAAGAAAATTGAGGGAGTCAGAAGGAACAACAATAGCACATGCACATGAACAATAATAAAAACCACAACACATGTTCACCATTCAACGTGTAATTACAACATGAATTGTTACAACATTAGATATTACATATTGAACAACAAACTTATACATATACATGCACTACCACTAGACTACATGATCTTAAGACAACATGTCCACCTATACATCAGCTCGCCACATAACTCTCAACTATCCAGGATCTTCAAGATCATATGACCACAACCTAAACAAAAGATTACATGTGGTACATGTCAACACAATATTCAAGAAATATTGTACTGAGTATGCCTACGTGTCTTTTATATACCTTTCATCATATCTTGGCAATAACACAAAACTAATACTTGGCAGAATTAAACAAATATAAGAAAAAGCATATACTTGCACACATATTTTCAATTACAAAAGAGAACACATATTTTAAGCACATTTTCTATTATATCATCCATGCATTACTACCAAGGAGTTGGATCATATTTACAATGTGACCACTACCAAAGAGTTAGGTCGAAGCACACTACCAAAGAGTTGGTTCTTTCATATGTACAATGTGACAACTACCAAAGAGTTAGGTCACTTCCAAGCACACTACCAAAGAGTTGGTGCTTTCATATAATGGAATAGATATATTATATTTCATATGTTCATAGCAATAAGTATGGAAATTCATGCAACATATCATACAAGGACAATCATTTCATCCAATATCATATGCCAAATATTTAACTACACATATAACACAATCATATTGTCTAATAAGACAAGTAAGAGGTAATGGCGTATACGTACCTTGATCAAGACAAACCTAATCATCACATTCATGATGTCAACTATATCCTCATTTCAACTATATCTTGGTCAAGCCCCTGATTAAGATAAGATCACATATCACCATCAAGTTCACATCATCTTAAACCTAATGAGGTTCATTAGGGTTTAACTAGCTCATTAGGATACAAGCATCATTACTTATCTTCTTGTCTTACTCTTTTGTTATCTGGGATTGATGTTACTGATGTTGTATTTAGGATTATGGTTCATTAACTGGATATACCATGTCTCACATTATTATATTAACATATTAACTTAGGTTACATTCATTAGTCTTATTAGGGTTTTCTCATCAGTTTAGGATCATTTAGTATATAACCTGATTTATATGCATAATTATGATCTCAAGAATACATATTAGCTTCCAATTATAGATATTAGGACATTCTATAAATTTCCTCATTTATTGATCATTAATGTATTTTCTACATTTTATTTAGGGTTATTAGCCCTAGATAGAAATTCTAAGCAAATTACATAATTTTGGGTTATAGCATGGCCATATATTACATAATTATGGACTTACTAGCATATTATCATAATTTTAGGTCTTTATTTATTATTTATTAGACATGAAAAGACCATTATACATCTTACATGATAACCACTATATATAAGCATAAAAAGGTTAATATTATGGTTCCATCTTAAACTACTCATTTTTATGAGAATTTTGATACCTTATTTGTATTTCTCTGATGATCATACTTATATCTATGAATTATGCAAGGTTTTAGGATTTGTAGCAATATATACCTTCTTGGGCCAATGGTGCAGTGCCACGTGGCCACCATGGGGACGCTGCTTCACTTGTTGGCCGCCTGGTTCAGCTGGATCCGGTCTGGGGTCTTCTGGTTCGATGCTCTGGCCCAGTTCGCGTGTCTCTCCCTCTCACACATTCTCTCTTTGCTGGAGTCCTACTGGGACTCAGGGCATCGCTGCCTGGGATTTCTTCCGTGAGGAATCCTCCACCTCAAGTTCTTCCTCGTGATCTCCTCATGACACCAACATCTTTGAGGTTTCCTCGCCGACCTCCACGGCTATTTTCCCCCTCGACTGTGGGTGTGGGTCTCGTCCTCCGCAAAGGCGCCACCGCCCAGCTGCTACCATGGCAGATCAAAAGGGGAAAAAGGGCCCTGCTCAACCTCATAACAAAAAGAAGCTTCAAAAAGCTCATTGGAACCTACATGAACTTGACCACCTCCTTTGTTCGTGGTGAGCGGTTCTTCTCACATGTCTCTGAGCTCCATGTTCGTAGGTGCCTGACTTGAATTGGTCAGCCATGGAAGCAACCCTTTGAGGCCATTTGCTCAAGCGTGGATGATTCCCTAGGCCTCCGCATTGCTCCTCCCTTCTTCCTCTTCCTCCAATATGCCTTATATCCCCTTACTCCTCTTCTTCACACCACTTGTACCACCCAATGGAGACGCAGTGAGGACATGAAGGTTGAACTCTCTCGTCTCCTCAGGATAGGATACAAAATAAGGGTCAAGTGAGTCATCTCAATGAGCCGAGATGAACTCCTTACTTGGTTCTCACCCACATCCCATGATCTACGAGAACCATGACATCATGGACCAAGCATGCGGTCAAGCAGGTAACCGCAAGGTTAGGGACAACCCAGGGATCCTTGATCTTGAATCCAATGGCCTGAGTGAGTCCCTCACTTGAGCCCATTTGTTAGTCATTCAAACTAACGGTCCTAGCCACCAGATCAGATATGGATGGCCTAGATTCGGCCACAAGGGCCCAGCCTAGACCAAGGGGCATGTGACACTTATTTTAATGAACAACTTAGGCTAAACAACATCAATAATGCACATTATTTCCCAAATTTCAAACCTTCATAACTTACTCTAGGAACATCCAATTGCCACCAAATTTTAACCATAGCTTCCCTACCTCTTGAGATACACTCTAATCAAATTTGGTGGAAAAACTAAAATATTTGTTCATCTGATTAAATACCTCAAAAAGGCATAAAGTTAAGGATCTTAATCATAATATCAACATCAAACAACACTCAACTTTACCACAAGCACTTGGAATTCTCAAGATAACTCCATATACACAAAAAATCACTTATGTTTTTGACATTTAAAGAATCCAAAAGTCCACTCCATCACATCCTACACACCTTAAAAGATATTTTGCCCTTGAAATTAAGCCAGAAATATAGTCCTTGACAAAGACATGTCATCCTCGAAATTAAGACATCCTCATATTCCAAGGGGGGAAAACCAAAGGTCTCAAACATATGTAGGGATCAACTCTAAATTCAACATGTCCACCAAAAAAATCTCCAAATCTATCCATATCTCTCTAGGAGATTCTAAGAGAAACTAGGGTTTACCACCCTTCATATAAGGCCAAAACTAGGGTTTAGGAACTCTGATCATCTTATGACATATTTCATACTTTAGGATTTTCATTCTCATTATACCCAAGCATCAAGATTCCAACATTACTTTTTTTTAATGCCTACATCATTACATAGTGAAACATTTTCAGATCATATTCAACATATTTATTAAGCACTATCATTATCACTATATGGCATGTATCATTAATATGTTCTCATTCACTTTCATATTAAGTTACAATTTCATTACTGAATTCATCACTAGATTCACCAACCATATTACATCATGATTCATATAACATGTATCATTAGTATCATCTCATTATAGTTTCTCATATTAGGTTATAAACACTTTTAGAGGTTCCTCATGAGATTAGCCAACATTTCACATTATCATCATTATTCATGTGTATGGTTAACCATATATGTGTTAACATCTATTAAACCATCTCTAGGTTGTTCATCATGTCATTATATATACATCTCAAGATTAGATCATGAACACATATATTCTATCATGGTTATGTTAGACAAACTTATACAAGTGGCTCCTCAAACATATATCAAAAACTTTATCTAGTCCAATTGAGGTTCTCCTAACCCATATCATGAGTGTAGTACCATTCTTAGTCTCTCTCAACTAACTCAACTCTATGAGTATCTCATATGCATATACTTTATTTTTCCTCTCTTAGTCTATTGTGCCCGGATTAACTCATTGGCACTAGTGTTAGCTTTATAAGCTCTAACCACATAAGTACAAACCAAAACATGCTATGACATTCTCTATGTAGATCCTCTACCCATGAGACATGCTTACCCACAACTCTCTTTCATAAACACCACTAGATTCTTATGAGGTACCACCAACCCGAGCATGAGGCTTCACAAAAACTAACATACTTTTACCTCCTCCAGGATCTTGGGACGCTCTCTCCTCACCCAGATGGTAGGTTCTCATATTTCCTTATTCGCATATACATATATATAGACATCCTCCCTCTAACTCGAGGGTTTGGTTCTCTCAAGGACATTTAGGGTTCCACAACATTATAGGAATCAAGCATAAAGCAACTCATCTCAATCATTCAGGAGTATTCTAGTTTAGGACATATCATATCACATATTTCTCATAATTCTCATATCTTGGTCTTTAGGTTCTCTGACATTCTCCCTCTGGGTCTCACTCTCTCTAGAGTTAACCCTATAACTGGTCCCAACACTATAGGTCCTCCTTTGTAAAAGAGATTGAGGCTCATGCTGACTCACAACCTTGTCTTAACTTAGCTTATCTTATCTTACAAAAACATATATACATCATCAAAGCCTATCTCAAATCCTCAAAATTGAACCTTAAGTCCTCAAAGACAAACATAGATCATCATAACCATCTTATGTCATCTATATAAGACTTACATCGTATCATCAAAACTTATTTCATCTATTCCATCTATCATATATTCTAACAAGGCTCTAGACATATAATGTAGAACTTCTCTCTCTTCTAGACTGATGTCATTAACTTTCACTTAGGTTTCTTGATCACTTCCTACTCATACATGTGTGGTGTCACATTTTTTTGTAATACATATATATAATAAAATATTATATAGTTTTTCTCGGATAAAACATGCATCAGAGAAAACTATCAAGGTTCGATCCGATTGGAATCAAAAACCAAATACAGAAAATGAGTGTCAGACACAAAGTAGAGAGTCCAGTGTCATGTCACCTAATAAAAAGGGTGAGAACAGGGTGTAGAATGGTGTAGCTACCTAAAACATAGATGCATCATATGTCAAAGGTTTCTCTTCCCATGATGTACGTCATTTCCAAATAATGCAACATCCCATACCACTTCACTATAACGAAAGAATGACATCTAAGGACCTTCTATGCAACAAGAACCAGTCTAGACCTAGTTCTCAGACATCTAGGTGCTAACCTAGAGGATAGGTCAGATCTAGTCTCTACAAGATGACTAATCTAACCCTAAAGATTATTAAGTTCAAGGTTTTCTTTAGTTTTGAGTTGCATAATGAGCAAATGTCAGGCTTTGCTATTGGTCATGCTCCGATACCACCTGTGACATCCCCAGATTTTCTAAAACTTAATCTGATGTGTGATGTCCAAATTCAGACCTCACCTTAGCGAGAATCCCAATTTGAGCACCACACACTAGGCTAAGAAAAAGAAAATTGAGGGAGTCAGAAGGAACAACATTAGCACATGCACATGAACAATAATTAAAACCAAAATAGATGTTTACCCTTCGACATATAATTACAACATGAATTATTACAACATTTGATATTACATATTGAACAAGAAACTTATACATACACATGTACTACCACTAGACTACATGATCTTAAGACAACAGGTCCCCTGTACATCAACTCGCCACACAACTCTCAACTACCCTGGATCTTCAAGATCATATGACCACAACCTAAACAAAAGATTACATGTGGTACATGTCAGCACAATATTCAAGAAATATTGTACTAAGTACACCTACATGTCTTTTATATACCTCTTATCAGATCTTGGCAATAAGATAAAACTAATACTTGGAAGCATTAAACAAATATAAGAAAAATCATATACTTACACAAAGATTTCCATTAACAAAAGAGAACACATATTTTAATCACATTTTCCATTATATCATCCATTCATTACTACCAAGGAGTTGAATCATATGTCCAATGTGACCACTACCAAAGAGTTAGGTCAAAGCACACTACCAAAGAGTTGGTGCTTCCATATGTACAATGTGACAACTACTAAAGAGTTAGGTCACTTCCAAGCACACTACCAAAGTGTTGGTGCTTTCATATAATGGAACAAATATATTATATTTCATGTGTTCATAGAAATAAGTATGGAAATTCAAGCAACATATCATACAAGAATAATCATTTCATCCAATATCATATGCCAAGTATTTAACTACACATATAACACAATCATATTGTATAATAAGCCAAGTAAGAGGTAATGGCGTACCTTGATCAATACAAACCTAATTATCACATTTCTTATGTCAACTAAATCATCATGTCAACTATATCTTGGTCAAGCCCCTGATTAAGATAAGATCACATATAACCATCAGGTTCACATCATCTTAAACCTAATCAGGTTCATTAGGGTTTAGCTAGCTCATTAGGATACATGCATCATTACTTGTATTCTTGTCTTACTCTTTTTATATCTAGGATTGACATTACTGATGTTGTATTCTAGATTATGGTTCATTAACTGGATATACCATGTGTCACATTATTATGTGAACATATTAACTTAGGTTACATTCATTAGTCGTATTAGTTTTTTCTCATAATTTTAGGATCATTTAGCATGTAACCTAATTTATATACATAATTATGATCTCAGGAATACATATTAGCTTCCAATTATAGATATTAGGGCATTATGAAAATTTTCACATTTATTGATCATTAATGTATTTTCAACATTTTGTTTAGGGTTATTAGCCCTAGATAGCCATTCTAAGCAAATTACATAATTTTGTGTCATAGCATGGCCATATATGACATAATTATGGACTTACTGGCATATTATCATAATTATAGGTCTTTATTTATTATTTATTAGATATGAAAAGACCATTATACATCTTACATGATAACCATGATATTTAAGCATAAAAAGGCTAATATTATGGTTGCATCTTATTCTACCCATTTTTATGAGAATTTCAGTACCTTATTTGTATTTTTCATATGATCATACTAATTTCTATGAATTATGCAAGGTTATATGATTTATGAGAATATATACCTTTTTGGGCCAATGGCTCACCACCACGTGGCCACCATGGGGACGCTACTTCACTTGCTGGCCACCTGGTTCAGTTGGATCCAGTCTGGGGTCTTTTGGTTCGATAGTCTAATCTGGTTTGTGTGTCTCTCCCTCTCACATGTTCTCACTTTCTAGGAGTCCCGCTGGGACTCAGGTCACCACCTCCAGGGATTTCTCTGGTGAGGAATCCTCCACCTCAAGGTCTTTCTCATGATCTCCTCATGATGCCACTAGCTTCGAGGTCCCCTTGCCAACCTTGACGACTATTCTCCCCCTCGTCTGTGGGTATGGGTTTCATCCTCTGCAAAGGCGCCACCGCCCAGCTGCTCCCATGGAAGATCAAAAGGGGAAAAAGGGCCCTCCTCAACCACATAACAAAAAGAAGCTTTAGAAATCTCATTAGAACCTCCATGAACTTGACTACCTGCTTCGCTCGTGGTGAGAAGTTCTCCTCACATGTCTCTGAGCTTTGTGTTCCATGGCGCCTGACCTGAGTTGGTCAGCCATGGAAGCAACCCTTTGAGGCCATGGACTCAAGCGTGGATGATTCCCTTGGCCTCTACATTGCTCCTCCCTTCTTCCACATCCTCCAATCTGCCTTATAACCCCTTACTCCTCTTCTTCACACAACCTGTACCACCCAATGGAGAAGCAGTGAGGACAGGAAGGTAGAACTCGCTCATCTCCTCAGGACAAGGTACAAAAGAAGGGTCAAGTGACTCATCTCAATGAACCAAGATGAACTCCTCAGTTGGTTCTCACCCACAACCCATGATCAGCGAGCACCATGACATAATTTCCAAGCCTACGGTCAAGGAGGTAACCACAAGGTTACGGACAACCCGGGGATCCTTGATCTTCAATCCAATGGTTTGAGTGAGTCCCTCACTTGATCCCATCTGTGACACCCAATATTCGGCCACACAATCCCAACCTAGACCAAGTGGTGTGGGACATCCAGCTATCACACAAATAAGAAAATGCCATGCCAAAACGTGCAGAACCACATATTACCAAAAACACAGGTTAATTAAAATCGATTGCGGAAAGCAGATAATAAAAAAACTATTACATCCAGATCCTTATCCTGTAAGGAAACATGTTTTATAAATATACATAAACCTAGATATATGTCCATAGCTCATAGGACCTAACTATCCTGTAGGCACAAAGAGTTCACCACTTGTTTATATACATAACAGACCTAACTAGGTCAACAACAAAATAAGAAAAACCATATCAACTAAACTTTGTGAAACCTCATCAAAATACCTCCAAGGACCTGAGAGTACAGTGATGACTCTAGGACTGTACTATAAAACTACCAAAAAAGAAGCATATCCATCTCTTTCCTCCTAATGTTCTTCTTACTGCTTGGCCACAACCTCACGACCACCACCACGTCTAGCTCGATCACCTGAAAAGGTTTAAAACCAGCGGGGTAAGACACAAAGTCCCAGTAAGAAACATAACTCCCCTCCGAACTAAAAAACAACTTCAGGAAAGCTAGAACAAATAAAACAGAGAACTGATATAAGTAGTTCATATATGCAACATACTGAATAGAACTAACTTTATTAACAAACTTACAAAGTTATCTGGAAGGTATATAACCAGATATTCTTATGGAACATGTTTGACAAGACAAGTTATATAAGAGCTTATCATAAGATATGAGGAACGTGTAATTAACCACAAGATATCACTATGGAAAGTATACAACCTAGGCCTCAACTAATGTTCTGTGTTTTTCCCTAAGCAATATATACTATAGTGCTAGATTACAGTTTATTATGCCCTGAGGAAGTGAGCCCTACCACTCAAATCCAACCTTCGGTTGTGAAGCCCAAAACCGGTGCCATACAAGGTCAATGGCAGAGCCTGACTCCATGACCTCACCTCCTTGTGGTCAGTGCATGATAACCAAAGTAGGACCGCAGTCTCTTGTTTAAGTGGCCTCAGCCTCAGAGTCAGCTCTACATGCTACCCCTTTTCTCTTGCCCGCCTTGGTACAGGTCTCGGTGCTAGCATATCTTGAGCCATGAGCCTATTCACCATGCTCCTGAGCAATGAATGCATTCATGCTCCATCACACTGAGCCATGGGCCTGTTCAACATGCTCTCATACACATCTTGAGTCTACCACCACAGTTGCACTGTAATCCTCCTGTTTTTGTCTAGGAGAAACCCCGCATATTCAACAATATACACTCCAGGTAATCCCACATGATAAACTTGTTTCACCGTCACCAACTGCTGACGATGATGGATCTATGGCCAGGGCAAACTACATGAAAATTCCACTATAATTAATTAGTATATTTTAAGTGAATTGTTTATGCAACTAGATTATAAAACATAAACAACATTGTATCACACCATTACTGTCATTATCACATTTCCATGGGATCTCAATCCCACATCACATAATGCCACTGCCCCTCAAGGCTTCATCATCATACATCATCATGGGATATCAATCCCTTATCTCATCATCAGAGGATAACACCTCAATCAGGCACTCAGCCTTTATCAGGTCACCAGACCTTTCTCATCATACTAGTGATACAAGTTATCTCATCAACAAGGAACATCAATATTTAGTTTTATACAAAACACATACACCTCATAGCTCTACCTTCCTAGGATTTCATTTGATAATACCAACATAGTTAGAATTCATATTTTAAGAGATAACTTGATCAAAAATTACAAATCTTTAGAGAACATATTATGGATATCATCTCATTAAGATTTAAGGTGCATAGGACTGGAACACATCCATTACTATCAACACATGAAGAATAAAGTTGTGGATTGGTATGTCAGACAACTTATATTATTGTTGCCAAACTTTGAGCATCCACCATGCCCTGTGATCTTGTCATCATATCAACCTTAGGTAGCCACCACATTACTGGGTACAACCGAACTATCATATCTCATCATCAGAACCAAAGATGTGGGATCAAGACAACAAGTTCACCAACTTAGGGTTACCGGGTTAGGCATATCCCTCACCAAAGGTGTATCGGGTAGGGCGCTATCCCTCACCAAAGGTGTATCGGGTAGGGTACTATCCCTCACCCAAAGGATAATGGTCATCACCAAACCCTAGGGTGCCAAGCCACATATGGGTTAACCAGCATATCATGTATGAGTCCTAATAGATCACTAGCTCTCTCACCTTTACCGGAAAAGGGAGTCTTGGTCATCTTGCCCAATAAACAAGATTCACATGTCTCTATTGATTCATAATCAAAATAGTCTAGATAACCATCTTTATGGAGTCTAGAAATGCGCTTCTCATTTATGTGCCCTAGACGACAATGCCAAATATATGTTTTGTTTTAGTCGTTGAGTTTTTGCTTTTTGGTATTTATGTTGTATACACTTGTCTCCAAATCTATCAAGTATAGACCATAATACATTACGACACTGCCATAAAAGATCCCATCTTTATAAATGGAACATTTTTCATTCTTAATAAGAAATTCAAATCCATCATTGTCCAATCAAGAGACAGAAATGATATTCCTATTTATGGCAGGTACATAATAGTAGTTCTTCAACTCTATTATTATTCCACTTGGTAGAGTTAACTCATAGGTTCCTATGGCACTGGAGGCAACCCTTGCCCCATTAGCAACACGTAGTTCAACCTCACCTTTCCCTAAAGGCCTACTTCTCTTAAGATCATTCACATTTGAACAAGTGTGAGATCCGCATCCGGTATCAAGTACCCATGATGGAGAAGTAGTAAAGTTAATCTCTATCACGTATACACCAGAAGTAGAGATCTCTATCTCTGACTTCTTCTTCCATCGTTCCTTCCATCCTCTCCATGTAGAAGAAATTGGTTTGGTGAGAGAACCCTTCTCTCCCTCACCTTTCAATCCATTGATCTCTATCAATGAACTTTCTTTCTTCTTCACCAACGCATTAAGCGTACATAGAGTGGATTCAGAGGCTCCTGGTATATCTGGATTGTGCAGAATACTTCTCACAGTCCTCATCCAGTTATGGAAGTTATTCTCAATTAATATGCCAATTTTAAAAGATGATTCCTTTTCCATTCTACAAGAGAAAATTGCTTTTTGTCAAAACTCCTTTTGATTTGATTTGAATAAATTTGATGATAGTTAATTAGGCCTTTAATTAATTACCGCTCCCACTATTTTGACTCAAATTGACAACCCTCACCATCAATTTGGAAGATTGAAGCACACAATCTTCTAGTGGGCCAAGATCCTGGTATCCTCTGAGCCATGGACTAGCTAGGGTTGTCACCCACAACTCAGATCTCCCAGGTAGGCAATTATTTCCAGTTTCATCATATGCAACTCTTAAAAGATTTCACATACAACTCCTTGGCATGATCATCTCCATGCCTCAAGGTGCTAGATCCTATCTAGGTCACCTTGTTAAGTCTGACCCAAAGCCAACACGATGAATATGCACCCTGCTAGGGCAGACCCACACATTCATCCTTCATGCTTCCACGAGATAGACAGTGCACCATGCTAGGGCGTGTCCACACTTGGTCGATCAAGCTTTTCATGTGTGTCGCATTTGGAAGGCATCTAAAACTTAATATTTAATGAGGGATTTGGTTTTTATATACATATACATATCCAATCACCACAATATATAGTACATATTATATACATATTATATCCCACAGAAAACATGCTAAACGATAAAAGCAATGATTATGGCCATCCTATTGTGACTCCTCGAGCCAAGAGGAATCACGGTCATCTAGGTCTACATCACATGCAACCTATACAAGATGTAATTTGTGCCTGCCTTTCTGGGTTTGATCAGCTCGTCTCCATGACTGATTGGCTCGCCATCAAGTTGGTTGTTTGGGTGCCACCAGCCGATCGACTGGCGCCTTCAGCCGACGGTTCACTGGTCATCGTGCATCTCCTCAGGTCCCCACAATCTCGTATCGCTCCTCGAACCGGTCGTCTGGAACACCAACCGATTGGTTCACGCCTTGAACCGATCATCTCAGGTCGTCCGCCGTTCTTTGACATAACAAGAAATAAAATATTTCCTATTTACAATTGAATTATAAAACCCAGAGTTACATTCGGCGGGAGAAAAGGTAGGAAAAGAAATCTCGAATTAGTTTGAGTTACATTAGGAATGAGAGAAAGGGAATTGGTGCGCAAACCGTAATGCAAGAAACCACATACAATCACACACAGATATAGGGTTTATCGGCCATAACCATGCTACACATCCACCACAAAACTTGTTTAAGGGAAACACATATCGAGTACATTAATATTACATATCATATATGTATATTTGGGATTTGTAGATTGGACATGCATAAAGCCAATTTTATTCGCATCGTATGCAATAAATAAAGGCGACAAACCAAAATCGATCATATTGATAATCCTAAAATATAGAGTAGTTGACGTGGCTCTAATACAACTGTTGGGTTTTAGAGGAGGTAGAGAAGCAACGGAAACAAAAATTTTCTCCCTAAAACCCAAAACAAAAGGAATTGCGTCAACGTCTATACAATAGGAAAGATGGTTTGTGGATGCATACCTTGTCTCGAGGCTTACTCGATGACTGTACCTCACGCCTTGTGCGGTCTTCACCTCCGGTCTTGGACGGTGTCTGTGCAACTCCTGGTTGCACCGGGACTGAAGACTCCTGGTCGCACAGGAATGACAGTTGTCCTTAGAGTGATAGAGGTCTCCCGCCTCTACAATCATCCACACGGACTGCCTGGAACTTCGATCTCCTTGTCCCACAAGGAATTGGAAGGAGTCGCACCCTCATGTCGGCGTACTAGTTGCCAACACACTCTCCTGCCACCAGTTTCTTTCTGCAATTGTCTTCCCTTGATGTGCCTCCCTTATCGGGTAGCACTTGCTCGGGCTCTCTCAGTTACCAAAACTAGAGAGAACAACAACTTCACAGAGCAACTGGTTGCACTGGGTTGTACTTTGAGAAGTCCCCCATACCCCTATATATAGGAGGGTCATGGGATAGGGTTCTCTATCCCGGGAAATGCGGGACGAAAGGAGGAGTAGAAGGGTTTGAGATTTTCCACAAAAACAACCAACTGCGTAACCTGAACAGATCATTTCACAACTGAAATGGTCGGTTGACACCTCAACTGATCGGTTGGGACCCATGAAACAATCAGTTCACTTCTGAACCGGTCGGTTCATGGTCCTGATCAGTTCCCGATTGACTTTTCTTCTTTTGTTTCTAATTGGTACCAAATACCAATCCTTGTTCCAAAAAAAATTGGGCAAGTGAAAGAAAAAAAGAAATTTCTCACCAATCTTACTTTCCCAACTTGCTCGGTTGGACTTGAACCGATCGTTTCAACACTTGAACGAATCACTTCACCCTATCCATGAGTTGATCGACTCACCAGTTGAGTCGATCGGTTCACCAAGCTTAGTCGATCAGTTCATCACATGAGCCGATCGGTTGGGAGTGTAGATTGTGTAGAATTAGTCAATTGCAGTTTCAGTCAATCTGATACTCTAATCAATCAGTCCAACACCTTGAATACTATGATATTGAGCTATCAATTGATTGAGTGTTTAATTGAACTACTAAACTCCTTTAGTAATCAATGTAAACATGTTTGTCGAAAAACTCCTATTCCAGGTTAAATTCTATGTGTGTGACCCTGCAGGTCCATTTCACATTGGCAGTGAAAGTCCATAACACTTATGACTTCACAAGCAAAGAGCGGTGCCTAGTCACACATCAGTGCTACCCAAGTGAAATAGAAAGTTGGAGAACAACTTTTAATGCTACAATCCATGATTGGTGTTACAATGAATGTATAATTCCTTTGTCACTAATATCCTGAATGAACTTGAGGCATGGAACAATCATCCTGTCAACGTTCATTCATTTCCTTGATCTCAGAGCAAACTGGGTGAGATATGTGTGACATCAATATCACATATTGATTCACACATGCATGCACATGCCTTTCTCACTCCTACTCATCAAGTGGCCAAGTACATCAAACTCCCTTAGGAGGGACAAATCCCATATCTATCAGTCACCACTCAAAAGCCCCATGTGTCAATGCCACCCAATCATCACCTTTATAACAACCCATGTTTCAGGATTGCGTTTGATGATGTCAAAGTGTACCCAATGACATGTGTTGAGTGTAGTGATTTTAGGTCAAAGAATCACACTCACCACCATCACTGTGAGAGTTGAATGTGACTACCAAGTCATGGTTCCATGTGTCTCTCTCACGGTGGGTCTGTCTGGTACCTTGTTCTCTAACAAATACCTATGTGCTTGGTTTGATATCACTATATCATGACTAATGAGATTCTGTCATCAATCAACACACAATCTAGTGTTCAGTGTTATTGATGTCTATGGTTATTTCCACAATAACAACTGACTAGGGACTAAACAAGAATGTATACTCTTAACATTCGTATGATCTCATCGTTTAGGTCCTGAACCTAAAAGCATATGTCATTGAGTAAAACCATTCTTTTGACATCTACCATGTTACACCATCATCTCAGAAACAGTTTAAACATATAGATCGGAAATTGCCTTTATTATTATTCAAATCATTTACAAAGTATCCCATTACAATCATCATATGACTTGCTCTATGGGCATACATACCAACAAAACTCCATCACATCCTTCTTCAAGCATGGCCACTAATACATGTCCTTCAGATTATGATACATCTCTGTGCTACTTCAATACATAGCATACTTTGATGAATGAGCCTCCTCCAGCACTATCTTCCTTAGATCATTAGCATCAGGAAGCACTATTCTTTCTTGGTAACAAACTATTAAATCATCTAAATAGTGGATGCCATCACGCTTCTCACTGCTAAACTTTGATCTAATCTGCTGTATCATGGTATCAACCTGTTGTGCCTCATTGATTTGTTGTCTTAGCTTAGGCTTCACCTGTAAATGTGCCAACAAACCCCCTTGTATGGAAACTTCCCACTTAACATTCATATGACGCAAGGAAACCAACATGTCTGGCTTGTGGCACATCAAAGCACTAAACTAGGCTCAATCCATAGGTTAAGATGAAGACTTCTTGCTCAATGCATCTGCCACGACATTCTCCTTCTCAGGATGATAATCAATCGTGTAGTCGTAGTCTTTGATTAATTTGTATCAGAGATGATGTCTCATATTCAACTCCAATTGTGAGAAGATGTACTTCAGGCTCTTATTATCTATAAAGATTTGACACTTCTTCCCATATATGTAGTGCCTCTAAATCGTAAAAGTATGAACTACAACAGACAACTCTAGATTGTGGGTCAGGTAATTCTCCTCATGTTTCTTAAGTTGTTGGGAAGCAAAAGAAACCAGTTGTTTGTCCTGCATAAACACACATCCCAAACCATTCCTTGATGCATCACTAAAGACTATGTATTCTTTTTCGTATTCAAGAAAAACCAAAATTGGTGCACTTGTCAACTTCTCCTTTAACATCTAAAAAGTGAGTTGACACTTGTCATTCCAAAAGAATGACACATCCTTCCTCATTAACCTAGTTAGGGGTAAGGTGATAGCATTGAAGTCATTGATGAACCTCCTATAATAGCCTGCCAAACCTAGAAACAATGCACTTCTGTTGGCATCTTAGGCTGCTCCCACTCTGTTACTGACTCTAATTTCTTGGGATCTACATGTACTCCCTTGTCAGATTTGACATTCCCCATGAAAGCTACCTTCTTCAACCATAAGTTTTATTTGCTAAAATTAGCATAAATTTGGTGCTATATCAGCACGGTCAATGCCTGGCGAAGATAATGTTCATGTTGTTGACTGTCATGACTATATATCAATATGTCATATGTGAATAATACCACAAACTGATGAACAAATTGCTGAAACACTCCATTCATCAAATCCATGAACGCTGCTAGTGCATTCGTCATCCCAAATGGCATAACCACAAACTCGTAGTGACCGTACCTCATCCTAAATGCCGACTTAGGTATGTCCTCCTCCTTAATCCTCAACTAGTTATATCCCGACGTCAGATCTATCTTTGAGAACACTTTCACACCACACAACTGATCAAACATGTCGTCTATCCTCACTAAGGTTACTTATTCTTTATCATCACCTTGTTCAACTGTCAGTAGTCTATGCACAACCTCATAGACCCATCCTTCTTCGCGAACAATACTGAAGCACCCCACGGTAATGTACTCATCCTAATAAAACCTTTGTCAAGCAGTTCTTGCAACTATCTCTTCAACTTTTCCATCTCATTTAGATCCATCTTATACAGTGTTTGAGCTATTGGTTTCTTGTTGGGTACCAAACTGATCTCAAACTCAATCTCTTGAGATGGGGGAACACCTAGAAACTCCTCAAGAAACACATCCTCAAACTTTATGACAATTGGCACCTCCTGAACACTAGGACTCCTCACCTTAGTATCCACTACATGTGCTAAGAATGCCTTGCAGCCTTGTCTCAAAAGCTTCCTCACCACCATGGTTGATACTAGACACATTGGAAGAATCTTCCTATCCCCTTGGAATATCCATGTTTTACCACCATATATAAACATCGCCTGCTTGAAATACAATCCAAGACCACTATATACTTCTCTAGGGTATCCATTCCAAGGATTACATCGAATCCATGCATGTCAAGTGGTATGAGATCCACTTGAATGTTGTGCCCTAAAAAGGAGATGACACAAGAAGGTCACACTTCCTACAACACTGTAGAACCGACTAATGGGGTTTCTAACAAAAAGCTATTCTTCTTAAGAATAACATGAAAAAGACAACTACTAAGCACTTCATGAGTGATAAAAGAGTGAGTTGCACCTGGTTCAACCAAAATAGATACAAAGTGATAAGAAGACAAATGAGAATGAAATAAATCCATCTGACCTATCACCGATCGTGGGTTGACTACAACTTTTGGCTAACTCATGGCATATAATCTATCCACTGCCAGTTGTTATCCCCGTCCTCTACTTCCCTGAGTAGATGATCCCACCTGCGATGCTTGGCCATGTCATTCTCCTCCTACATTGTTGCTTTGTTGTCTCTATGAGCCGTTCTAGCTCTGCCTCAGTTGTTGGGTCACTTCATCATCTCTTACTGGACATTCTTGCCTTAGATGTCGCATCTTCCCACACTTGTGCCAAACCCAGTTCCCATACAATGGCCTAGATGGCCATGTCACTGATACTGATGCAACACTCACTGTAGGTGGAAAACTACAACCTCTTCCCTTACTCGGTGACCACTGGGTCGTTGCACTGAACCTCTATGATGCTAGCGGTGCAGAAAACCTCAACTTCTTAAAGTTGTCTGAAAACTTCCCCTTGGACTATGTAGAACTCTTCTTGGCACTTGGCTCTCATTTCTCCTTCATAGATTGTTCTATACTCTGAAAAAACTCCTCAAACATGAAAAACCTTTCCTGATTCTATAAAGCAGCTGCCACTGTAGACAACTCAACATCCACCCCATCTAAAAATGACAAATTTTCTCATCCTCCATAGCATCAATGTGAGGATAGAACCTCAACAACTCCATAAACCTTGCTTCGTACTCATTGATCATCATGGATCCCTATCGAATCCTCTCAAACTGGATGATCTTCTCATCAAGGTATGTCTGAGGAAAGTACCAACTAATGAACACACATTGAAGCTCCTCCCAACTGATCACAACACTTGATCTATTCTACTCCTCTATTTCCCACCAATGGCCAACACTCCCCTTCAGGAGGTACACCACATGATTCAACTTATCCTCTTCGAGGATACTAAGGATCTTAAAGTATTTTTCAAGCTCAGTAAGCCATAGATCTCCATCAATCAGATCATCCATCTAGACATACTCCACCTCCCCAACATGACAAAGCCACTAAAAGGTCTTCCAAGTACCCAAAGATTCAGTATGAGGAACCAGTGCCCTAGGCTAAGGTGTAGACATCATGTCCGCCATATGATTCATGGTAGCCATAAACTTCCCAAAAAGGGATGGAAAGGTAGGATTTTCAATCATGCCTAGGTCAAACTGGGGGACTTCAGGCACCCGATATTCATGTGTTTGGTTCATTGCACCACAACCTAGTGCAACAACACTTCTCTCGACAGCATGTTCTTCATGTTCTCTAGACATCTTTAAGCTTTCTCTTTTCTTATCCAAAAATAGTAGTCACTATAAGGCAGAATAGAGGACACAAGAACAAAGACAAACCCTAGTCCCAGGTCCCTGTAGACTCACCAAACCTAAAGCTCTGATACAAACATATATGTGATGCCCCACGCCATACAAGTGAGATTACAAACAGAGGACAGGAAAGTACTAAAAATTAAAACCATTTTCATAAGACTATCAAACAACAAAAACTTTTACATATGAGTCATTTCATGCCTTAAAGAACTTATTGTATGTATAATCAACCTGTTACCAAAGAACTTGTTCCAGAACATATATACATATATCCACTACATATGTACACAAAAGGGAACAAAAGCCTATATCCACTACATATGTACACAAAAGGGCACACAAGCCAACCACATATCGAAAGATCGATCACAAAACATCCACAAAACATCCCCAAGGACCCAAGTGTACATGGATGATTCTAGGACTCTAACAAAAAAAGACATCCAACAACACTTCCAACCTTGTCATCTACTGCCTCTCTTGCTGCTCCTCAACCTCGACTGCACGATCTCTACCTCCTCAAACATGTCCACTTAAAATGGATGTGGGAAACCCTTGGGAAGAGTTTCAAAATTTCAACGGGAGATATAACTCTCTACCAGATATATAATTATCACAGATAAGGTAATTAAAGCAGAAATAAAGTTACAACTATAAGAGGTAGGTAATTAATATTAACATGATGAGCAATTAGTGGTGAATTATGAAACATATTAACACTTTAAAAGGAATATGAAGAACATGTATATTTCTTATCAAAAATATTTCACAAAAGTAAACAAGACCTTATCTAATGTTTTCGTATTTGATCCTATACCAATATACTACACAGCAGTTTACATATTTTATTATGCCCTGAGGATTTGAGTCGTACCACCCAAATCCAACAGACCACAACTAAGTCAAAATTGATGTCATACCAGGTGTATTGGAAGAGCCAGAATCCACAACCTCAACACATTGTGGTCAATACATGACTGAATCATGTAGTGACATCATCAATCAGACTGCTTCCGGTGACATATAGTCCATCGGTGCAAACCTAGCCCGCCTTGGTACAAGTCACGATGCTAGTGAAACTGAGCTACAACTCACAACCACACTCTTCTAGGGTATGACCTACAGCCAAATCCTATGTCACATGTCACTGATCTATGGTCCAAAGTTGCACTCTTCTAGGTATGGCCCATAGCAAATATAGTGTCACATATTATTGGGCGTAAGGGGATATTTTTCCTCACCCCCACATATTAGAAAATATGCACTCTGAGTTAAACTCATTTCACCATTAAACAAGTACATATATTGAATGGATCTATGGCACATGGCAAGCCACATGATTAGGTTCCATTTGATTAGTTAGGTCATTTAAGTGTCTTTTAGCATCAATCAAGTTACACCGTACACATTCTAAACAAATTCTACAAAAACAAGGGCATAACACATTACCAGAATGTAACTGAGCAGATAACGAGTGATTTCATCACATTATCACTTGAACCTTGTCATTCATCATAATTCTCTTCACAAGGATCACATACTTTGGGGTAGCAACCCCTCATCTCATCACTGAGGAAATCATCATCTCATATAAGGAAATAAGCAATCTTTAGGTCATAAGACCATTTACCTCATCTTTCAATGATACCAACATCTCACACATGTATCATAAGTCCCATTCAATAATACATAAGTGACATAGCTCATACCTAGCTATGCTTATCTGCGGGTGTTACCTACATGATTAGAGACTTATAACAAGAAGAATAATATATCATCAACACTACCATCTCATAAGATTCATGCCATTCAAATTACTTCATTAGGGTTAGAGTTCTCTTTAATCAATTAGGGTTTACAAGGTTGGATCAACATCCATCCTTAGATCATCACTTACATCATCACAGTAAGGTATATTATGAGATAAAGATTATAGAAAATAGCACTCCTCTATTATTAAAACAACCACCCCATATGGTATCACATCATATCATATAATCCTATCATCAACATGATGTAACATAGCCACCATCATAAGGTATTAGTTGAGGCTATCATATAGTATATTAGTTAGTACTTTCCATAGAGTGTCGACTTGTCATCATCACAACATGTTGACTACCACTATGCAAGGAACAAGGAATATTCTTACTAATGGTGTATCTATTTACCTTTTCTTGAGAGTGTGACGGTCAACACCTCCTAAGGGTGTGGTGAGCAACACCACCGGAAGGTGTTGGGCAGCACCAACCTAAGGTGTGACGGTCAGCACCACCTAAAGGTGTCAGGCAACCAAAGTATGTCTGACAACCTAGGTAAATCAGCTGTTAGGTTAGGGTTCAACTACACATCATGGGTCAAGGTGTATCAGTGAACTCTAACATTAAAGAGTGTTGGCCTCTACTCAACCAAGGTGTCACAATTTAGCCCTTAAAGCAGACCAACTTACATGAGGTACACCCATAACCATGAGGGTGAAATCCTCCCCGGCATATTGGTTTGAGAAACACCTTATCTATTTAGGTACTTCAAGATCATGACGGTTAACATCCTTCATGCATATCGATTTAGCCATCGCGTGTTGTTTTAGGTACATCTAGGACATGATAGGCTAGCTTCTTCAAGATCTATCAACAATATCAGTTCAACAATCATAAGTCATGACAAGCTAACCTTCTCAATAAATGTCGGCCTAAGCATCCATAGCGCATGTTGTCCTAAGCATCTCCAAGTCATGATGACTTACCTCATAGTGTTTCGGTTTGTTGCACTACAATTCGTGATGACCTACTCTCAACATGATGCATGTATGTGTGTGTACATGTCATCTTCAACCTTAGAAAGGGTGGCTACTAGTCCATCTACTAACATAGCAAGAAGGTGCAAGACCTGAATAGAAAACCAAAAAGATACCATCATCACATCATTTCTAAATCCACAAACAACTACTAGAATACAAGAGATGAACAATATCAAGATGAAGAACAATCATGAGCATATGAAAAGTGAAATAAACAAAGGAGGTTAAGAGTTTCATTACAATCACCACCAAGATCCAAGCGCAAAGGTCAAGCTTCAAGCTCACAAGCACAAGTTAGAAGATGATCCGCCAAACATGATCACCATGACACCTCCAAGGATGAAGATGATACTAAGGTTAAGAAGATTCAAGGAAGAAAGAAGCTATCAAAGATCCCTGACTGAGAACAAGAAGAAGAATAGAGAGCTAAGAAACATAACTTACCATGGTAGAAGATGAAGGATGATCAACGAACACCACAACATGGAACTCATCCACCAAGCTCCAAGAGAGACTCTCTAGCTCGTTAAGCTTATCAAGGTCATCCACCAAGCAGGAGAGGAAGCAAGGATGGCCAAAAGGATCATATTTCATGTAGAGAAATGAGATTATATACAAGGGGGGATCACAAAGGGATCATGGAAAATATATCATCACCTTAGGAGATTAGGTGCCACTTTTCCACAAAAAACTTGCCACATCCACAACATCATGCTAGACATGGTGATAATGTCTAGGGTAGTTCTCTCCATCTTGGTCTCCTACCAAGGTCATGCCCGATACCATATCTCCACACATCCATAAACTGATAGGGTACAACTCTACACACCCGACAAACTGATAGGGTACAACCCTACACACTCACAAATCAATAGGGTAAAACCCTACACACTCAGAAACCAATAGGGTACAAACGTACACACTCACAAACTGATAGAGTACAACCCTACACACTCACAAACCGATACACAACCTCTATAGGGCTCTCTAGCCCAAGACAAAACATCTAGGTGCGAGGCACACCTAATACGTGTGTTCCAAAACATCACCAAGGATGTCACCGTGCAACCAAGACCCAAACAAGGTGAACATCTCTCTCTCTCCTCAAGATTATTCCAAGAGAGAGAAGGAACACTCTAGAGGTGGCAAACTTGTACACAACCCCTACTATGGGTGAATTGCAATTTGCACCAAAACCTCACAACAAAATACAAAACGCTCAAACAAGAAACTTAAGAATTCAAAATGCCCTAATTACATCTCAAATGATTAGAGAAAGGTTCTAAGAAACATACTTGGGAATAACAATTAAGGTTATCCCAAAATGTGGGTCAGGGTCCTTATAAGAAACATCATTCTACCATTCGTAGTTGTCTCCATCTCTTCAGTTCTTGGTCACGCACCAGGAATCATCTTGACCTCCATGGTCATCTTCTATGTTCATTCTTCATCATAAAATTCCTATTTCTTTGTCCATTCTATCAATCACGTAGATCATTTATGTTTATCTACCTCCCCCATCATTTTGTCTAGTCATTTCATAATGATCCAATCTTGTCTTTTTTACATCAACACTCTCTACCCATCCATCATCACTATTATTTTCCTCCTTTGAGGCTAATTTATCTAGTTGTCACTTCTCTACATCCTCCTCAACTTGGTGTGTGAGAAACCCATCTCCGATAGGCTATACTACCAAAGAAATCTTCCTTTTTATCTAAGATTTCATTTTCTTATTTCATTCTCCAATAGAAACTCCAGTCAAGTTTTTCTTTTTGGTCTAGTTTGAATTCATCATTTTATAGTTGGTGTTACAACCCCAATTTTTGGGTTCATTCGGTGAGAAATGTAATTTATCATAATAAAGATAAATGAACAAATAATGATGTATTGTGATTGAATGCATGAATTTCTTTTACAATAGCCTTGATGATTGTGTTGTCGGCTTTATTGGTTATTGGGCCAAATAACAAGGAAATTCAATGAATAATTGAGAATTTGAGAAAAGAAAGATGTGGAAACCTCTAGAAGGCAAAAGAATGTGATCCAAAGATTGATTTCGTGCCTCTTGGGTTCCAAGGAGTCTAAAGTTGCATAGAGAATGCAATAAGAAAAGAAAGGATCAATTAGATATTTCTTTATTAAAGAAAGAAATTGAAAACAATGATAAAATGTGGAAAATAAGTGAAAAGAGGTAAAATTGAGTTATCCTTGGTGGATTTTTGTATCCAAAGGATTTCTAATATTAAAAGGTATTCCAATAAGGAAAATAAAAAGAAGGATAGAAAGAAATCCTCAAGAAGAGATATTTTAATAAAAAGGATAAGGAGAATATGTGAAATAGACATTTACAAGAATATAAAGGTAAACCAATATTATCCAATATGGTAATTCGTGCCTTTAGGATTTGTTGAGTTCCAAGGGACCCAAAATAACAAGATAATCACAAAGGGAAAAGGAATATAAACTTATTTGGATTAAATAATGAGATAACTTGGGGGAGAAGGAAGACTTCTCATTCATTGCAATTTGTTTCCCAAATTTTGTACAAAGCTAGATAATGAAAGACAAATCTTCCCATAAAATTTGAGTTAAAAATGAGCAATGGTTTGGGAGATACAGATTTCCTTAGAAATTGCTAAAAATTGGATTTATTCAAAATTAGGAAAAGGATTTTCCTTTTGGATCAAACGCAGATAACACGGACCGTTGGATCTTAATCCAATGGTAGATGGTCATCGTCAAAGTCCCATTGGGACTATGATTATTCAAGTTATAGAGGATCTTTCCTCTCAAATTTCCTCATGATCCAGGGAAGGTGTGATCTTGTAATGATTCCCATTGCATTCAGGAGGGGAAACCGTAGGGATTCATCCCTGGTTGGACTAGGATTAGTCATCGTTTTGGGAAACGCCTAACTCGGAAGGTTCTTGCCCCGACCCTATATATAGTGGAGGGTGATCGAAGGCACCAACATCCTTTCTTGTGAGTCCAAACTCTGTGGAAGAGTACGAGGAACGTTTCTGTGAGTTCAATTAGACCATCTATCCTAACCTTCACCCCTGTGTCAGCGGTGGACCTCACCGGAGTCCGGCGAGTAAGGGAGGATTGCGGTGCACCTTTGGAGAGCAATTGCACCCACGAGCAAGATCGGAAGAGGGAGACAAAGCTCCTTGTCCAATTAACTCATTCGTACGAGGTCTAGATCCGAGAGTCAACACTCGAGTTGACCATCGTCGGAGCTGCCAGTCGCGAGGTTGAAGAAGGCGTCGACCCACGAAATTACCCAGCTGGCCCTCTGCACACACTTTACCGATAAGGGCAATGATGAGTGCATACTCATCATGATTTTCAATTACCTTTTTGGAACAATTTAATATCTATTCCACATCTTTTCACCCTAATATGAATCATAATGCACAAAACTACTCAGTGATTCAATAATCAAGGTTTTAACTAAATATCTTTCATTTTATGCAGGTGTAGCAGGCAACTCCATGCAAACGGTCTCAAGACCGTTTGGATCCATGCGGTCTCAAGACCGTTTGCTGGAATACACAAAGAACAAGACGAAACCAATTGCCCAAGAAGTCCATGCGGTCCCAAGACCGTTTGGTCCCATGCGGTCCCACGACCGTTTGGTCCCATGCGGTCTCAAGACCGTTTGGTCCCATGCGGTCTCAAGACCGTTTGGTCCCATGCGGTCCCAAGACCGTTTGGTCCCATGCGGTCCCAAGACCGTTTGGTCCCATGCGGTCTCAAGACCGTTTGGTCCCATGCGGTCCCAAGACCGTTTGGTCCCATGCGGTCTCAAGACCGTTTGGTCCCATGCGGTCCCAAGACCGTTTGGTCCCATGCGGTCCCAAGACCGTTTGGTCCCATGCGGTCCCTAGACCGTTTGGTCCCATGCGGTCCCAAGACCCCATGCGGTCCCAAGGCCGTTTGGTCCCAAACGGTCCCAAGGCCGTTTGGTCCCAAACGGTCCCAAGACCGTTTGGTCCCGCGCAGTCCCAAGACCGTTCGATGCAAGCACAAGGATCGATTGAAGAACTAAAGCCGCGCGACCACGCCAAAGCCAGGACCGATCAAAGCAAGACCGTTTGGCGCTCAAACGACCTCCAAACTGTTTGATGCCCAAACGGTCTCAAGACCGTTTGGCGCCCAAACGGTCTCCAAACCGTTTGGAGAAGATATTTCCAGCAACTTATCCAAACCGTTTGGGATCAGATCTGAAACTATAAATAGACCCCCAGGGTCCCCATTTCGAGGTATCGGTTCCGGACGCCGAGAGGCTGCCAGAGCACCACACCGATCAAGTTCCACTCCATCTACCGCTGGTGTTGCGTCCAAGGAGGCCAAGAAGAGGAAGAAGACGGCGCAAGGAGCGCATCTTCTTCACCGAGCTGCGTCCACCCTTTGCACCGAGCTCATGGCGGATCTATCTTTCTCTCCTATCCTTCTTGTATCTCGTATCATGAGCGAGTAGTCCTCTTTCGCTGGGGTGCGGGGACTAGCCCCGCTGCCCATGCAAACCATGTTCTTTTGTTAAACTTTCCAAGGCAATGTATATAACTCTTCATTTTGTCGTTTATCGTTAAGCTTGTAGGTTGGTTATGTGCGTGTTTTCATCTTTGTGCTCCCTATGTTGCGATAACTTCAATGCATGGGTTCCTATGTTGTGATAACTTCAAGGCATGGGTAGGAACGTCGTTTAGCATGTTTGACCCTTGACGATAACTTCCGATGGGTTCCTTGAGGTCGTAAGTGTATGATCCGCGAGGGGACGAGCCATCTAGCCTTCGGTGACACTTCTGTGCGCCTAACGCCTGTATAGGGGGTTCACAACCTTAGTTGGATTTTGCATCATCTTGCTAAACGTCGATGTTTGCTCGCATGTCACCTTCCTGCTTGTTTATCGGTTAACGCAGCCGACTCCCAAACTAGAAATAGGATGGGATTTCATCGAGGTCGTAAGTGTATGATCCGCGAGGGGACGAGCCATCTAGCCTTCGGTGACGCTTCTGTGCGCCTAACGCCCGTATGGGGGGTTCACGACCTCCGTGGATTTCTGTATCGTCAGAGCCGTAAGACATGTGATCCGGATGGCGATGAGAAATCGGCTGCCTATGGTGATGCTTACGCGGACCTAACGCCCGTATGGGGGGTTCTGCAGCAGCTCTATTTGGAGTGTTATATCGTGCCTGGATTGTTTGCAAAAGCGTATGTTTGTGTGTGTAGCGGTGGTCAAACCCGGTACCATCCCAGCGATTCCATATCATTGATCTAAACCCATCTTTTATTCCGCATTTACTTTCTTGCAATTAGTTTAATCAAACCAAAATCAACCAATTGTTCTAAATATTAGTTTTACTTGGGCTAGATCTAACTGACAAAGATTCTTAAAAACGTTGTCCTTTGGGTTCGATCCTCAACTATACTGCGATAAGATCCGTCCGCTTGCGGGTGGTATTGTTGCACTTGGTTTTGGTAAAAGCTCGGGGATATAAACCCCGAGTGAATTTGTTAGTGCATTCAAAAAGCCACATCAAATTCTGGCGCCGTTGCCGGGGACAACGGAATCAGTCAGTCAAATCTAGTTCTTTTAAGATTAATCTAGGATTTTGTTTTCTTTTTGAAACTATCGCTCATCTATTTGATCTTTAATCTACACCAAGGATCTCACTTTCAAACCTTTTCAAATTTCAGGTGCTCTTTGACGATTAGTGCATGCACCGTTCGGATAGTCTGGGACTGACTGCGAGCTTTGATCCTGAAATCGATAGAACCTTCCATCGTCAGATCCGAGAGAATCGAGCCAGAATGGCGCAAGAAGAAGAAGTAGCACGTAGGGTGGCTCAAGCCATCAATGCGCAGAGAGAAAGGTTCATGCAAGAAGCTAGAGCTGCGGTTCAACAGGAGATCTTAGCAGCACAGGCAGCAACGCAGGCAGCGGAACTTCAAAAGGATCTTAGAGAGTTCTCTATCCCAAAGGCCGCGAATGTCTATCATCCGGTGCAGCCTCCTCCCATCGAAGCTGCCAACTTTGAGATTAGAGCACATTGGATAACCTTGCTTCAAAACAACCCATTCTACGGTAAACAAGCTGAAGACAACCAAGGTCATCTTCTCAGATTCATTGACCTGTGTGCTATGACGAAGCAAAATGGAGTCTCTGATGATGCTATTCGACTCCGTCTCTTCAAGTACTCTCTGGCTGATAGAGCCATTAGTTGGTACAACTCACTACAGAGTGATGTACCCATCATCACCTGGGAGCAGCTTCAAAACGCCTTTCTGGAAAAGTTCTATCCCCCATCTCTTACATATGAGATCAGGGGACGAATCACAAATTTCACTCAAGTCCCAGGAGAAACTCTTTCCAAAGCTTGGGATAGATACAAGGAGCTCCTACGCAAATGCCCACACCATGGAATTCCTAAGAACCAGCTGATAGAGGTATTCTACAGGGGTGTGGAAGATGATGTTAAGATGTTCCTTGACTCTTCGTCTGGAGGGAACTTCATGCGGCAAAGTTACGACAACGCATGGAGAGTAGTCACCCTGGGAGCAGAAAATCAAGCCAACTGGGGCAGATCTGTTAGTAAAGGAGTCTTAAAGGTAGCTATGGCTGATGCTATCCCAGAATACAAATCTATAGCTGAAACTTTGAAAGTCTTGGTTGCAAAGCAAGATCACATAGAATCATCCCTTGCTGCGATTGGAAGAGGACATTCTCCAACTAGGCAACCAGAACAAGTCAAGTCCACTTCTTTGTTTTGTGAAGCGTGCAAAGGCACTGACCATTCCACACTATCATGCAATGTTCTCTATGATGTAGTTTTAAGCAACGCCTGTGGGCAAGGAGATAATTGCCAGATGGAAAATCGTAATGCTATTAACACCAACCCTGGGCAGAACTATTACAATCCGAATCAAAATAGGAATCACCCAGGCTTCCAGTACGGAAATCCTTCAGGAGCTATGAACTCACATCAATTTGTTCCGAATAATCAACCAAGAGGCCCATCTGGGTATCAGTTTAACCAGCAACAGAACTTTGGGAATCAAGGAAACTTCAAGGGAAACTTTCAGAACAGAAACTATAATAATTATCAGAATAACTCTCAGTATCAAAGCTTGAACCAACAACAGGGTCAAACAGGATCCATCCCTTCTGATGACAAGATATCTACCATTGAAAAGTTATTGCAAACACAACAAACGATGATAGCCAATCAACAAGCCCAACAGAAGGCTATTGAAACTCAACTAGCTCAACTTGCTACTAGTATTAAGCCACAAGCTGGAGTCTTCGCCGGACAACCTAAGAACAATCCGAAACATCTGGAGCAGCTGAAGGTTATCGCCACAAGATCAGGGAAAAGTTATTTGGATCCCCCAACAAAAACAACTATGGATATCCCTGAGGAGAATGAACCTTTGACGGACCAAAACTCGACAACACCAGAATCGCAACCGAAGGAAAGAAATACTGATAAGGGAAGTTCTGAGGAATCTATCGATGAAGAAGTAGAGACACCTGAACCGGATATTCCTGTATATAAGCCTCGTGTTCCTTTCCCATCCCGTCTGAGGGAAACCAAGCTTGATACTAGATTCATCAAATTCAAAGAGGCTATGAAAAAGCTCCATGTTGATATACCATTCCTAGATGCTCTTAATGAGATACCAGCCTGGGCCAAGTATCTAAAGTCGCTTCTCACCAAGAAGTACATCACTGAAGAATATGAAACTGTAAAATTGGCTGCTACCACATCAGATATCATACTAAGCAAGATGCCTAAGAAACAAAAAGATCCAGGATCCTTCGGAATCTCATGTCACATTGGCGACTCATCATGCAAGAAAGGATTGGCAGATCTTGGCGCAAGTATTTCCATTATGCCGCTCAGTCTATGCAAGAGACTAGGGTTTGAAGAATTGCTTCCAACTGCTATGACAATTCAACTTGCGGATAATTCGGTAAAAAAGCCGTTAGGAATTTTCGAAGACATCCCAGTCAAGGTAGGCAAGGACGCATATGTCCCATGTGATTTTGTCATCATGGACATAAAAGAAGACACCAAATACCCTATTATCTTCAGTCGTCCATTCCTCGCCACTGCTAGAGCCCTTATCGATGTTGAAGCCGGAACCTTACTGCTCAGGTTAGGTAAAGAAACTCTGGAGTTCAAAGTTTTTGAAAGCATGAGAAGACCGAGTATACAGGAGGAAGTCTATTTGATAGGTTGTGTTGAGCAGATGTCACAACTTACTCAAGAATATCACGAGTCATGCGATCCCTTGGAAATTTCTCTATATGACCTTTTTAATGATGAACCTACTGACCAACAAGATAAGGATTGCACCGAACCTCCCGACTCTGCTAAAGGAAATCCTGAAGCTACCTATGAAGAATTAAAGGTTACCGAAACCCCAGAAGAAATCAGTGAAAAACCAGAACCTCCTGAAATGAAGCACCTACCTGAAGGGCTGAAGTATATGTTTTTAGACGATCTCAAAGTTTGTCCTGTCATTATTAACTCTGGTTTAACGACCAAACAAGAAGAGCAACTTCTGGAGGTATTAAAGGAGAGCAAGAAAACCATAGGCTACAAAATGAGTGACCTCACAGGGGTCAGTCAAGCCTTGTGCATGCACAGAATCCCCATGATGGAAGACCATAAGGCAACGATCGAGCATCAACGAAAGTTGAACCCGAATATGAAGGAAGTGGTCCGTCGTGAGATCATCAAACTCCTTACAGCTGGAATAATATACCCGATATCGGACTCACCATGGGTGAGCCCAGTTCATGTTGTACCCAAGAAAGGAGGTACTACTGTCACAAGAAATGAAAACAATGAGCTCATCCCCACCCGAACAGTGACTGGGTGGAGGATGTTTATTGATTATAGAAAATTAAACAAGGCCACTCGGAAGGATCATTTTCCTATGCCCTTCCTCGATCAAGTTTTGGAAAGATTGGCCCATCAAGAATATTTCTGTTACCTGGACGGTTACTCTGGATTCTATCAGATCCCCATACATCCAGATGATCAAGAAAAAACAACTTTCACCTGTCCCTTCGGGACATATGCTTTTAAAAGAATGCCTTTTGGTCTGTGTAATGCCCCTGCAACTTTTCAACGTTGCATGACTGCCATTTTTGCAGGGCTTACTGAAACAGTTATGGAGGTTTTCATGGACGATTTTTCCGTATATGGTGACTCCTTTGATTCTTGTCTTAAGCATCTCTCCATGGTCCTCAAACGTTGTGAAGAAGCACATCTGGTGCTAAATTGGGAGAAATGCCACTTTATGGTAAAGGAAGGCATCGTCTTGGGCCACAAGGTTAGTAATAAAGGAATTGAAGTTGATAAGGCCAAGATAGAAGTCATCTCTAAACTGGAAATCCCCACAAATGTAAAAGAAGTTCGCGCATTCCTTGGTCACGCTGGATTCTATAGAAGGTTTATACGTGATTTTTCCAAGATAACGAAGCCGATGACTAATCTACTTTTAAAGGATGCTGATTTCAATTTCAATGAAGAATGTGTCAAAAGTTTTGATATGCTGAAGAAAGCCCTTACAACTACTCCCATCATTAGAGCTCCCGATTGGGACCACCCCTTTGAAATTATGTGTGATGCCAGTGATTACGCGGTGGATGCTGTCTTAGGACAATGCATAGAGAAGAAACATTATGTGATCTATTATGCATCAAAGACCCTCGACGAAGTTCAAAGGAATTATGCTACTACTGAAAAGGAGCTTTTAGCAGTCATTTATGCTTTCGACAAATTCAGATCCTACCTTACTGGTTCGAAGGTAATCGTTTACACTGACCATGCTGCTATCCGTTATCTTATGACAAAAAAAGATGCTAAGCCAAGGCTGATCAGATGGATACTCCTTCTACAAGAATTTGACCTAGAAATAAGAGATAAAAAAGGGACGGAGAATGTCGTGGCAGATCACCTGAGTCGCATCCACACTCTGGATGCTGAAGGGATTCCGATAAATGACTCTCTACCAGATGATCAGCTTATGAGAGTCTCAGGATTCGAACCATGGTATTCAGACTTAGTAAACTACCTTGCCGCCGGAGTCATCCATCCTCAATACACTGGGAACGCTCTGAAGAAATTTATGCATGATGTGAAGCATTACTATTGGGATGAACCATATCTTTTCAAACTCTGTGCAGATGGATTGTATAGACGTTGTGTCGCCGAAGAAGAAGCCCATTCTATTTTGGAACAATGCCACTCAGGACCCGTGGGTGGGCATATGAGCTCTAAAAAGACTGCCTTAAAAGTTTTGCAATGTGGATTTTTCTGGCCAACTTTATCCAAGGACTGTTATGATTTTGTCATATCATGTGATAAGTGTCAAAGAGCTGGCAATATAACCAAGAGAGACGAAATGCCACTGAATCTATGGCAAGAAGTCGAGATATTTGACGTCTGGGGAGTGGACTATATGGGGCCATTCCCATCTTCTAATGGATTCTCTTACATCCTTGTGGCGGTGGACTACGTCTCCAAATGGGTTGAAGCTATACCAACCGTCACTTGTGATTCAAAACCAGTCATCAAACTATTCAAAGATATTATCTTCCCACGGTTCGGAGTGCCGAGAACCGTGATATCTGACGGAGGATCCCACTTCATTGAAAGAAGCCTTGAAGCTCTTCTACGAAAATATGGCGTCTCACACAAGATAGCTTCGCCTTATCATCCACAAACCAGTGGACAGGTAGAGGTCTCCAACCGACAACTTAAGGCTATCCTTGAGAAAACCGTTGGACGTAATCGAAAAGATTGGGCGAAAAAAATCAACGACGCCTTATGGGCTTATCGCACTGCTTATAAGACTCCCCTTGGGACTACTCCTTTTCGATTGATATATGGAAAGAGTTGCCACCTGCCAGTCGAACTTGAACATAAGGCATGGTGGGCAATTAAACAAATAAACTTCGATATGAAACAAGCGGGTCAAGCAAGAATTCTGCAACTCCATGAGCTGGATGAACTCAGAATGACAGCCTATGAGAATGCACGAATCTACAAAGAACGTACAAAACTCTGGCATGATGGACATCTGAAACAAAAAGACATACGAGTGGGAGACCAAGTTCTAGTTTTCAACTCCAGATTAAAATTGTTCCCAGGAAAACTCCGCTCACGTTGGTGCGGACCTTACATCGTCAAAAGCATCTCTCCCCATGGTGCTTTCTCTTTATGGAGCGACGGGTCTGGCAAATTTATAGAAAATGGTCACCGCTTGAAAAGATACTTCACACCAGCTGACAAAGGCACTGAAATAATGTTGGAATTCAGCAATCCAAAGGACCCACCATAATTCCGAAGAACTCTGTCGAGCCATCGACATAAAACAAAGGCACTTGTCGGGAGGCAACCCGACCAATAAATCTATTTTACTTTTCCTTTTCAAATTTTGTTCCTTATAGTTAAATTTTCCTTAAATAAAATTTGCCTTATGAGAGAGTTTTTCTTTCAGGACACGAGATCGGATTGGTGCTGATCAGAACGAATTCATTCTCGGCAGTCATACCTGGTGTTTCCTTTCCCCTCCATCTTGAATTTAGGGTTTGCTCGAGGACGAGCAAATCTCTAAGTTCGGGGTGGAGGGTGGGTGGTACGTATTCCACTTCCACATACACACCGTCTTTTCATATTCAATATGTCTCTATCATAAAATTTTTCAAAATTTTGAACAGATACCTGATGAAATTTTGTCTTTTGTTGATAAAAATGTAACTAACTTTTTGCTATGCATCTTCTATCATAACATCCTCCTTATTCAAAGCAAATCCTCAAGAGGACTGACTTTTGAAACTTGCCTGAAATCATCCTGTGAAACTTATGATTCCTAACATCATAATTCTTTTTACATAATGATAAGTATGTGTCAAACTGATAGGGATCAAACACGTCGCGCTTCCTAACTGACTAGTGGAACAATGGCTTAGAAACCCCACCGGATCCGCATCAAGTCATTATTTGAGCAGAGTATGACAAAGAGAATAACCCGGTTTTGAATTGTAAATCAAGTTGCATCCTGATCTGAACTCTCTTCTACACTTCTTCTATCATCTTCGTATCCCTCCATCCATAAATACCACCAAAATAGCCAAACTTGTGCCAAACCCTAAGTTCGGGGTGGCACGCCACTTTCCCCATATCCGCTTCTTCCATACCCCTTCCAATAAATAGGGGCGTACCACCAAAAATGCAATCTCGAGTCGAATAGAGGAGAGATCTGCAATAAAAAGATGCCAAAGTGCACACAAAATAAATGCAATCTCGAGTCGAATAGAGGAGAGATCTGCAACAAAAGATGCCATAGCGCACACAAAAAAATATGCAATAAATGAAATTGCAAAACAAATAAAAATCTCGAGTCGAATAGAGGAGAGATTTACTTCTTCTTTCCATACCACCTTTCACTCCTTTTTCTACCTAAGGGCACAATACATGCCCTACCATCCTAAACTACACCAGTGTCAGATCAAATGCATACTTGTCGATTCTACGGGTATCTCTGAACTCCTACAAAACTCTTCGACATGCTTGGTGTTGGAAAAGGCGGGGAGGAAGCGTTGTTGGGAAACGAACTCAGGAACGAAGCTATGGAAAGACGTGTTTCGTGGTCCCAGGAAGTTGAGGTACTCACTCATACTGAGCAAAAAGAAAACATTTGTGATGTGAAGATGAAGAAATCACACGGATCGAAAGTATTCCATCAGGCAACAATTTCGAATTTTATGTTACTCGAGGACGAGTAACGATTTAAGTTCGGGGTGTTCTGATGAGTGCATACTCATCATGATTTTCAATTACCTTTTTGGAACAATTTAATATCTATTCCACATCTTTTCACCCTAATATGAATCATAATGCACAAAACTACTCAGTGATTCAATAATCAAGGTTTTAACTAAATATCTTTCATTTTATGCAGGTGTAGCAGGCAACTCCATGCAAACGGTCTCAAGACCGTTTGGATCCATGCGGTCTCAAGACCGTTTGCTGGAATACACAAAGAACAAGACGAAACCAATTTCCCAAGAAGTCCATGCGGTCCCAAGACCGTTTGGTCCCATGCGGTCCCAAGACCGTTTGGTCCCATGCGGTCTCAAGACCGTTTGGTCCCATGCGGTCTCAAGACCGTTTGGTCCCAAGCGGTCCCAAGACCGTTTGGTCCCATGCGGTCCCAAGACCATTGGGACCGTTTGGTCCCATGCGGTCCCAAGACCGTTTGGTCCCATGCGGTCCCAAGACCGTTTGGTCCCATGCGGTCCCAAGACCGTTTGGTCCCATGCGGTCCCAAGACCGTTTGGTCCCATGCGGTCCCAAGACCGTTTGGTCCCATGCGGTCCCAAGACCGTTTGGTCCCATGCGGTCTCAAGACCGTTTGGTCCCATGCGGTCTCAAGACCGTTTGGTCCCATGCGGTCGCAAGACCGTTTGGTCCCATGCGGTCCCAAGGCCGTTTGGTCCCAACCGGTCCCAAGGCCGTTTGGTCCCAAACGGTCCCAAGACCGTTTGGTCCCGCGTAGTCCCAAGACCGTTCGATGCAAGCGCAAGGATCGATTGAAGAACTAAAGCCGCGCGACCACGCCAAAGCCAGGACCGATCAAAGCATGACCGTTTGGCGCTCAAACGACCTCCAAACCGTTTGATGCCCAAACGGTCTCAAGACCGTTTGGTGCCCAAGCGGTCTCAAGACCGTTTGGCGCCCAAACGGTCTCAAGACCGTTTGGCGCCCAAACGGTCTCCAAACCGTTTGGAGAAGATATTTCCAGCAACTTATCCAAACCATTTGGGATCAGATCTAAAACTATAAATAGACCCCCAGGGTCCCCATTTCGAGGTATCGGTTCCGGACGCCGAGAGGCTGCTAGAGCACCACACCGATCAAGTTCCACTCCATCTACCGCTGGTGTTGTGTCCAAGGAGGCCAAGAAGAGGAAGAAGACTGCGCAAGGAGCGCATCTTCTTCACCGAGCTGCGTCCACCCTCTGCACCGAGCTCATGGCGGATCTATCTTTCTCTCCTATCCTTCTTGTATCTCGTATCATGAGCGAGTAGTCCTCTTTCGCTGGGGTGCGGGGACTAGCCCCGCTGCCCATGCAAACCATGTTCTTTTGTTAAACTTTCCAAGGCAATGTATATAACTCTTCATTTTGTCGTTTATCGTTAAGCTTGTAGGTTGGTTATGTGCGTGTTTTCATCTTTGTGCTCCCTATGTTGCGATAACTTTAATGCATGGGTTCCTATGTTGCGATAACTTCAAGGCATGGGTAGGAATGTCGTTTAGCATGTTTGACCCTTGACGATAACTTCCGATGGGTTCCTTGAGGTCATAAGTGTATGATCCGCGAGGGGACGAGCCATCTAGCCTTCGGTGACGCTTTTGTGCGCCTAACGCCTGTATAGGGGGTTCACAACCTTAGTTGGATTTTGCATCATCTTGCTAAACGTCGATGTTTGCTCGCATGTCACCTTCCTGCTTGTTTATCGGTTAACGCAGCCAACTCCCAAACTAGAAATAGGATGGGATTTCATCGAGGTCGTAAGTGTATGATCCGCGAGGGGACGAGCCATCTAACCTTCGGTAAAGCTTCTGTGCGCCTAACGCCCGTATGGGGGGTTCACAACCTCCGTGGATTTTTGTATCTTCAGAGCCGTAAGACATGTGATCCGGATGGCGATGAGAAATCGGCTGCCTATGGTGATGCTTACGCGGACCTAACGCCCGTATGGGGGGTTCTGCAGCAGCTCTATTTGGAGTGTTATATCGTGCCTGGATTGTTTGCAAAAGAGTATGTTTGTGTGTGTAGCGGTGGTCAAACCCGGTACCATCCCAGCGATTCCATATCATTGATCTAAACCCATCTTTTATTCCGCATTTACTTTCTTGCAATTAGTTTAATCAAACCAAAATCAACCAATTGTTCTAAATATTAGTTTTACTTGGGCTAGATCTAACTGACAAAGATTCTTAAAAACGTTGTCCTTTGGGTTCGATCCTCAACTATACTGCGATAAGATCCGTCCGCTTGTGGGTGGTATTGTTGCACTTGGTTTTGGTAAAAGCTCGGGGATATAAACCCCGAGTGAATTTGTTAGTGCATTCAAAAAGCCACATCAGGCAACTTCTTCCTTCAGTTCTATTTGGTTGCAAGTGACGCGCACGATCCTGGTCACTGGATACTCAGTGGACCAGCGGACCACGGATCAAACGATCCACGAATTTTCTGAACTAGCCAATAAATCAATAAAAAGGAGTTTTCTTATATAAATCATATATGTTGATAGAAAACTCAGATGAAGAAAATTAATCATGAAAAATGATCAGTAAAATACTAGGAATGCATTAAAAATAGTTTGGAAACCTAAATCAGTATCATTTTGCAAAAGTATCTAATATGGATAGAAAAGGTATCAATTTGTGGGTATTAACCCTAATTGATTATCGAAAATAGATTTAATCTTGCAATTGTGTAAATTTGAGCATTGTTAACTTGATTAATGAAAAAGATGGATTTTAACCTGTTTTCATGATGGAATTTCAAGGTTTAGGGTTTTAAACCTAATATGTTGATTAAAATGCTTAGAAACCCTAAATTAGGGAAAATGAAAAGAAAAGTACTTATAATATGAAATTAGGGTTTCCTGTTACTAAAAGATGAAATTAGAACCTTTTGTGAAAGAAAGATGAAATAATTAGGGTTTGGAAGTGATTTGGTAAAATTAGGTTTTAAAGTAATAAAAATGAGGTGGAACCCTAATTATGCTCAAAACCCTAAAAAGGACAAAGAACCCTAGGAAACAACTAGGATTTATAGATCATGATGACATGATTAATGATAGAAGAATTGGATGCCTTTTCAGGATCAAACTGTGTGTAATTGTTTGATTTCTTGATTGGTTGAGTTATTTTTGCATTCAAGTCTGCTTAATAGGTATGTGGTTACGCCTATGAATATCCTGAATTAGTTTCCCGACGATTTTCAAGGTTTTATCGATAACTTGAATTAAACTATTGGTTGCATTAAATTCTTGCAAATTATAATGTGGATATGACTATCACCTAAGATATGTGCCTACTAGCTCAGATCCTAGTCCCCTCTGTAGCTTGATAGATTGACCTTGTATATGGCTACCAATAGGGTAGGTCCATCAGGTCATTGAACGACTTAGTACATGGATACCAATGGGGTAGGATCATCAAGTCATCATGAGTCAGAGATTGGGCTACCTTTGTGTAGGGCCATGCGACTCCATAACCCTAGGTATTGGCCACCTGTGTGGTAGGGCCATGGGGGTAAGGATCTACCATATGAGAGAGGTAGTATCCATGTCCACTGTAGGGACAACACAAAGATAGGGGATAGGAAAGGATTGAGTAGTATTTCTTAAAACATAATCTTGGATGTTAAATGATATTTGGATGACTACATTGTTAACAGAGTTGCACAATTATTGTTTCCCCCACATACTAGCTTTTGTTGATCTATGTTTTGTTTGTCGGCGTTTTAGGTACAACCTTGAAATGAACAAACAGTAAAGTGACACATTGTGAGAATAAGAAATAAAGTGCAAGGAGGATTAGATAGAGTAGATTCAAGCTTGGATAAATAGATTTCCAAAGTTTTAAAAAGGTAAGAAAAGTTTTTTTTAAACTAGTTTACAGTTTAGTTAGTAGAATTTCATAATTGTTATTGATTATTTGTCGAACCTTTGATCCAGTATATTGGGCTAATGACTTTGATCTCTTGGTCTCCCTTAAGTGGGGGGTTATTGGGAGACGGGGTCGTTACAATTGGTATCAGAGCATAGGTTCCTCATATAATCATTAATAATTATTAAATTTCACAAATTCCATAGAACCAAGGGAGTTATTAGAGGAGTGTTCGAAAGAGTGAGGTGTCTAGAAAAGGATCACTTCTGGGGGATGACAATATTTTCCTCCGCACCACTAGTCGGAATACGAGGACTCCCAAATTGTGTGACTGCTTGGCCGATGTCATAGGAAATGACTCGAAATAAGATACCTATAGGACTCTCTCATCTTGTTCATCCCTTCTCAACTTAAATTTTTGTTAAGTATTTCTCAGTATTAGGGTTTTATCTCTCTTCCTCACCCTCTTGAGGTATGGGTTAAGGTTAATAAGGTCTAAGGAATCCCCCACCAAATTAATGAAACACATGTAAATAAGATGCCATGGACATAAGCTTAATATATTAAGCACAAACTAAAGAATATATACATGCTTAGGACGTATGATACGAGTTGTCATTGTAATTTCATCTTTTAGTAACAGGAAACCCTAATTTCAGATTATAAGTACTTTTCTTTTCTTTTTCCCTAATTTAGGGTTTCTAAGCATTTTAATCAACATATTAGGTTTAAAACCCTTAACCTTGCAATTCCATCATCAAAATAGGTTAAAATCCATATTTTACATTAATCAAGTTAATAATGCTCAAATTTACACAATTGCAAGATTAAATCTATTTTCGATCATCAATTAGGGTTAATACCCACAAATTAATACATTTTCAATCCATATTAGATACTTTTACAAAACAATACTTACTTAGGTTTCCAAACTATTTTTATTGTATTTCTAGTATTTTTCTCATCATTTTTCATGTATTAATTTTCTTCATTTGAGTTTTCTATCAACAAATATGATTTTTATAAGAAAACTTCTTTTTATTGATTTATTGGCTAGTTTAGAAATTTTGAGGATCGTTGGATCTGTGGTCCGCTGGTCCACTGAGGATCCAACGACCAGGATCATTCACATCACTTGCAACTAAATATAACTGAACGACGAAGTTTCCCTTACCTGTAAAGTGGACGTAGAGGGGCAACTTGGTAATTTCACAGGTCAACACCTTCTTCAACCTTGTGACCAGTAGCTCAGACGATGGTGAACTCGAGTGTTCACTCTTGGAGCTAGACCTCATGTGAATGAGCTAATTGGATAGGGAGCTTTGTCTCCCTCTACCGATCTTGCTCGTGGGTGCAATTACTCACCAAAGGTGTGCTGCGATCCTCCCTTACTCGTCGGACTCCGGTGAGGTCCACCGCTGACACGAGGGTGCAGGTTAGGATGGATGGTCCAATTGAACACACAGAAACGTTCCTCGTGCTCTTCCGTAGAGTTTGGACTTGTAAGAAAGGATATTGGTACCATCGATCACCCTCCCCTATATATAGGGTCGGAGCAAGAACCTGCCGAGTTAGGCGTTTCCCAAAATGATGACTAATCCTAGTTGAACTAGGGATGAATCCCTGTGGTTTCCCCTCCTGAATGCAATGGGAATCATTGCAAGCTTGCACCTTCCTTGGATCATGAGGAAATTGGAGAGGAAAGATCCTCTATAACTAGCATAATCCTAGTCCCAGTGGGACTTTGACGATGACTGTCTGCCATTGGATTAAGATCCAACGGTCTATGTTATCCGCGTTTGATCAAAAAGGAAAATCTTTTTCCTAATTCTAAATAAATCCAATTTTTAGCAACTTCTTAGGAAATTCGTATCTCCCAAACACTTTCTCCTTTTTAATTCAAATTTGAAGGGAAGGTTTGTCTTGTCATTATCTAGCTTTGTACAAATTTGGTAAACAAATTGCTATGAATGAGAAGTCTTCCTTCTGTCCCAAGTTATCTCATTAATTAATCCAAATTAGTTTATATTCCTTTTTTCCTTTGTGATTATCTTGTTATTTTGGGTCCCTTGGACCTCAAGAAATCCTAAAGGCACGAATTCCCATATTAGATAATATTGGTTTCCCTTTATCTTCTTGCAAATGTCTATTTCACATATTCTCCTTATCCTTTTTATTAAAATATCTCTTCTTGACGATTTCTTTCTATCCCACTTTTTATTTTCCTTATTCCTTTTAATATTAGAAAACCTTTGGATACGAAAATCCACCAAGGGTAACTCAATTGTACCTCTTTTCACTTATTTTCCACATTTTATCATTGTTTTCAATTGCTTTCTTTAGTAAAGAAATATCTAATTGATCCTTTCTTTTCTTATTGCATTCTCTATGCAACTTTGGACTCCTTGGAACCCAAGGAACCCAAGAGGCACGATCCATCTTTGGATCACATTCTTTTGCCTTATAGAGGTTTCCACATCTTTCTTTTCTCAAATTCTCAATTATTCATTGAATTACCTTGTTATTGGGCCCAATAGCCAATAAAGCCCGCCACACAATCATCAAGGCTATTGTAAAAGAAATGCATGCATTCAATCACAAGACATCATTATTTGTTCATTTATCTTTATTATGAGAAATTACATTTCTCACCAAATGAACCCAAAAATTGGGGTTGTAACATCCTTCCCCTCTTATAAGAATTTTGTCCTCAAAATTCCATCAAGCAAGCAAACAAATTATGATAAGCCTTTCTTATGTCCATTAGGGCTCTCATGTGGCTTTACCCTTTCCATGGTGCTTCCCAAGAACCTTCATCATCTAATATTCTTCCATCTAAGTTCTTTCTTACCTTGGTATATTGTACCCTCATAGGTGACTTAGGACATTTCAGCCTCGCAAAAGTTGAATAGGTTCAGGGCTCAACACATGACATAGGTACCTCACATAGTGCTCTATATCGGATTCATGGAACACATCACACATCATGTTATCCTAAGGGGCAAAGCTAAACACAACCATCTCCACCAATCCATCTCAAATGGACGCATATATCGGGGACTCAACTTTCTCAGTTGTAGCTTAGAGGGTTCGGATTTTCACAGTATATTCTCCCACAGTGAACTGCATGTCAGTCTTGTTTGCATCAGCTCATGACTCATGTCACCCTTGGGCTCTCTCTCAGCCATTGCATGATCAAGTGACTTCATCTACACACACTATGGTTCTTTTTTAACCTTCACGAGGCCTCCTTCACCAACATCATCATAATGAAGTGGTGACCGACACAACCTCCTATTAGAACTTCTTGCATCGTGATAAAGGCTATGGTGGTTAACATCACATATTAATAACTATCTCCATGTATCACCCTGAACAAGCACACTTTCTCTCATCAGACCCTCTAGTCTGGATCATACTAACCATTAGTTAGGGGTGATAAGCAGTACTAACATCAAGTTCTTGCTGTATCTACTTCCACCTCATGGAAGTGAACCTTTAGGTCATACCCAAGAACTTTTGAACTCATATCATGGTGTAGTTGAACCATCTCTCTCATGTGTAGTCCAACCTGATCTGTCCCTGGACAATACTCTTTCTTTCTCATGTCATCTAGGTAAGGCGATCTACCATAACCCATATTGCATTATGACTTTTGTTGGTTAAGGGGAGACTTTCCACATCATCCATAGTGATGAACTCCCATTCCCTCTCAGGGACTCTTTTATCCTCTATATCGATACACTAGGTTACTGGTGTTCATCCTTTACCTACTGGCGTGCATGCAACATACCACATGCAGCCTCATCTCCAGCATCCATAGTACTACTACCACTCATTTTCTCATTAGTACCATGGCGTATGGTGCTCTTAAAATCATGATTTCCTATATGTCATGATTCCTCAAGATCGATTCCATAGAAACCCTAAACCACTCTTGTTAGGTTTTTATTACCTTCCTATCCAAAGAAGTGTATCTGAGGTTCTCCCACCATCCTTTCAGTGCATCAAAGACTAGGTTGTACAACCATTAACTTGATCAATCAATATCGTTGCATCTGAGGGTTAGCCAGACCTATCTTCTTTCCAAACTTAGGTTTAGCCTAACAACCTCTTCTAGTCTCTAACCAAACTAAGCAGCTATATCTCAACCAGAGCATCCATTATCACTTCACATCATTCATGACATACACTTCCATGTATTTCACTTGTCATCTCAAACTCTAACTCTAAGTCTATCTTCATTGAGCACACTTTGAGCTCATCTTCTTGGTGATCAAACTCTACCTTACATCACTTGCAGATTCCACATAGCTCATGCTAAAAAAACATCCTTATAAGATGAATACCTTATTCCTTTTATTGTTTGTGAGCCATCCATGTATCATTCACTCCACAAGGGTATGTTATCATCTTTGTCCTCATACCTCATAGCAACATTCCAACTCACATCATCTTTCATCCTTGGTGTAAGGCATGCGTACTGTCCTATCTCTCACTCCCATAATACAAGGAAATAAGCATTTGGTTGTAGTTCAAATACAGAGTTCTTCCTATGCCAAGAGTAGAGATGGTACATCCTACCTTTCCAGTCACCTTTAAATCTAAGTTTAAACATGCCACATATGTCTCTGCATCACAATCATCTCGATATCAAGGTTACTTCCATGGAAATCTGGTTTCGAACCTACTTGGGTCACCACACAATCCTTGGTCATATCCTCTAGGTCTATAGGGTGCCAACACTTTTGGGGTCATCCTTTTTCCCTTATGCATCCAGAGAGTGCCCTACTCCTCTACCCTTTGGGTCCCACGAGTTCATGAAGGTGATCAATCTCCTAACCCATGGCCCTCAGACAATGATAGTTGTTACCTCCTGACCCTATGGTCATGTGCAACTAGGGAATTAGGCAACTCCTACTTCCATCGGTCTTATCCCTACCTGACCCTAGGATAGACTTAGGATTCTAACCTAGTACATGTCTAGCTTAGAACCTTACCCAAGCCCTCATTATCTCTCTTTCTTCATCCAAGGTTCACTCCCATCTTTTCATAGGGGTCATGGCAACCTTCCTACCTTGGTTGGGCCCCATACCGGTTACCTCCATGGTAACACATCCATATGTACATAGAGATGGTTATCTATGGGTCTACAGGTTCATTCTAATGCCATGTACTTTTCACTTAGTTTCTCAAGATCCTATGAGACTTAGGTTACCAACAAAACTGGTAAACACCCAACCAAAGGGTTCCTCTCCCAGGATTGGAGGAAACTACAACTCTTGACAACAACGTCACCACCATCCTTAGGGTTTACATTCTTATGAGCATGCCTAACCCAGCAGCTACTAAGGCACAAGAAGACCATCTATTAAACCATTCTAGGTCATACTTGTTCTCTTTCTTCAACATTAGTCCAACTGGGCTGTGAGGGGTTCATCAAACTTACCTTTAACTTAAGGGGTTTCCTTTTCCTCTACGCATGAGGAGTACCATGCTCAAAACTATAGAGAGTCAAATTTCATCATGAGCATCGGGTACACTGCTTCCCCTCTTAGGCCTAGGAACCCTAGGTGCACCTTTGGGTATCCAACTACATGCTCAATCTCTTAACCACGAATAAAGCATGTCCAAGGTATGTCATGTACTTCCATGATCCTTTTATACAAGCAACACCTCAGAGTTGAATCCTCCTCAAGGACAAACAACTAGGTATAATGCCTCACAACTGGTTACTCAAACCTCCTCAGGGTCTAAGGCACTCTTTGTCTCATCTCAGTAGGTAACCACTTATACCATAAGCACATAGGTACCAGAAGCATCATCCTCTCTCTAGGGTTTGGTTCCTTTAGGGGCAACCAAGATATCATCAACCTCTAGGGATCATGCATGAGGCAACTACAACCATCCACTTAAGTTGCATCATCCTCAACTCTCCCATGTCCAACCTTCTTGCTTGAGTCCTGCTTTCTCTCTCTAACTCTACATACAACCTTATTACCAGAGATCCTCTCTCCATGAAGGATCAAGCTCACAGGCATATCTCTATGGGGGTGAAGCCTATGCTGAAACTTATGTTTGCTCATGATTATCCATAGCCCCTTATATTTATCACATAAGCCATCCATCCTGTCCTTCTGGCTTCAGTTTTAACTTATTGCTCGTACTACTGATGTACTTTGGGTGCAAGCTATATCCTTCTTGCAATAGACCATAGGGTTCTATCGGTTCTCCTCTAACCTCATCCATGGAGGAGCTATCCTTCACTCTAACATGCACGACCCTCCCCAGGGTTGGGTCGCCAAAGATACTAGGTCATCTAACTTCTTATGGCATCCCAAAGGCATGTCTATTCAAACACCTGGTCTACCATGACATCTAACTCATCATGTCATCTTTCTCTCTAACCTTCAATTAGGGTCAGGGTTAACATCATCCTCAAAGGATGTGCTAGGTCTCTACTTTAAATGGAGGTCTCTACCTCCAAGACTAACTCTCCTCTACAAAAGGATGTTGTCCCCAAAATCCAAAGAGAAAAGTGAGGGATACTTCCTCCTCATCTCTTCCTCGAGCTCCCACATGGCTTCCTCAACGCCACGATGATGCCAAATGACCTTTACAAGGACCATGTCCTTCCTTTTCAACTTCTTCACTCTTCTGTCAAGGATCATCACTTTACCTTCCTTGTAGGTCACATCTTCATCAAGCTCAACCTCAACTGGTTGTATCACTATCTTTGTGCCTGGATGACTTTTTTTCAGCATGCTGACATGAAACACTGGATGCAACCTGTGCAATTCTAGCGGTAGTTCTAACTTGTAAGCTACCTTGATAACATGTGCTATTACCAGATATGGCCCCATATACCTGGGAGCCAACTTGCCTTTCTGGACAAAACTCAGCATGCCTTTCCATGGTGAAACCGTGAGATACAACTTGTCTCCTACCTAGATTCTAGATGTCAACAGTGATTATCTACATACGACTTATGTATGTCCTGTGCCGCTTTCAATTGTTGATGTATCACCCTGATCTTCTCTGTTGTCTGCTGCACTAACTCAGGACCCAAAAGTTGATACTCTCCAGACTCATACCAACATAGAGGAGATATGCACTTCCTACCATATAAACCTCATAAGGTGCCATGTCGATACTCCGTTGATAACTATTGTTGTAGGCGAACTCTATTAGACTGAGATGCACATCCCAATTGCCTAGGAACTACAAGACACAAGCTCGGAGAAGATCTTCCAATGTCTAAATAGTCCTTTTAGATTGTCCATCTGTCGGCGGGTGGAAAGCGGTACTGAACCTCAACTGTGTTTTCAATGCTTTGTGCAATTGTTCCCAAAAATGACTCGTGAACTGGGGGCCTCTGTCAGAAACTATCATTGTGGGCACATCGTGAAAATGCACTATCTCATCCACATAAACCTGAACAAGCTTTTCTATTGTACACATTGTCTTCATAGGTATGAAATGAGCAGACTTTGTCAATCTATCCACTATCATCCAAATGGAATCATGATTCCTAGCTTTCCTCAGTAGACCAACTATAAAATCCATGGTTGTATGATCCCATTTCCACTGTGGTATTGTCATGGGCTATAACGCACCAGCCGGCTTTTGATGCTCATCCTTAACTTGCTAGCATATCACACACTTAGCCACAAACTCGGCTACATCTCTCTTCAAGCCAAGACACCAATACAGGTCCTTCATATTATGATACATCTTGGTGACACCTAGATGCATAGAATACATCAATGTGTGCTCTTCCTCTAGTACTAACTTCCTCAGATCATCCACATTGGGAACCATCATCCTATTTTGATAACAAACTAGTCCATCCTCGAACTCATGGAAGCCATCCCGCTTCTCACTGCCAAACGCTGACCTGATCAACTGGACTGTAGCATATGCCTGATGTGTTTCTTTGATCTGCTACCTCAACGTATGCTTCACTTGCATATGTGCCAACAATGCTGCCAACAAAGATACTTCCAACTGTACATTAATCTTTCGTAAAGTGATAAATATATCTTGCTTATGACATATCAAAGAATTCCACTATGCCTTCTTCATAGGAAGGGAAGAAGACTTTATGCTAAGTACATCAGCTACCATGTTCACCATACCAGGATGATACTCGATGGTGCAATCGTAATCGTTGATCAGCTCCATCCAGCGATGTTGTCACATGTTCAGCTCACTCTACGAGAAGATATACTTCAGGTTCTTATGATCTATAAAGATCTGACACACCTCCACATAAAGATAGTGTCTCCAAATCTTTAACGCATGGATCACCGTTGCCAACTCCAAATCATGTGTTGGATAACTCTCCTCATGTTTCTTAAGATTTCATGAAGCAAAAGAAACTACATGATCTTCCTGCATCACCACACATCCTAAGCCTTTCTTGGAAGCTTCACAGAAAACAACATAGACTTTCCTAGGCTCTGGAAGCACCAACACTAGAGCACTAGTTAGCTTCTCCTTCAAAATTTGGAAAGCTTGTTGACAACGATCATCCCAATCAAAAGGTACATCCTTCTTGGTCAAATTTGTTAATGACAATGCAATTACAATGAAGTTCCTTATAAACCTCTGACAGAATCCTGCTAAACCCAGAAAACTATGAACTTCAGTCGACGTCTTCAGTTGCTCCCATTCCACAACTGACTCCACCTTTTTGGGGTCCACTCTGACTCGTTTTGCAGATATCACATGACCCAAGAAAGTCATTTCTTTCAACCAGAATTCACACTTACTAAACATGGCATACAACTTATGTTGGTGAAGGAGAGTCAACGCTTGTCAAAGATTTTGTTCATGATGTTGTCTGTCCTGACTATAGATCAAGATGTCATCTATGAAGACCACAACAAACTAATCTAAAAATGGATGGAACACCCTATTCATCAGATCCATGAAAGCAGATGGTGCATTGGTTAGCTCAAACGGCATAACCACAAACTCAAAGTGACCATACCTCATCCTGAAAGTTGATTTTGGAATGTCATCGTCCTTGATCCTCAACTGATGATATCCATACTGTAGATCGATCTTTGAGAACACTGTAGCACCACACAATTGATCAAACATATCATCTATCCTCGAAAAAGGGTACTTGTTCTTGATCATAACTTTTTTCAACCACCGGTAATCAATGCACAGACGCATCGATCCATCCTTCTTCTTCATGAATAGAATTGGAGCACCCCACGGCAATGTGCTTAGTCTGATGAAACCTTTATCCAACAACTCCTGTAACTACTTCTTCAGCTCTTCCATCTCAACTAGAGCCATTGTGTACGGTGTCTGAGAAACTGGTTTGATCTGAAAGTCAATTTCTCGAGGTGGAGGATCACCAGGAAACTCATTGGGAAACACATCGGTAAATTCTTTGACAACATGCAAATCCTCAAGGTTAGAGTCTTTTGCCTTGTTATCCACAACATAAGCTAAGAATGCTCTATAACCTTGCCACAACAAATTATCTACCTCTATAGATGACATCAAACACATTGTAAGAATATTCCAATCTCCTTGGAAGATCCACTTCTCACCATCATTAGCAAACATCGCTTGTTTGGAACCACAGTCCAGCACAACCTTATACCTCTCTCAGGTATCCATCCTAAGGATCACATCGAATCCATGCATATAAAGTGCTATAAGATCCACTTATACGTTGTGTCTCGAGAAAGATAGAACACAAGATGGACACATCTCTCAAAGCATCGAGGAACAATCAAGAGGGGTTTCTAGCAACAAGCTATCTTTATTACAACTAACAGGTAAAGGCAGCTATTAAGCATACTACAAGCAATAAAAGAGTGTGTAACACCCGAGTCAACCAAAACAAATACAAAGCAAGAAGATGACAAATTAGAATGAAATAACTCCATCTAACATGCCACAACTCGTGGGTTGACTATCACCTCTGGCTAACTCATAGCATAGAATTGAGTTGTTTCTTGCAGTCATCTACACCCTCTACTTCCTTGAGCAGATGATCCTGCTTGCGACGCTTGACCGCGTCCTCACCCTCTGTTACCATTGGATTGATGTCTATCTGATCCCTGTTGATTCTACCTTGGCTGTTGCGTCACTTTGACATCTCTCATTGGGCAATTTGACTTCAAATGCCCTGTCTATCCATAGTGAGAGCATGACCTGTCTTCTATCTGCGGCCTAGATGGCCCTGTAACTACTACTGAAGCTGTATGGTGGGCCCTAGATGGTGAAAATTTGTGCCCTCTTCCTTTACTCAGAGGCCACTGTGATGATGCACCGGCGCTCTGCATCGCAGAAGGTGCAGAAAACCTCGGCTTCTTGAAGCCAGCAAACCTTTGCCTCTAGAACTGAGTAGGATTTTTCGTGGACATGGTCTCTCTCTTCTCGTCAATAGACTATTCAATCCTTTGGACAGACTCCACAAACGTGGAAAATTGCTCCCAATTTTGTAAGGCAGCGGTAGGTGTTGTGAGCTCAACACTCAGACCTTTCTCAAACCGTATGATTCTCTCATCATTTGTTGCCGCCATGTGAGGACAAAACCTTAGTAGGTCCATAAAATTGGCTTCATACGTGGTGATGCTCATAGATCCTTGGAATAGATGCTCAAACTGACTGATCTTTTCGTCCAGATAGGTCTTGGGGAAGTATCGACTCATGAACTCCCACCAGAAGACGTCCCCACTGATCACCTCACCAGGCCATTTCTCCTCCTCGATGGCCCACCAGTGGCCAACACTACCTTTCAGAAGGTAGACACCATGCTTGATTTTTTCTACTTTGGGGATGCCAAGCATCTGGAAGGCCCTCTCAAGACATGTCAGCCATAGATTTGCATCTACTGGATTAGCCATTCTTGCATAATTCGAAGCTCCGACTCGGCGAAGCCACTCGAAGGTCTTCCCAATACTCAAAGATTTACCATGGGGAGCATGTGCTCTTAGTGGATGCACTAGAAATATTTCCGCCATGAGATTCATTGTAGTCATTAACTGCCCCATAAGGTGTTTATAGGTAGGGTTTTCAAGAATGGTCGGGTCAAGATGGGGGACCTCAGGGACCCAATCTTCATGTGCCTGCACACTCACTCAACTGATATAGCGCCACTGCTCTTGGTAGCTGGTTCTTCATAATTTCCAAACATCTTTAAGCTTTATCTTCTGCTGGGGGGTAGAAGGTTATTGTAAGAAAATCTAGAAAACTCACAAGAACAGACACAAGCCTAGTCCTAGATCCCTATAGACTCAGCAAACCTAGAGCTCTGATACCAAACTTATTGTGACATCCCGCTATCACGCAGACAACAAAATGCCACGTGAAAAAGTATGGAAGCACATATTACCAAAAACATGGGTTAATTAAAACTGATTGTGGGAAGCAGATAATAAAGAAACTATTACATCCAGATCCTTATCCTGCTACAAAACATGTTATATAAATATACATAAACCTTGATATATGTCCACATCTCATAGGACCTAAATGTCACATAGGCACAAAGAGTTCACCACCTGTTTATATATATAACAGACCTAACCAGGTCAACAACAAAATAAGAAAAACCATATCAACTATACATCATGAAACCTTGTCAAAACACCTCCATGGACCTGAGAGTACAGGGATGACTCTAGGACTCTACTACAAAACTAACAAAATAGCAGCATATCCATCTCTTGCCTCCTATTGTTCTTCTTGCTGCTCGGCCGCAACCTCACGACCACCACCGCATCTTGCTCAATTACCTAAAAAGGTTTGAAACCAGTGGGGTGAGACACACATTCCCAACGAGAAGCATAACTCCCCGTCGAACTAAAACAAAACTTCAGGAAAGCTAGAACAGATAAAATAGATAACTAATATAAGAAATTCATATATGTATCATATTGAATAGAACTAACTTAATTAACAAACTTACCAAGATATTCATGAGCCATATAACCAAATATTCTTATGGAACATGATTGACAAGACACGTTATATAAGAGATTATCATAAGATATGAGGAATGCGTAATTAACCAAAAGATATAACTAGGGAAACTATACAAGTAAGGCCTCAATGTTCTATGTTTTGCAATATTCAATATATATGATATGGCTGGATTACAATTTATTATGCCTTGAGGAAGTGAGTTGTACCGCTCAAATCCAACCTTCGGCTGTGAAGCCTAAAATTGGTGCCATACAAGGTCAATGGAAGAGCCAGACTCCATGACCTCACCTCCTCGTAGTCAGAGCATGATAACCAAAGCAGGACTGCAATCTCTTACTTAAGTGGCCTCAACCATAGGGTCATCTCTGCACGCTACCCATTTTCTCTAGCCCACCTTCGTACAAGTCTCAACGCTAGCATATCTTGAGTCAATGTCCTATTCACCATGCTCCTGAGCCATGAACGTATTCATGCTCCATCACATTGAGCCACGGGCATGTTCACCATGTTCTCATACACATCTTGAGTCTACAACTATAGTTGCACTCTAATCCTCCTATTTTCAGTTAGGAGAAACCCCACATATTCAACAATATACGCTCCAGGTAATCCCGCCAGATAAACCTATTTCACCATCACCAACTACTGACAATGATGGATCTATGTCCAGGGCAAACTACATGAAATATTCCACTATAATTAATTAGTATATTTTAAGTGAATTGTTGAGGCAACCAGATTATAAAACACAAACAACATTGTGTCACACCATTACTGTCATTATCACATTTCCATGGGATCTCAATCCCTCATCACATGATTCCACTACCCCTCAAGGCTTCATCATCATACATCATCATGGGATATCAATCCCTTATCTCATCATTAGAGGATAACACCTCCATTAGGAACTCAGCCTTTATCAGGTCACCAGACCTTTCTCATCGTACTGGTGATACAAGTTATCTCATCAACAAGGAACATCATTATTTAGTGTTATACTGAACACATAAACCTCATAGCTCTTACCTGGCTAGGATTTCATTTGATTATACCTGCATGATTTGAATGCATATCCAAAGAGATCTTTATAGAACATATTATGGATATCATGTGATTAAGATTTCAGGTGCATAAGCCTAGAACACATCCATTATTATGAACACATGAAGCATAAAGCTATGGATTGGTATGCCAGACAACTTATATTATTGTTGCCAAACTGTGAGCATCCACCATGCCCTATGATCTTGTCATCATATCAACCTTAGGTAGCCACCATGTTACTGGGTACAACCCAACTATCATATCTCATCATCAGAACCAAATATGTGGACTCAAGACAACAAGTTCACCAACTTAGGGATATCAGGTTAGGTGTATCCCTCACCAAAGGTGAATCGGGTAGGGCGCTATCCCTCACCAAAGGTGTATCAGGTAGGGCACTATCCCTCACCCACTGGATAATGGTCATCACCAAACCCTTGGGTGCCAAGCCACATATAGTTTACTAGCATATCATGCAACCATGCACAAGGGGGTATCAGGAAGCCATGTACAAGTGTATATGAGGCATCACTATACCTGTATCGGCTAAGAACCCATATCACCCGTTAGGGTTAGGGTTTTCCATGTTGGGCAACCACCAAAACCAAATCACCCAAGGCACACCACTTCCATCCATGAAGAGACATCATGGGCAGCCCCCCATGGCACCCAAGGAGCTCCCATATCGCCCAAGGTAGCCATATTGTCCAAGCTAGGGTTTGGGACTCTCTATCAGTCAAGGCACCATATCGCCTGTCAGGGTTTCACCAACCAAGACTCCATATCTAGCAACACCATATCAACCCATAACATACCACCCAACTACATCTTGGCTATGGGTCCATATCGGTCAACATGTCAACAAGGTGTCCACCTAACATAGCGCCCATGCTCAACCCTAGTAGAGGGATATCTGGAAGAACACAACTAAGGGTATCATGTAAGGGTTCAAAAGCCATGATGGGTTGTTCATCATCAACCTCAAGACTGCCACCAAGAAGCCCTAACAGATCAAAAGAGTTGGCTCACCTCTCAACAACTAAGTGAGAGAGGGGTTTAGCACAACTTCCATCACCTATCGGACAACAAGGAGGTCCATCACCATATTGGCCAACCCTCCAACCTCAACTAGGTCAACACCAACCAAAGGGTCACCTCTCACGTCCATGGTAAGAGAGGGGTATTGCCCAAGCAACTAGAGTATAGACTCACCTCTCAATGAGTAAGGGAGAGAGGGGTTTTTCCCACACAACTAGAGCTTAATTTCACGTCTCAAAAACCAAAGGGAGAGAAAGGGATTTTGCCCCAAGAACACACCAAACGCACCATGGAATTAGGAAACCCTAGGCTCACCTATGAACAAATAAGAGAGAGGGGTTTTCCCCAAAGAACTCCACATCCAATGGTTGGACCAACCCAAGGCAACCATCTCAACAAGGTCTAGGGTACATCTAAGGCAACCTTATAACCATTAAAGAAAGAAACATAGCTAGTGAATGACATGGCAAAAACATATAGAAACGCAACATGATAAAGAAGTAGTATAGTAGGGCTAGGAGTTATATAACCCACCTCAAGCTCTAAAGCTCCAAGCTCCTAGCACCAATCTCCAAGCTCCAAGGCACCACCTTCGGCCAACACAAAGAAGAACAACTTGTAACCACCATGTCCGAAGAGAAGGGAGAAGAAGAAGAAGAAGGTGCAAAGGAAAGGGAGAGATACTTACCACAAGAGAAGGAAAGGGACAAAGTAGCAAGGTGTGTCGCCCAAGACACTAGCTGCATCAGCCACCACTTGCTCCTTTCTTCTCCTAGCTCGGCCACCAAAGGAAGGGAAACAACTAAAGGAACCAAAGAGACCTAGCAAGAAAGGGGGGGTCATTTATATACTAAGGGATGAAGGGGAAGATCAAGGTGAGGTGGCACCCGCCCCTAACACACTTGTCTAAGGATTGTGCCATTTGCTAGCACCCCAAAAACACACGTCCATGACTTTCCACACACTAGCAAAGCAACAACCACTTGTCCAAAGAAGCTGACTCAAACGAGGCTAGGTCAAGAGGGTGTGTGTTGTCCAACATGGAAAGCCGACACACCATGGGTGATACACCTCCTTGCCTGATACAACCAACACTCCCTTGGCCGATACACCAAGGTCAAACCCGATTCAAGCTCCAACAAGGCTCCACAAAGCCCAAAGCTACTCAACCTGTAACGACCCCGCCTCCCGGTAACCCCTAATTAAGGGAGACCCATAGGTCAGAGCCTCTATTCAATTAACATCATCAAAGGTTCCACAAATAATTAATTATAATTATGAAATTCTACTAACTAAACTGAAATTTGGTAGAAAAATAAAACTTTGCTTTACCTTTTTAGAACTTTGGAAATCTATCTATCCACAGCTTGAATTATTCTATCTAATCCTCCTTGTACTTTATTTCTTAATTTCACGATGTGTCACTTTACTGTTTGTGCTTTTAGGATTACACCTAAAACACCGACAAACAAAATGTCAGTCAGCCATTGCTGGTATGTGCAGGAAACCAAAATTTCACAATTAAGTCTAACAATTTAAATATTGCAATCAAGATATTTAGCATGTCAATTTACATTTTCCATGTGACATTCCCCACCGCTTTTGCCCTAACTCTGGAATTACCCCCTTTAGGGTTTCTCTTTTGCCATTGACTTAAGGCCACCTTCTCAATCCTGAGCTTGGTGCCTGGGAGTCACCTCCCATGGTGCTCCATAGTCATGCATCATAGACCACCTTCTCATTCCTGAGTTTGGTGTCTGGGGTCACCACTCATGGTGCCCATTGGTCTACCCTCCTGGGCCTGACCTTTATGGCATCTTCCATCAGGGTAGCATTTAGGTGTGAGAATACACATTTATATTAAATTGTGATAATCATAGTCACTTTATAATCGCAATATGAACATCCAAACTATTTAGTAGCACTCAATGTGATTAAACATCCAGGAATCCTTTCGGAAACTAAAGAGGTTATTCATAATTAACCACATACATGTTAAGCAGACTTGAATGTAGAAATAACTCAATCAATCAGGAATCAAGCAAGCACACACACACAATTTGTTCCTGAAAAACGCATCCAATTTCTCTATCATTAATCATGTCATCATGATCTATTACTCCTAGTTGTCTTCTAGGGTTATTACTCCTTTTTAGGGTTTTGACCATAATTAGGGTTTCACTTCCTTTTTATTACTTTTACCTAACTTTTATCAAATATCTATCAAACCCTAATTATCTTGTCTTATTTTCTATTAAGGTCCTTAAGATCAGGTTTGACCCATGAAAACCCTAATTTTCATATTACTATATCTTTTCTTTTCTTCTTCTCTAATTTAGGGTTTCTAAACTTGTTAATCAACATATTGCGTTAAAAACCCTAAACCTTGTAATTATATTATCAAAACAGGTTAAAAACCATCTTAATCATTAATCAAGTAAATCATGTTTGAATTAATATATTTGCAAGAATTAATATATCTTTTATCAACCATTAGGGTTTCTAACCACAAATTAATCCCTTTTCTAATCAAAATATGCACTTTTGCAAAAATATACATATTCTGGTGTCCAAAACATTTTTAATGCATTCCTCGTATTTTTCTGATCATTTTTCGTGTATTAATTTTCTTCATCCGAGTTTTCTATGAAAAGATACGATTTTTATAAGAAAACTCCTTTTATTCGATTTAATAGCAAATTCCAGAAAAACTTGGATTGTCTGATCCAAGGTCCACGGTCCACTGAGGATCCAATGGCCATGGATGCACACACCTAAGCTATAGATCAAAACAAACAAAAGATGATTCTAACCTCGTCGTGACTAAAGGGAGCGAGGGGTATTTGGTCCAAGACCACGGGACTCCGTCTTCAACCTCGCGTCTAGGCACAACAACTCTGCGGTCAACTCGGACGTTGACTCTCAGATCTAGACCTCCTGCGAGCGAGCCGATTGAATAGGGAGCTTCATCTCCCTTGGTCAAACCTTCTTGTGCATTTAATTTCTCACCAAAGGTGCACTGCATTCCTCCCTTACTCGCCGGACTCCGGCAATGTTTGCTACTGGAACAGAGGTGAAGGTCGGGGTGGTCAGAGCAATTGAGGGCACGAAAATGATCCTTGCTTGCTTCCGCAATGATTGGGCTCACAAGAAAAGATGCCAGTGCCTTCAATCACCCTCCCCTATTTATAGGGTCGGTGCAACCATCTACCGAGTTGAGTGTTTCTTGTATTGGTGACAAATCCTAAACAAAATAGGGATGGTTCCCTTCGTTTCTCTCTCCTAAATTCAATGGAACAAAAACCAGGCTGGCTCATCAACTGGATCATGAGAAAATAGGATGGGAAAGTTCCCCTGGAACTTGCAGAGTCCTAGTCCACCTGGGACTAGATGATGAGCGTCAATCGTTGGATTAAGATCCAACGGACCTCATACCTCACGTTCAAACAAGGCAAATATCTATTTCTTTTAATTCATAATTAATTACCAAATTGAAGATAACTTGTAAAATCGAATTCTCCCAAACCATAACTCCTTTCTTTCTCAAATTTTAAGTGAAGGTTTGTCTTGGTTTGGGAAACAAATTGCAATGGATGAGAAGGCTTCCTTCTCTCCCAAGTTATCTCATTAATTAATCAAAATTAATTTATATTCCTTTTTCCTTTGTGATTATCTTGTTTTTTTGGATCCCTTGGACCTCAAGAAATTATAAAGGCATGAATTCCCATATTGGGTAATATTGGTTTGCCTTTATCTTATTTTAATTGTCAATTTCTCATATTTCTCTTTTATAAATCAATTTATTTTCCTTTTTAATTCTCTTTTCTTTTCAATTGGGCTCAATGGCCAACAAAGCCCATAATCAATCAATCAAGGCCATTTCACACAAAATCCATCACAAATCAAGGCAATAGATTTCTTTTATTCTTTAAAAGAGAATTACATTCTTCATTACATATTTAAGAAATTGAGGTTATAACATCCTCCCCTCCTTATAGGAATTTTTCCCTCAAAATTCAAACAATCAAACAAACAAATCAGGGTATGCTTTCTCCATGTCTGCCTTCAGCTCCCATGTGGCCTCATCCTCTCCATGGTGCTTCCGACGAACCTTTACCATCTCTATATTCTTGCATCTGAGCTCTTTCACCTTGGTATCTAGAATATGCAAAGGTGACTCAGGATAAGTGAGCTTCCCTTGAAGCTCAATAGGTTCAATGCTCAGAACATGGCTCGAATCTTGCACATATCGCTTCAGCTTAGACACGTGAAACACATCATGCATATGCTATACTGAGGGGGTAACACCAAGCGGTATGTAGCTTCACCATTCTGTTCTAACATCTCAAACAGACCCACGTATTAGGGACTCAACTTTCCTCTATTATTTGCTATAGCTCGGAGCGGTCAGATTTTCAAAAACACATGATCTCCCACAATGAAATGCACATCAGCCCGCTTTGCATCAGCATACGACTTCTATCGATCATGGGCTCTCTTCGGCCTTTGCTTGATTAAAGCCACTTTATCATCATACACTTAGAGCTCATCTAACCTCAACAAGGTCCTCTCACCCACATCATCCCAATGAAGTGGTGATCGACACTGTCTCCCATACAAAGCATCATACGGAGGCATCTCGAAACTGGATTGGTAGCTATTATTGTAGGCGAACTCTACTAACGGTGAGTATTTCTCCCATGAGCCACCCCAATCAAGAACACAATCTCTCAACATATCTTCTAATGTCAAGATCGTCCTTTCTGACTGACCATCTGTTTGGGGGTGATAAGCAGTACTAAACTTTAACCTGGTACCAAGTTCCTCTTGAACTTGCTTCCACAACTTGGAAGTAAACGTTGGGTCTCTATCAACGATAATCGACCTTGGTACGCCATGCAAACTTGTTATCTCTGTGATGTACATCTCAGCTAGGTCTGTTACCTTAGCAGTGGTCTTTAGGGTGAGGAAGTGTGCTGACTTGGTAAGACGATCTACCACGACCCATATCGCATCATGACCTCTCTTAGTCTGGGGTAGACCCACCATAAAATCCATGGTGATCTGCTCCCATTTCCATTTTGGAATCTCTATTGATTGTAAAATCCCGCCAGGTCATTGGTGTTCAGCCTTCACCATCTGGAACGTAAGACAACTGGCCACCCATGAAGCAATGTCTTCCTTCATTCCTGGCCACAAGAAAAACCATTGTAGGTCCTTGAACATCTTAGTAGTTCCTGGGTGTACTGTATATTTAGATCCATGGGCTTCTAACAGAATACACTCCTTTATTGGTGAATCTGTAGGAACCCATATGTGATTCTCAAACCTGATTCCTCCATCTACTCCCATAGATAGATGAGTTTGTGGCTTCAACATCAAACCTTTCATCTTGTCCAACTCTTCACTGGTCAATTGTGCTGCTATGATCTCACTCAACAACTCAGATTGAATCTGGATATTAGCCAACTGAACTCGATCCTCTAGTACTTGTGAAGTCCACCCCACAAGCTCCTTCAAACTCTTCCACTCACTGGACAGAACAGTTGCACACTTAAGTTGCTTCTGACTTAAAGCATCGACAACGACATTCGCCTTACCGGGATGGTAGGCGATGGTGAAGTCATAATCCTTCATGTACTCCATCCATCTTCGTTGTCGTAGGTTCAGGTCTCTCTGTGTCAGTAATTATTTTAAGCTCTTATGGTCGGTGAAGATCTCGAAGGTAGCACCGTACATGTAGTGCTTCCATATCTTCAAGGCATGGATTATAGAAGCTAACTCCAGGTCATGTGTCGGGAAATTCACCTCATTCGACTTTAGCTATCGGGAAGCATATGCAACCACATGTTGATCATGTTCCAACACACATCCAAGTCGCATCTTGGAAGCATCAGTGAATATCATGAAACCCTCATTTCTAGAAGGCAGAGTCAACACATGGGTGGTGGTCAGCTTCTCTTTCAATTCTTAGAATCGAGCTTCACATACTTCAGACCACACGAAATTCACATCCTTCCGGGTCAACATGGTTAGCGGTAAAGCACTCTCGGAGAAATCCTTGATGAAGCGTCGGTAGTATCCGGCCAACCCTAAGAAACTACGAATCTCGGAGGGGTTCTTCGGTGCTGTCCAGTCTCGAACTGCCGATACTTTGGCTGGATCTACGATGACTGTTCCTCCTGAGATGATGTGTCCAAGAAACATGACTCGGTCCAACCAAAACTCACATTTCGAGAACTTTCCAAAAAACTTATGCTTTCTCAGGATATCAAAGACTCTACCCAGGTGTTCACGGTGTTGGGCTCGGTCATCTGAATACTCTAAGATGTCATCTATGAACACTATCACAAAAGATTCAAGGAAAGGCTGTAACACACTGTTCATGAGGTTCATGAAGACACTTGGTGCATTGGATAATCCAAATGGCATGACCACAAACTCCTAGTGGCCATAGCGGATTCTGAAAGCCATTTTAGGTATATCCTCACTCCTTACTCTCACCTGGTGGTATCCTAATCTCAAATCGATCTTGGAAAAGACTCGAGCTGATTTGAGTTGGTCAAAGAAATCATCTATTCTAGGAAGAGGATACTTATTCTTAATGGTAGCCTAGTTGATCATCCTATAGTCAATACACATCCGAAGAGATCCATCCTTCCTTTTCAGAAAGAGGACTGGTGCTCCCCATGGTGATGTACTGGGTCGGATAAAGCCTTTATCCAACAACTGCTGCAACTGGGTTTTCAACTCAAGCATCTCTACAGGGGCCATTCTATAGGGTGCCTTCGATATAGGGTTAGTCCCAGGAGCTAACTCAATAGAGAAGTCTACCTCCCTCTCAGGGGAAATCCTTGGTAGATCATCTGGAAACACATCTACAAACTCCCAAACCACATCTATATCCTCTAAGGATTGCCCCTTAACCTTGGGTGCAGTAAATATGGCTAGGTTGGCTCGAAAACCCTTGGATAGCATATGTTTGGCTTTCAAAATGGACACATAAAGGCTGGTCGTCGCATCCTTCCTTCCTCGAATGGTGAAGTGTGGATAGCCAATTTTCCTAATGAGAATCTTCTTCTCTCTACAGTCAATCTGGGCTCTGTAGGTGGAAAGCCAGTCCATACCGATGATTACATCAAAATTATTCTTACCGAGAAGGATGAAGTCAGTGGGAAGCTCATGGTTCAGATACTTTACTTGAAAGACAGGGGTTTTCAAAAGAGAGGTATAAATACGACCACTCGGGGTTGTGACATCCAAAACATAACCCAAATCCTTGATATCCAAACCATGCATAGTTTCCAGATTTCTCGAAATAAAAGTATTATTAGAACCAGAATCAAAGAGTGCTTTTACATTTTGTCCCATGACTTCCAGCAAGCCTACATAGTTATTCCATATCAGAAATCTATTACATGGTCCACTGAACTAAAAGGAAAACTCTATGGGTTATTACCCTCGATCAGTCTATTAGCATTCGCCTGAGCTTCTTCATTGTTGATGGCGAACACTCTAGGTTGCCTCCTTTCTCCGGCTGGAGGTGCTCCGACTGGTGCTCCTACTAGAGGTGTTGCAGCTATTGGCTGTGCTGCCACAGGTTGTGATCCCAAAGGTCCCCTTGGGTTGGGCTGAGGGCAGTTGGTGATGAAGTGTCCTTCTTGCTGACATTTGAAGCACACCTTCTTCTCAAAGCAACACTTCCCAGGATGTGTCCGTCCACAAGTGTGACGTTGCTGGAGGCGACCACAGGGCTTACCTTTGTGCCCATGCTTGTTCTTGTTGTGGTTGTGTCCTTGTCCCTTCTTGTATTCATTCCTCTGCCCTTGAGCTCCTTCAGTAAAACCCAAGAACCCTTTGGATTGATTTTGTGCAGGCATCACTGTCCTTTCCATGTCCAAGGCGGTGTTGTAGGCTTCAGTGAAGGTCTTTGGATTACTAGCCATCACATGCGTCTTGATGGTAGGGTTCAGGCACTCTACGACGTGGTCCACCCTCTTCTCTTCATCCAACATGTGTCCAAAACGTTCCAGGAGGAGGAACCTACGACCAAAGTCTGCAACTGAAGAGCTTTCTTGAGTCATGTTAATGAACTCTCTTTCTTTCTCCTTCTTTGCTGATACGGGGATGAATCTGGCGGTGAAGATGGTCTTGAAGTCAGTCCATGGCATTGGTTCCTCGCTTAGGTCTCTTCATGTGATATGGTTCTCCCACCATATCTTGGTTGCACCTTCCAAAAGGTGAGTAGCAAACAAAACCTTCTTATTCGGCTGCACCTCAAGCATCCGTAATCTATTCTCGAATGCAAGTAGCCAAGCTTCGGCCTTGTCGACCACTTCAGGCTTGTCTTCTCCCCATAACTTCTCAATGTTCAGCTTGACAAAGTCCAGGATGGTGGCTCCCAATCGAGGATGAACTGGAAGCGGCTCACCTTTCTCATCTCTTGCTATGTCTCTCAGAGCCAGGGCATGAATAGCCTTAGTCATCTGTTTCTTCTGTTCCATCCATTTTGTAGTGTGAACTACCATGGTCGGTTCTATACCACCAAACTGGTCCTCCTCCATTTGAGCTACTTCCTCGTACTCATGTTGCTCTTCATATTCTGGTCCACCTTCTTGATCAAGGTTGTTGAAGGGTATGGGTTCAGGGTTGGGTGCCTCATGCACAACTTCTTCAGGTCTATTTGTCTTCTTCGAGGTCTCCCCACCATGGTTCCACTTCCTCTTCTTAGAAGATCCATTCTCCTTGCGGGGAATCCCACCACCACTGGTAGCAACTAGGATAGCTACAGTCTTAGTACGAGCCATCTACGTAAGCACACAAACAAACTTTTAGTTTATCTTTAAACTAATTATACTTATGTCGATTACATCTTACTTACGTATTTTTTATTAATTTGATGGAGGATTCCTTAATACTTAACTTACTTCCCCATACCACATGAGGGTGAGGAAGATAGGGGAAACCCTAATCCTTAAAATACTTAAGAGAATTGGAGTTGAGAAGGGATGAACAAGATAAGAGAGTCCTAGAGGTATCTTATTTCGAGTCTCATCCTAACACATCGGCTAGGCAGTCACACAATCCAGGAGTCCTCATATTCTGACTAGCAGTGCGGAGGAAAATTTTTCCATCCCCCGGATGTGATCCTTTTCTAGACACCTCAGTCTTTCAGAAAATCCTCTAATAACTCCCTCAGTTCTATGGAATTTGTAAAATTTAATAATTATTAATGATTAGATGAAGAACCTATACTATAATACCAATTGTAACGACCCCGCCTCCCGGTAACCCCAATTAAGGGAGACCCAAAGGTCAGAGCCGTTATTCAATTAACAGGATCAAAGGTTCCACAAATAATCAATTATAATTATGAAATTCTACTAACTAAACTAATATTTGGTAGAAAAATAAAACTTTGCTTACCCTTTGAAAACTTTGGAAATCTATCTATCCACATCTTGAATTATTCTATCTAATCCTCCTTGCACTTTATTTCTTAATTTCACGATGTGTCACTTTACTATTTGTGCTTTCAGGATTACACCTAAAACGCCGACAAACAAAATGTCGGTCAGCAATTTCTGGTATTTGGAGGCAACCAAAATTTCACAATTAAGTCTAACGATTTAAATATTGCAATCAAGATATTTAGCAAGTCAATTTACATTTTCCATGTGACATTCCCCACCGCTATTGCCCTAACCCTGGAATTACCCCCTTTAGGGTTTCTCTTTTGCCATTGACTTAAGGCCACCTTCTCAATCCCAAGCTTGGAGCCTGGGAGTCAGCTCTCATGGTGCTCCGTGGTCATGCATCATAGACCACCTTCTCATTCCTGAGCTTGGTGTCTGGGGTTACCTCTTATGGTGCCCATTGGTCTACCTCCTGGGCCTGACCTTTATGGCATCTTCCATTAGGGTGGCATGTAGGTGTGAGAATACACATTTATATTAAGTTGTGATAATCATAGTCACTTTATAATTACAATATGAACATCCAAACTATTTAGTTTCACTCAATGTGATTAAACATCCGGGAATCCTTCGGGAAACTATAAGTGGTTATTCATAATTAACCACATACCTGTTAAGCTGACTTGAATGAAGAAATAACTCAATAAATAAGAAATCAAGCAAGCACACACACAATTTCTTCCTAAAAAAGGCATCCAATTTCTCTATCATTAATCATGTCATCATGATCTATTACTCCTAGTTGTCTTCTAGGGTTATTACTCCTTTTTAGGGTTTTGACCATAATTAGGGTTTCACTTCCTTTTTACTACATTTACCTTACTTTGATCAAATATCCATCAAACCCTAATTATCTTGTCTTATTTTCCATTAAGGTCCTTAAGATCAGGTTTGGACCATAGAAACCCTAATTTGCAGATTATTGTATCTTTTCTTTTCTTCTTCTCTAATTTAGGGTTTCTAAACTTGTTAATCAACATATTGAGTTAAAAACCCTAAACCTTGTAATTCTATTATCAAAACAGGTTAAAAACCATATGAATCATTAATCAAGTAAATCATGTTTGAATTAACATATTTGCAAGATTAAATATATCTTTTATCAACCATTAGGGTTTCTAACCACAAATTAATCCCTATTCTATTCAAAATACGCACTTTATCAAAAATATACATATTAAGGTGTCCAAACCATTTTTACTGCATTCCTCATATTTTTCTGATCATTTTTGATGTATTAATTTTCTTCATCCGAGTTTTCTAATAAAAGATAAGATTTTTATAAGAAAACTCCTTTTATTCGATTTAATAGCAAATTCCAGAATAACGCGGATCGTCTGATCCATGGTCCGCGGTCCACTGAGGATCCAACGACCATGGATGCACGAGCCTTAGCTAGTGATCAAAACAAAGAAAAGACGATTCTAACCTCATCGTGACTGAAGGGAGCGAGGGGTATTTTGGTCAAAGACCATGGGACTCTGTCTTCAACCTTGTGTTGAGGTACAACAACTTTGCGGTCAACTCGGACATTGACTCTCAGATCCAGACCTTCTGTGAGTGAGCCGATTGAACAGGGAGCTTCGTCTCCCTCAACCGAACATGCACGTGCGTGAAATTGCTCGCCAAAGGTGCATTGCGTTCCTCTCTTACTCGTCGGACTCCAGCGACGTTTGCTACTGGAACAGAGGTGAAGGTTGGGGTGGTCGGAGCAATTGAGGGCACGAAAACGATCCTTGCTTGCTTCCGCAGCGATTCGGCTCACAAGAAAAGATGATGGTGCATTCGATCACCCTCCCCTATTTATAGGGTCGGGGCAAGCATCTTTCGAGTTGGGTGTTTCCTGTATTGGTGACAAATCCTAAACAAAAGAGGGATGTTTCCCTTCATTTCTCTCTCTCGAATTCAATGGAACCAAAACTAGGCTGGCTCATCCACTGGATCACGAGAAAATAGGATGGGAAAGTTCCCCTATAACATGCAAAGTGCTAGTCCTCCTGGGACTAGACGATGATCATCCAACATTGAATTAAGATCCAACGGACCTCATACCTCACGTTCAAACAAGGGAAATATCTATTTCTTTTAATTCAGAATTAATTCCTAAATTGAAGATAACTTGCAAAATTGATTTCTCCCAAACCATAACTCCTTTCTTTCTCAAATTTTAAGGGAAGATTTATCTTGGCATTATCTGGCTTTGTACAAAATTTAGGAAACAAATTTCAATGGATGAGAAGGCTTCCTTCTCTCCCAAGTTATCTCATTAATTAATCCAAATTCATTTATATTCCTTTTTCCTTTGTGATCTTGTTGTTTTGGGCCCCTTGGACCTCAAGAAATCCTAAAGGCATGAATTCCCATATAGGGGAATATTGGTTTTCCTTTATCTTCTTTTAATTGTCAATTTCTCATATTTCTATTTTATTAATCAATTTCTTTTCCTTTTTAATTATCTTTTCTTTTCAATTAGGCTCAGTGGCCAACAAAGCCCACAATCAATCAATCAATGCCATTTCACACGAAATCCATCACAAATCAAAGCAATATATTTCTTTTATTCTTTAAAAGAGAACTACATTCTTCATTACATATTCAAGAAATTGAGGTTATAACACAACCAAAGAGCCCAACGCATCCTCTCAACCCTAGAGGATGTAAGGAGAGAGAAAGACATCTCTCAAGGTGACAAACTTGCACACCAACCCTAGAACCTGGGTAAATTTCAAGTTACACCTCAACAAGGCACAAAAAAACCCTAATCACAACTTTAGGTGATTAGCAAGCATCTAAACATAGGGTTTAGGAAAAGAAAATAGGGTAAGCCCAAAACGAGGGTCAGGGTCCTTACAGGGCGTGGGACACTTATTGTAATCAACAACTTAGGCTAAACAACACCAATAATGCACATTATTTACCAAAGTTCAAACCTTCATAACTTCCTCTAGGAACATCCAATTGCCACCAAATTTTAACCATAGCTTCCCTACATCTCGAGCTAATCTCTAATAAAATTTGATGACAAAACTAAACTATTTGATCATCCTATTAAATACCTCAAAAAGGCATAACGTTAAGGATCTTAATCATAATATCAACATCAAACAACACTCAACTTTACCACAAGCATTTTGAATTCTCAAGATAACTCAACATACACAAAAAATAACTTATGTGTTTGACATTTAAAGACTCCAAAAGTCCACTCCATCACATCCTCCATGTGTCTCCCTTTTGAGTCTGGTCGAAGGACCTTCTCGTCATCCTCTCTGTCTTGGCTACCTCCAAAAAATCAGCTTGCACCTATGAGTTTGGGAAGGTAATATGAAGACAAGGGTATCTTCAGATGTTGGTTAAGATATTGGGATCCCAGAGTCAACCTCCCATGTTGATTCACCAAGCACTTCTCATTGACAAGAAGAGGTAGGAGACAATAGGGAGGGTAAAGACTCTCTTTCCCCTAAGAGTTTGTTATAAGGTAAAGGTGAAACCAAACTTTTTCTTTCCTTTTTGCAACCGTCAACGTGAGAACGGGGTGTCTATTTTGAATGAGCCTAGTGGATCGACCCAATCTAGTTGCAATAGCTAAGACTTGGGTTAATCGCCTAGGTGGCGATCCCCTGTTGCACAAAAATAATTAATTTTGCAAAAATCATAGAAAGTTGTTGGAATATATAATGATGATAAATTATATATGCAAGTTGATTATGAAAATGCAAGGATTTCAATATATTAGTTTGAAGACCTAATTCTTCCCTGAATTCTAAAAGTACCTAAATTTACTAGCTTTTTAATGTATTAAAAGCATGGAAACCCTAATTTCTCAAATTTAATGATCATACCTTGCTTAAATGACTTTAATGGATAAAGTTTACTCTTTTTGAATAAAAATAACATCTTGGAATTAATTTATGATTAAGAATGCAAATAATATCAAAAATTAGGGATTGTAAGTTAAAATGGCATTAAATGTGATGATTAGGGTTTGGGGAGCCAAAATCCTAATGATACCCTAAGTTGACTTCAAAACCCTAGCTTGGAACCCAAGTCAGTCGTAATATAACTTTATGAAAAAAATAGTAATATTTGTTTGTTATGAATTAATTTTAGGGTGATTGCTTACTTAATCTCAATTGCAATTATTTGCTTGGACATTTAATCACTTGTGAGAAAGGTATGTGGTTATGCCTATGACTACTTGCCTTAACCCACATTGTGGTTTCTCAGAATTTTCTCAATTGGATTGCAATTAAATGCTTTCATGTTTGTTTACTTCTTGAAATCTATAAAGTCACTATAGATATCAACTTATATAAATGTAACCTACCCAAAAACCAAATGTTCTCTTGTGAGTTAAAGAACATTGGGTGAATAAAGTCATTATGGTAATGATTGGGGATCACGCCTAGAAAGGAAGATCACCTCATCTATGTTGGGAAAGGAAGGCATATAAATGAAGCCAAGCCTGAGTGAGGGAAGGTTATGAAATGTCCAGAGTAAGGACCAAACCCTTAAGAGAGGGTTCCCCATAAAGGGGCTCCACTAAAGAGAGGGCACACCATAGAGAAAAATAGGATACATGCGGCAAGGTAAAACAATAAAATATTTGTTCAATTTTGTAATCAAAATGTTTCTATGACTAATTATATTATTGCACAAACATGAGAAAAATTGTTTCCCCCACATACTAGTATATCATGATATACTAACCATTGTTTGTTTCATGGCATCTCAGGTTGAATTTCTATTAATCTGCTAAATGAACATTCAAGAAGAAGGAAACAAAAGGAAATATTCTTAATGTTACCATGGAGGATTTAGATATATAGTTTTAAGTCAAGTTGTAAACAATAAATTTCCACATCATGTGCACAGAGTTTATCTTTCATATTACATCAAACCAGTTAAACCTCTTAGTCAGCCTTAATTAGGGATAACAGGGTAGGCCCACTTTCAAGAAGAGACTATCCTTAGAGAGGTGGAGGAGGTACATGGAGGGTGAGTCCTCCAAGAAGCAATAGAGGGAAGATGAGGCCTCTGGTGAGAGAGGTTCTGAGCATGAGGTTGTCCCTTGTGGCATGTCAAACCCTAAAGATGGTCCTGACCCAAAAGGTGAACATATGATAGAAGATGAGCCTAAGGAAACCCTGACCATGTTGTTGGCTCCACACTAATGGTTGGGTAGGTAGTTGTTCATAACGTCAATGCACTTTGGCTAGACCAAAACAAGAAGCTCACCAAGGCCATTAGTTCCCTAGAACTCAAGAATATAGCCAGATATGAGAATGGTGAACCCATACTTGCATGTTCTTGTCTTCGAGCCACCATCCTTGACTTCATCACTCTAAATATAGAGAAGTTTTAGGGTGAAGACAAAGTTGATGTCATTGACAAGGTGAATGTTTGGCTTCTTTCTGTGTAAAATGATTTTTGGATTTTGGAGTTGCAATCAGAAAAAAAGGTTTTCTTCGCCTCTCACCTTCTTAACAGAGAATAAATGTTATGGTGGGAAAATTAGATCATGGTATGAGACCTAAATGAGGAACTGATGGCCTTGATGGACTTCTATATCATCTTCTCTGCAACATTCATACCTAGCTCTACCTAGAAGGAGAAGCAATAGTAGTTCATGCTCCTTTATCAAGGTAACATGTCAGTGGCAAAATATGTTTAGAAATTCTTCCTCCTGGAGCATTTTGTGTATTTGATTATCAAAGAATGGTGAAAGAAACATTTCATGGATTGCTTTCACCCCCATATATAACCTAATTTGATGGTGAATAAACCCCAAAACTTCACTAAGGTCCTCCAATTCTCCCTAGACATGAGACGACAGTCATGCCTGCACATAAACTACCTAAATGGTATCTAGGATTCACTAAAGGCACTTATACGCCAATAAATAATAATAGGAGGCTACATGGTCGAAAAAATGGTAAGGGTAGGAATGGAGGAAATGGAAAACCCCATCAAGATAACTGACACCTCCAATGCCACACTTGTGGAATGAAGCATCTTGGACGGTGCAGCCATGAAAAAAATGTGTTAATGTTGTCAGCAAGGACATATCACATCCTAATGTCCTCTTCTGGACCCTAGTGGTTCGGGTCTATGAAAGCCAACCAGTAGCTACAAAACCCTAAGGAGCAGCCCCTCCTACATTAGAACATGAATAGGATTGAGTCTTCACCATTGATAATGAAGAAGCTCAGGCTAATGCACCCATTTCTTAGAAGGTAACCATCCATAGAATTTTCTTTCCTCAACTTTACCACAAGTTGGTTGTTTGATTGCCATACAAGCAATGTAGTATTTCTTTATTTAGTGGGCCATCATGCTAAAGCTTTATTTGACTCTGGTTATACTAACACTTCCATCTCAAGATATCTCATAACTATGTTTTTATTGAACTTAAAGGTATTAAGATATGTCCTTGAAGTCACTACTAATGGTCATATATTCTCATCCCTCCTTAAGACACCTGTCATACCTATTAAATATATGAATAATGAACTCCCTACCAACTTTATCATGCTTGATATCAATGATTTTAATGTCATTACATGAGTAAATTGGCTTTATAACTATAATGTAAAATAGACAATAGGGGAAAGAAAAGAAGAATAGAGATACAAGGTCATGCACCCTTTACCATTAGAGGTAGGAAAGATTCCACTACCATATTATATGTGTCAGCCATGAAAGAAGAACAAATGGTATTTAAAGGATTTCTAGTGTTCCTAGACATAGTGATTGAGCCAGAACAAAAGGTGTAACCCTTAGTGTATATATAGGTATTTAGAGACTATGCTATTGTGTTCCTAGACGATTTTCCAAGTATACCTATTGAGAGAGAAATGGAGTTGTCAATAGAAATAGCTCCCGGGACAAACCTGATTTCTAGGGCACCTTACGGGTTGTCTTCGTTGAATTGCTCAAGTTAAAGAAGCAATTGCAAGAACCACTAGACAAGTGATTCATCCAACCCAACACATCTCAATGGGGAGCATCAGTCCTCTTTGTAAAGAAGAAGGATAGACCGCTTTGTGTGTGCATAGACGATAGAATGATAAATCGAGCTACACATTAAGAACAAGTAACCTCTACCATGTTTAGATGACCTATTTGGCCAGCTCAAACCGTGCGATTTTCTCAAAGATTGATTTGAGATCCAATTACTACCAGTTGCGAGTTAAGAGTGAGGATATCCCAAAAACTTCTTTTTGAACCTTCGATGGACAATACAAGTTTTTTATTATGCCTTTGGGGTTGTCCAATTCTCCATGTCGGTTTATGATCCCTACCAATAGTGTGTTCCAACCCTTCCTTGATACATTTGTCATAGTGTTCATGATACCTGGTTTACTCTAATGACCTAGAACAACACCATGAACACATATCTAGGTCCTTGATATCTTGAAAAAGTAGGATTTTTGTGGGAAATTCTCAAAGTGTGAGTTTTGGATAAACCAAGTTATGTTCCTGAAGCACAATATATCTAGAGGAACCATTTTGGTGGATACTACCAAGGTAGCGGCCATTCGAGAACAGCCAGCCCCAAAGACACATTCAACATTTATAGCTTACTAGGATTGGTTGGATATTACTAATGATTGGTGAAGCATTTCTCAAAGAATGCTTTGACATTGACTAAGCTCACTTGGAAGGATACAAAGTTTGTTTGGTTCGACCAATGTGAAGCATGATTCTAAGAGTTGAAGGAAAATCTTACCTCCACCCCAATTTTGACCATATGCTCATGTAATGATGGTTTTGTCATATTTAGTGACACATTAAGAATGGGCTTAGGATGTGCATTAGAGTAGAACAAGCATGTGATCGCCTTTACTTCTAGAAAAATCAAGCCCAATGAGTTGAATTACTTGACCCACAATCTACAACTTGTTGTAATTATCTATGCCTTGAAGTTTTAGTGTGACTATCTATATGGGGCTACCTCTGACATCCTTACATATCATAAGAGCTTGAAAATTTTGTTGACTCAAAAAGACATGAACTTGTAACAAAGATGTTGGATGGAACATTTCAAGGAATTCAATTTCACCATAGCCTACCATCATGGTAAGGCCAATGTGGTTGTCGATGCCCTCAGTAGAAAACATCACAGTTGTGCAACATGTCTAGTGAACCAGTAGACGAAACTGGAAGAGTTTGCTCGATGGGATCCACAACCTTTGACAAATAGGATTCATCTTGCAAATATCTTGATCAAGTTTTGACATGTTGACCGAGCTTGTAGAACCCCAGTTAGCCATCCCAAAGCTAGAAAAGATGAAGGGTTTGATGGAAATGCCTCAATTACACCCTTTGATGGGTTTGGATGGTGGAATCTGATATAACAAATGTATTTGGGATCCTGAGGATTCACCCTTAAATACTAGTATCTTTCAAAGGGCTCATGGATCAAAGTATATGGTACACTGTGAAACCACAAAGATGTTTAAGGACCTACAATGAGACTTTTCATGGTCAAGAATGAAGAGAGACACAACTTCGTATGTGGCTAGTTGTCTCATGTTCCAGATGGTGAAGTTTCAGTAGCATTGACTCGATGGGTTACAACATTCGACTGAGATTATTGAGTGGAAATGGGGCCAGATCACCATGGATTTTGTGGTGGGTCTTCCCAAGACAACAAAAGGTCATGATGTAATATGGATGGTGGTGGACTGCCTAGCCTAGTGAGCACACTTCCTTGCCCTAAAGGTGAATGCCAAGGTGTCAGACTTATATGAGCTTTACATTAGAGAGATAGTTCATTTCCATGGTGTCAATGATCACTTCATTGGGATAATGTCAGTGAGAGGAAATTTCTTAGGACAAAAGAACTATATTTGTAAGTTGACAAGGTCGCTTTGATCAAGAAAAAGGTAAAGAGAGCCCAAGATTGACAGAAGTCATATTCTGATGCAAAGTGGATAGATTTGCACTTTACTGTAGATGACGATGTGTTTTTTGAAAATTGGACCCCCTCAAAGCTATAGCTAAAAATGGTGGAAAGTCGAGTCCCCAATATGTGGGTCCTTTTGCGATTTTAGAACAAAGTGGTGAGGATGATTATATTTATCTTTACCAGCATAGTGTAATATGTTCCATGATGTATTCCATATGTCAAATCTCAATCTCTATGTGAAGGATCTTACCCATGTGTCAAATATTGAGCCTATAGAACTCCAAGGGATATTGACATACCCTAAGTTGCCTGTAAGATAATAGAATCACAAGCGAAAGAGCTTAGGAATAAAAAGATTGAGATGGTAAAGGTTATTTGGAAGCACCATGGTGAAGATGAAGCCAAATGGGAGATCAAGATGGATATGGAGAAGTATCATCCTGAACACATTGTATGATTAGTTGATTTTTGACGTAAAAATATCCTATAAGAGGGAAAGGATTTTATAACATGGTTTTTCACATGTATATACATATTTGAAATGCAAATATTGGTTGTTAAGGATATATTAGAAAACTTTATATACCTTCTTAACAAGTATGGATTTAGAATGTGAATTCTATTTTCAATAAACCAATAATGGATATCGAAAATGAAAGAGAGAAAATTCAATAATAAGTGAATTACTCAAAGTAAAGGATATTAATAATATATATATGGATTTAAGTGGAATTTTCTAGAAAAGTGATTTTGAAGGAAACTAATGGTTAGGTTTTGGTCCCATTTTGATTTAATAAGAAAAGTTACTAAAATAAGATATATATATCAAGCTGGGAAGACAACAAAATAAAGTTTATTCCTTAAACAAATGGAATGAATGAGAGACTTGGAGATAAAGAAAGGTATCTTTAACTTTGTATTTTGGTCACAATCTCACCCACACTTAGATATAAGTGTTTATGACTTTCCTTTAAAATTTGGGATTAAAAGGATAAAAGGAGAGAGAGATATGAATTAAACTAGTTTTAATTAAGTGAATGGATTATAGAAATATGAACGAATTGTCACAAATTTACCTTATAGGAAACAATACCTTGACCCTTTATCAATGAGCCTAGCATAACATCCATTGGATCCTGGTACAATGACATCTCGATCATCATCTACCTTGAGCCAAAAGGCAAATAGGGAATAGTCAGTTTCAAATTAATTTCTCATATTTATCTCTCCCCAATTTGCAAGCATTCCTAGAAACCTTACCATTACAATCAGGAGACAATTCCTAGTCGGTTAAACCCTAGTTTCACTTTCATTGAAAGGTTATTAATTTTTTCTCTAATTCACAATTCCCTCATCAGCCAATCCACCATAGCGTAGAGTATATAAATGGTGGAATCCCTTTGTAGAACAAACACACCATGAACGAGACTCTACCTGGATCCAATGTTTCTCCACTACTTCCAATCCTTTTGCTAGCACAGTCTTCCACCTCGTTCCCCCTTTTTAAGTCTGGCCGAAGGATCTTCTTATCATTCCCTCTACCCCGACTGGCTCTGAGCAATCAACTTGCACCTACGATTTTGGAAAGGTTCAGAGAAGAATGGGGTATCTTCCACTACAACTTAAGGGAGAGGGATCCTAGAGCCAACCTCCCACATTGACTCACTGAATAGTGCTCACAGACGAGTAGAGGTAGGAGACGATAGGGAGGGAAAAGACTCCCTTTCCCAAAGCATTTGTGATAAGGTGAAGTTCAAATTGGACTTTTTCTTTCCTTTTCGTACCCATCAATGTGAGTGTGGAGTGTCTTATTGGAATGACCCTATTGGATCGGCCCAGCCTAGTTGGCCAAACTGAGACCTAGGTTAATCGCCTAGGTGGAAAGCCCCTATTGGCCAAAATATTTAATTTTGCTAAATCTTAGAAAATCGTAGGAATATCCAATAATGATAATTATATATGGAAGTTGATCAAAAAAATGTAAGGATTTAAAAAAAAATTGAAGACCTACTTCTCCCCAAAATTCTATAAGTACCTAAAGTGACTAACTTTAATGTATTAAAAGCATGGAAACACTAATTTCTTAGTTTCAATGATTACAACTTGCTCAAATGACTTTGATGGATAAAGTTTGGTATTTCTAAATAAAAAGGATATCTTGGAATTAATTTGAGATGAATAATGCACATAATATCAAAATTAGGGTTTATAAGTTAAGAATGCATTAAATGTGATTATTAGGGTTTGGGAAGTTGAAATCCTATTGAAACCCTAATTTGACTCCAAAACCTAACTTGGAAACCAAGTAAGTATTAATGTAAGTTTATGAAGGAAATAGTAATACTTGGGTGGTATGCAATAATTTCAGGGTGATTGGTTGCTTAATCTAAATTGCACTTATTTTCTTGGAATTTTGATCATTTCTAAGAACGGTATGTGGTTTGGCCTATAACTACTCACCTCAACTATCCTATGGTTTCTCAGAGTTCTCCCGATTCGATTGCAATTAAATGCTTGCATGTTTATTTTGTTCTTGCAATCTATAAATCCATTATGGGTACCATCTTATATATATGTAATATGGTCAAACCATGAATGATATTTGGTGAGTTAAAGTGAATGATGTGAATATAGTCATTATGGGAACAATTGGTTATCAAGCCCAGAAAGAAAGATCACATCAGGACAAGCACGAAAAGGAAGGCATATGTATGAAACCAAGCTCGAGTGAGGGAAGGTTACAAAATGTCCACTATAGGGACCAAACCCTAAAGAGAGTGTTCCCCCATTAAGAGCCACTCCTAAAGAGATGATAGACCATATAGAAAAAGAGGATAAAGGGGACGAGGTTAAAAAAAGGAAATTATTTAGTTTTTTAATCATAATTTTTGCTATGGCTGATTATATTATTACACCTAGATGCGAACATTTTGTTCCCCCAGATACCAATATATCTACATAGTGACCTTTGTTTTGTTTTACTGTGTTTTAGGTTAAACTGCTATTAATCGGCAAAATGGACATTCAAGTTACCAAAGAGGATTTAGATAGATAGTTTTAATTCAAGTTTCTAATAATAGATTTCTACATCATGTAACTCCTTAGCGGAGAGTTTATCTTTCATATATTATCAAAGTGTGTCCATTCAATGAATTTTATAATTATTTTTAGTTAATTGCTAAATGTTGAACCTATAAATAAGGTAAGGGACGTTTCCATCTCAGTTCACCTAAATTAGGGATAACAGTGGGAGGGGGTCATTACAAAATTTCTCAAATCAAGCCGTTGGACTTTGTTTTACACCATAAATAGCTTTTCTTAGTTTCGACTTTGAAACTTTACCTCTAAGCAACGTACCCAAGAGGTTTCACCACATAAATCTTTTCTACGCCATATTAGAAGAATTTTTTTATATCCAATTGATGAATAGTCCACTATAATTAACATCAACATGTAGAAAAATAACAAAAAAATTGAGACGAGCAACCAGTGAGGATGTCTCAACATAGTTAATGTCATATGTCTGTGTGTATGTCTTTTCTGCAAGTATGGCCCTGTATTAATAAAATGTACATGTAGGTAGGTATCCTAAATTGTAAACCCACTGACATCAAACCACAGATGCACCTTAGATAATTCCATTAAGTCACATATATGATGACAAGTTAGTGAAAACATATCCTCATTGATGACAATTTCCAAAGAGGACACTTTAATGATTCATGATAATCCCTCAGATGCTGATGTGAGTTCATGGAAAGTGAGAATTTTTATCCCAAAGAAGACAAATGCTCAAGAGCCATAAAATAAGACAAAGAATATTTAGTATGAATCTTCTTGGAGAAAGTGTTTTACAAAGAGTAATGGAAATGTTAAGATAAAAGATGATACCTAATTCATATCCCCATCTTGCAAATCATACAGAAAAAGAGGTTATTTTTAGGAATAGTTGATAGAGGGTCGAGGTCAATTTGAGGATAAGGCATAGGTGGCAATGGTAGTGATGGTGGAGTTCGAGGGTGTGATAATGGCCCAAGAGGAATAGGTATAGTATGGGAGGTGGAATCCATAGGACTAAGTGAGAAGTAGGGCTTGTTTAAAAAATGATGACGTCCACTCTGACATATGAGTGTTGAGTAGAAGGATCAACACATTGACACCTCTTCTGATTCCTTGAGTAACCAAGATAACCACACTTTACACCCTGAGGGGGCAACTTGACATGTTGAATCACGTAGGTGAAACAAACACAATTGAAAAATATCACTAGAATAGGGAAAAGAGAGTTTAATGGGAATAGGAACTACACATAATACCCCCCCTCCAAATCGAGAATAGAAGATGAGATTATATTCATAAGGAAATTGACACTTACAATGACATCTGACCAATAAGAGGAAGGAACATGCATTTGAAACATTAAGGTATGGATACCATCAAGTATATGGTGTAATTTCCTTTCAACAACAACATTTTTTTGCGAGGTTTTTACACATGATGTTGGATGGATCATCCCCACATATTTAGACAAGGTTACTAATTAACTATTAACAAGTTTAAAACCATTATCGCTATATAAAACTTTAATAGAGGAAGAAATTTGTGTTTTTATTTCATTAAAGAAATCTTTAATAACAGAAGAAATCCTAGTTTCTTACCAAAGCAACAACATCCATGAGACACAAGAGAAATTGTCAACAATAAGAATATATTCCTTAAAATTCCTATGATTATTGATACAACATGGTCTCCAAAGATATGTATTAAACATGCTAAAGACATTTGTAGTGTGTTTAACTTGTTGTGGAGGAAAATTGGCCACATGATGCTTTCCAAGTTAACAAGCATCATGCTCAAGGATCTCAAATGAATTTATATCTAACAATTGAGGTTGGCGTAAATTCACTCTAAGGTGTTCAAGACAGCGATGAAGCTGAAGGGATGTGCTGGAAGTAGAGGTAGCATTATGAGTGGTTGATGGTTGTAGATAGTAAAGACCATCCTTCTCAAATCCTTCACTAAATCTATTTTGTCATCTAGAGATCCTAAAAGATGAAAAAGGTATCATAAAAAAAAATGAAGAGACTTTTTTTTGGTTAATAGACAACAAGCTTAGATCAAAGTTTGGAGCATGCAAGACACTATCAAGATACAATGTCTTGGTTAGAGTGATACTTACAAGACTAGTAACAAGATATAAAGAGACATTTACCCTTTTAACATGAAATTCTTTTGATAGAGGAGTTACACTGTGAAAAAAAGAAACCATTACCTGTTATATGAGTGGAAGTACCAGAATCTAAAATCCAATGACATTGGTTCATAGAGAAAAGAGCATGAATGCTAGTACCTGGATGTACAAATGTGGTTGTTTGAGAACCAGATGGCTTGGATGATGGATTTATGGATAAAGACCAAATGTAATTGTATTATTCACATGTGATAACCATATTTAAGAAATCATCAACATCAATAGAAGCAACATTAATCTTGAGAAGGTTAGTTAGATACCCATGTATTGAACCAACAAGCTAACACTAACTATAAGTATGATTTGTCTTGTAGAATTGAAGATATAAGAAACAACTGTGGCCACCCCTTTTGGACCAATGACTCAGCCTCATCCTCTCCCGCTATTAGTATGGCCACAATGACCATGTCATATAGAGACAACTATAGCTAAAGAAACAATTATCGAGACATGATCATTTATGTGGGAATTGGAAGCATAGATTTATTTAGGAATCAAAATCTTCTCTTGTATCATCAATTAATACTTGACTAACTTGAACTTACATCCAAAACCAGAAAAAAATTTGACCAACTAAGTAGCTTAAAGTTGCTTTTTCTTTTCTTATAAATCACTAAGAGGCTGATAGATCTCATGTTCATCTCAAAGATTTTTTAGAATACCATAGTAGTCAGTAAGAGTTAAGCTAACATTCTTCTAGGTTTTGATGTCTTCTAGAACTTTGCACAAGTGTGATAAATTGTTGGTGTGAGAGTATATCTTCTTCAATGTCTCCCACAATATCATGACATGACTATACACCATAACTTACTTGGATAGATATGGTTCATGTTGGTAAGCATATTTGAAGCAACCCAGTCATTGTAGGAATCCCAATCTTCTAAATTTAATTATGAGTATCCTTGGTGAGCATGTGCTTCTACCGATCATATCCCACATAACCCTTAATGGCCTTTGACTAGAGAAGATAGTTTGTACTACCAAGTTTGATATTCATACCAATAGGAGTGCTTACAATAGATGATTCTCCCCAGAGTCACTTATTTCTAGAGTATCTAGCATGATGGAGCATTGCTTCTTCATGACATAAAAAATTTATTGTCAATCCTGAGGAAAAGAACAGGGACATATGGATATAATCAGGCATTAACCACAACCTTACACATGAGTAAAGATACAATGGGAAGGAAAAAGGGAACAACTAGCTTGAAGAGGATGGTAGGAGGTTGGATTGAAGAGAAACATGGATGGCCTAAATAAGAAGGCATATGACAGTGATGCTTCTCCCTAGTGTATTGTATAGGAATCTAAAATTTCTTTGATGCCATAATGGAAATAATAAAAGAAGTTGTATGTATATTTTATTGAGAAAAAACATCAACCTATATATAGGTGAGGGGACTCTTACAAACTTGGGACATTAGCATTCTTGTGGATCAAGCATGATTGGGTCTCAAGCATGCTTTGGACATAAGATAACTCATACTGGCTAAGGCACTTAGGTCCATATACATAGTTATCTAATTAATATTTCTAATGGTGTGAATTTTTTTTTCAAATATGAATAACTTGTACTTTCACAAACATAATGTAGCAGCTAAACAAGGAACTGTGAGAACATAAGCATTGCAATAGTAATCATCATTAAGGATGATGATTTTGGTATTAAAATATGTGACACATGATAAATGGATCAATATTTCAAAATTGAAGGACAAAATAAAAAATGGGTTCCCCCCTAACCATCTTATCATTTTGTAATAATTATATGTGATAACCAAGAATATAGTGACCTTAGACTCAACTTAAGAAGATAGGAAACCATCTGATGTAAAGGTTTGAAGGTGAAAATTGTGTCATATAGGGAATAAAGGTTGTCCTTCGTGTGAGGATATTGTGTGGTAGTGTATTCTATCATGTGGATTTTATAAAGATATCTAGTTTTTATATTTGACTAGTTGTAAATTATACTGGAGACACAAATTTTGTATCCAATTGGGTACATGGTAACCAACTGTATAATGATAAGAAGTTTTAGGCATCTCAAGAAAATGATATTTAACTAAATCATATAAGTATTTAAATAAAAATGAAATTTATATAGTACAATCAAGGAAACTAGTATTCTATATTTTTGGGCTACCAATGAAAAATATAGAAAAAAAATTGTTTAGAAAGAGTCAATCTTGCATGCATCCATGCAACATATGGAACAAGACAATGAGGAATATTGTATTCATAGAACCTGGTGTGTCCCCGCTAGTGGTGCTTTTACACCCCACGAGGTCGGAGTGCACGGCATATGGGATCTTATGCTTTCAAAATTTATGTTATCCCTAACTGAGTTGATCACTAAGACTAAAACAGGTCGCCCGCAAGCGTACGGGGTACTGTTGTAGTATAGGTGATTGGCAAGATAAGGGGTCGAACCACAGAGATAGAGGGGGCACTAGAGTTAGACAGAGTGGGCTATGCTCCTTTTGCGGAGCTTAGGGTTTTAGGGTTTTAAAAGGTTTGGTTGTTTGATTATGCTAATGAGCAAGTAAGAAATGTGAGAAGGAAACTAAGTTTTGGAAGAGCAAGCAAATTAGTAAACTAAGTTAACAAACTAACTAAGCAAGAGAAAGAAGAGCTACACTACTCTAGCAAGGCAAGAAGAAATTTAGAACCAAACTAACCAATAGTAAGAGCAACAGCCTAAGTTAACACTAAAGAGCAAAACTAATCAATTAACTAGATTAAGCGAAAGAGACTAAACTAGACTAGCATGAACAAGAAAACTAAGAAAGATGGGTTTTAAGCAGTTGATTAGGGTAGGTGGGCCGTTTGGGGGATGTAACTTTGACATTAGTTGGGGGAGATCATTAAACATGCAAGGTTCTCATTTCATATCTAGATTTCCAAACCAAACAACAAGGACAATGTCATTAGAATATACCCTATACTACTAGTAGAAGACTAAGTTTAGGTATAATTCTAATGGGACTAGCCAAATCTAGGCTTCTAGGGTAAGTGATAGTGAGCGATTAAGGGTTGAGGGTAGAGATGGGAGTAGAGATGAGGGTATTTGACCTCATTCTACTAACCACTCTAGCCTTTAGAAGGCCCTAGGCAATTGCATCACTCTCACTTACACTAGCTACTTAAATCTCACACTCACTTATAGAAGGAGGGATGTGTATGTAGGAACAAAGGGGGATAGCTAAGAATCCACTAATTGGACCTAGGAGCCAATCCTAAGATTGCCACATACACTCCAATTCCTCCTAGAAACTAAGTTTCATCAAAGACCTCAAAATAAGAAATTCATACAAGAAGCACAAACCACATGCAATAAGATAGGAAAAGAGATAGAAGCATGAAGTAATCATCATAGATATGAATTAATTTCATTACAAGAAATGATCCCCCAACATGGTATCAAAGTTACATTTAAATCCCAAACAACCCACCACAAGGGGCTTAGCTAGACATGATCAAGAAAACAAGAAAAGAAAGGGGTAGAAGAAGTAGGGACTCCATGAAGCTTGATGTAGAAGCCTCCTTCTTCACCTCCAAGCTTGCTATAGACGTCATCCCTCCTCCAAGGGTATAGGGGTGCATGAAATGGTGGGGGATTATTGATGAAAACCTAGGAAACTAGGATTCCATGGTGGAATGAGGGTGGAAATGGTGGATGGTGAGCTAAAATGCAAGGGGATTGCACAAAGAGCTCAAGGGTGGAGAATGGAGCTTGGAGCAGCTAGGGGGCATCTCACCTAGTGCTATGACCGCCCCCCCAGGTATATATACGTGGTGGTGGAAGCACTAGGGTAAGTAGGGGCAGTTATGAAAAGTAGTGAAAAGTAGGGTATGGTTGGTGGACCACCACAACCGTGGTGGTGTGCCACGACTGTGATGAGGGTAGTGGAGAACGGTCATGGAGTGGTGAAATGGTCATGGTGTGAGGGAATTTGAAAAAATGTTAAGTATGGTGGTAGCCACGGCCGTGGCAGGATGACACTGTCGTAGTGGGTTAGGGGCACCACAGCCGTGTTGGGTAACACGACCGTTTTGGAGGAGGAGGAGGTGACTGTGGGGAATCACCACCGTCATCTTGAGCTTCTTCGGCCACGTTTGTGGCAGGTGGCCACGGTCGTGGCATTCTGGGGGTGACAACCTGTAACTCTGGCCAAATTGGTGCAATAATTCCCATGACCGTGGTGGTTGCCCATGGTCGTTTTCTCTTCTTTGTACCACAACCGTGCTGATGGCAATGACTGTGGTGTCTTCAATGGCCACGGCTATGGGATTCTATGGAAAAATCATGTTGGAAAGGGGATTTCATTACTAATAAACGCACGACTGTGGCATTGTGGCAATAGTCGTGGCGAGGCTTGCATCACTTTATTACACTTCAATCTTCATCATTCTTGGATGTCTTTGCTTGGGGATGATTCTTGACCATTGGAGGTAGTTTGAGGGAGACTTTGGGGCCTTCTTTGGGTCCCTCCATGAGTGGGGGAACCCTAGAACTCCTTCTTTCTCTCTCATCCATCTAATCATGGTTCAAGTACCTGAAAAATAGTGCAACGAACATCCATAAGCATATTTGCAATGATAACCATATTAGGGAATAAGACTTGTAGTCTAACATGTTTAGATGCAACTTAAGTACAAAATGAAATAGGATGGAGCCCTAAAATAGGGCTACATCACCACTCCAAACTTAAAACATACTTGTCCTCAAGTATGCTCTAACTCAATCTCTCTACAAATTTTCCACAAACAAGAAATGACAAATGCAATGTAAAAGATGATTATTGCTTAATGGTATCAAAGATGAATGTGTGCATGCATTTCACCTCTCTCCTCTCCTACTTTCACAATCCAATCATGAAAAGAGAACAAAGAACATGAACTTCAAATATAGCACATAGAATATACAAGTTATCCATATCTCTTTCATTATGTTCCGGGTAAACTGTTTCATGATAGTGTTAATCGAGGATGACTAGGAGTGTTGTTTCACATTCATGCATTCAGTCTTATATTTCAAATCATACCAGATGACCCACGTGGCTGCGGAAAAAGGAAAAATGAGCTAAGTTTGATGCTTCTTAGCTCAATCGGTATGAAAGTGGAAGAAAGGGTTGCAGTAATATTTTTGGAGTGTTTTTACACACTCATATTTTGTTTATTTGAATGCTCTTAAATAGGAGCATCCTTTTATTTTGTTTTTGCCTTTCTTTTTCTTTTCTTTTCTTTTTTGCCCTTGGTGTAGATAGGGCAAATGGTGGATATAGTGAAGCGGGGAGATAAATATATGGCCACCCCAAACTTTTGGAGATGGCCAAGGATGATTATGTACACTAGGGCATCTTTTTATAAGGCGGAGGGGTATGAAGATGGTGGAGGAAGAGTCGGGTCAAAGTGGGGTCATTGGTATGATTTTCCACATAAGACATCCTGCATGAAAGTTAATCCAATACTTCATCCTAGATATCACACCACATGAATGAAGAAGATGAAATTTGATATATCAAACAATTGATTCCACAAACACTAAGCATTCAAATCTTGCTCAAGTTCACAATTCAACCAAATCAATCACAATCGTAAGAGAGGTGATGCACATGTAAAAAGTCAAACATTGATACCACTTAGCAATAAAGCATAACATTTCACTTGCATTTGTCAAAGGTCGTCATTTTTACTCAAAACAGTAGAGATTGGATCAAAACATACTTTTTAGACAAGAAATCTCAAATTTGGGCAAAATTGGCCAAAATGTTGCCAATTTGCACTAAATCACATGTAAACTTACTTTAGGGGAATTTAAAGCATAAAGCAGCAAATCCTACTTAAAATGCATATGAAATTATCAAAAACTACATGAGAATGCAATGCATGGTATGGAATAGGAAAAAGAGAAAAAAATTTGAAAAATTACACAAAAATGCGAGAAGTCAACTACATGCCATGCAAAGATGCAATGAAAAGAACAATAACAATAAAACTAAACTCGATGGCAGAGGTGATAACAAAATAACAAAATGAGAGAGATAGGGTGGCGCATACCACCCTACCCACCCCAAACTTTAGAATCATGTTGTCCTCAGCATGAAATTATAGCTTAGGGGAAATAGGGGAAGTGTCATGACTGCTGTGGCTGGTCTGGAATCTACGGAGGATCTGGAGGAGGAGCTGAGGATGGAGCTGAGCCTAATGGGGGATGCTGGTAATAGTGCCCCCAGTAGTTGTCCTGGGGTGGAGGGTGAGTTTGTTGATACCCAGCTAAACCACCCCAAAAATCTGCACACCATTCAGGGTTTCTTGCTGCCTGGGCGTGGTGATATTGATACAAGTGGTTGATCTAATAGTGCATCTGTTGCTGATCATACCACATGTGCTATTGGGCAAGTTGCATGTCGCCTTGACTCTTATGAATATTCTCAAGGTGTGCCTAGATTGTGGCCATGTCATAGGCATTTCCTGTGGGCTGCTGCAGCTGGGATGTCTCCTCATCCCTCCTTCTTGTTCTTTGGGGTTGCCTTTCTTCTTCTGCTTCTTTCTCCTGTCCGTGCACATTTGATTCTTCTACATATTCATGTGCGGAAGCGGCTCCCCTAGCATACGTCTCCCTCAGGTGGTCTTGCTGCCATGCCATTAGTTTCTCTCTCAACCTGTTGCTAGGTCCCAACATGGATAGTAGGGGTTCCGCGTGATATGGCAGCTCTTGTTCAAAACCCTACACACTAGTAGTGAAATAAATCATTCTTTTGTCCTTCATCTTTATGGTGTGCGAGTGCGTCAGATAGTTGAGGTCAACAAATTGTGTCTCAATTGCGTCTTGTACCCCTGAGAGATCATATCCCAACGCCAGTGCAATTGAAGTGACAAACCCTGCCATAATGAACGGCTTCGAGCTCTTGTAGGGTACGCCCTTTAGGTGTTCAATCAAAAGAACTCCAAGGTCAATATACCTCTTGTTGTGCATATCGATCAAGAAAATTGTATCCTTTTGAGAAATGATGCCTTGGTTGTTGTATCTGCCCACAATCGTGTTTGCCAAGACCTTCTGCATGTAGCGCATCGGAAAGTTTCTTATGGCAGTAGTTTTTGATCTACCCACGTAGTAATCCTCATTGCACGTGAGGCTCTTCCAATAATGGGCATAGTCCAAACTAGCCTCTCTCTCTAACAAGCCATCATCCAATTTCACGGCTTCTTCAGGACTAGTGGCGAAGACATCATTCAACTCAGTGGAAGTGAGGGTGTGCATGTTGCCCATCTTGGAAAATTTGAGTGCATCACAACCCCTCACTTTAGTCTTCTCGAGAGTGGCAAAGAACTCTCGGGTCAAAGCGGGATATGTAGGTTGGGGTGTGAAAAGAACATTCCACAACCCAATCCTTTTCAAGCCCATTTCCACTATTTCTTTGATCCCACGATCTTTAATGGTCTTCTCACTACCGTACCTAGAGGCGACGACTTGCCTTGTCATGCATTCTGGGTAGATGAGATCGACTTTCCTTTGCCTCTGTCCTCGGCCATAAGATACTCCTGTTGGTGCCTTGCCCAAGGATTTTTCTCTATCTGCCTCTAGATGTGCCAGAACATCGTCTCCTTCAGGCTCAAGCTCTACCTCTTCCTCCTCGCTATCTTCTTCTTCCACCCATCGTGTAGGACTGCAACCCCAAGTTGGTGTCAAGATTGTACCAGTGGGCCGATTGCTCCTTATCTTGTTGCAGTTCCCGTGAGGGTCGCGGCTACACACCACGCCTCATTGTCACCTGAGACGTCGAGTGGCGGACTGGTGTAGGCTTCAGCGGGAGCCTGGATGAGGACGGTGCCGCTTTAGATCTCTAGCTTCTTTTTGCAGCCTCTGGCTCGATCTCATCAATAAGGTGGTCCAAATCGAACCCCATTGATTCCTCATCTTCATCATCTTCACCCTCATAGGTGGCATCAGTGATGTGGTGGCTATTGTATGAGAGGGAGTGTGATCCGCTCACCGATTGTGAACGGCGGAGGGAATGGTGGGCGGAGGTGGTAGGTGAAGGTGTGTGGGATGGCACGAATACATCGGAGGAGGCATTTTTGGAACGCCGCCTCCCTCCGGCGAGGATGTTGGTTCCCTTGGTTATGGCCTTTCCAATCTTTTTCATGGTGGAGGTGAGGTGATTTTCAGATTTTTATGGGGAGAGTGGTATGGATGTGGTTTTTTGGGTGGAATGGAAGGATAGTGATGTATGGATGGTGGAAATGTGATTTGTGGTGGATTTGGGTGAAAAGTGAAGGGTTTTTGTGGGGTTTTGGTGGAGGTGGATGTTGGGCGGACTTGGAGATGGATGTGGAAATGGAGGAGCGATTGGGGAAGAATAGGCTGTGGAAATGGTAGAGGGATGGCTGGGAATCGATTTGGTGTTGATTGGAGGTCAAACAGGGTTGTTTTTGGTGGTTCGAGGTGGAGATTGGAGGACCACGGGGTCATCTTCCGCCTCCACAGTCGAGGTATGAAGCTTGAAGGCAAGCAAATGAAGAGTGGGGTCGGGTTTTGGTGTTTGATATATTTTTTTTGCTGAACTGGGCTCGGCCACGGTCGTGGCATGTGGCCATGGTCGTGGCCATGGTTGGGTAGCACGGTCATGGCGGGTGCCATGGTCGTTTTGTCTATGGAGAACTCCTCAAGCTCACATCGCCATAGTCGTGGAAGGGTGCCACAGTCGTGGTCATTTCTCTTCAACACGGCCGTGGTTGCTGCCCACGGTCATGGTGATTCTTGCAAACAACCTGTAACTTCAGCCAACTTGGTGCAATAATTCCCACGGCCATGGCCATGTGCCACGATCGCGTTTGGTAACATGAGCCATGGTCGTGGTCGAGCTCCACGGCCGTGGTGTTGTTGTTCTTTCAGCTTTCAAACTTCAAAACTTGAACTTTCAATTTCATTTGTTCTTTTGACACAAAACTTCTTGAATGACCTTGACTTAACTTTTTAAACCTCTCTCTCTACTGTCTAACACATGCACATCATCAAAACTCAAGAGAAAACTATAAATCACAAGTGTGTGTGTGTGTTTTTGTGGAAAATAAAAGAAAGTATAAAAAATGAGAAGGTTCGAGAATCTCAAACCATGTGGGTTGCCTCCCACTGACACTAAATTTATATCCTTCAGCCAGGCTTGTTGCTCTTTTCGCTATGTATTGATACCCACAATGCCCTCCTTCTCTTCCATGGTCATCCTATCAAGTGTTTTGACGACATGTACTTCATCCCATGGAGTGTACATTGAATGGAAGTATGGGCTCGATCTCCACAGCTCCAGAGGGTCATGATAGCACAAACTCTCGCCGAAGTCGTCATTGACCAGCATGTCCCTTTCTTCTTCAGTGAACATGAAGAAGTCAAACTTTTTCCTCTTATAAGTAACCGTTAGCATGCCCGTACGAATATTTATTTCAGCTCCTGTGGTGGATAGAAAAGGTCTACCCAATATGAGATACTCTTCTCCATCAATAGGTGCGATATCCACTATCAGGAAATCGGTCACATAGGCAATGTTTACCCTTTCATGCATAGACACTATTGTGTTCCACATTATTCCCAAGGGTTTCCTCTTTGTTCCGTCACCCAAGATAATTTCACACCCCCACTAGTTTCATTATGTTTAGGCCAAGCCGTAGATACATGCTCCATGGCATGAGGCTTGTCCCTGCACCTAAGTCAATGAGAGCATGCTTGATGGGTTGTGTATCGATGTAGCAGGAAATCAGTGGAACTCCCAGATCACCTCTCTTTTCTAGGAAGCCAATGTCGTAGATGAAGTTCATGGACTTTGAGGCAACAAGCTCCATGGTTGGTAGTAGCACTAACTTTTTCCTCCCCATGCACATGCCCTTCACCAAAGAAAATAGCGATGTGATGCCCATCGTCCCTCTCCTCAAGTTTCCCAAGAGATTCATGATATTGCCGCCCTTTTCTTGGAGAGTCGAGCCTTCATAGAATTGCTTCCTATCTTTATCAAACATCTTTGTTGTACTCGTTGGAACTTGAGGAGGGGTGATGGTGATACTCGTCTCCTGTAAAGGTTTTGACTCCCAAAAAGGTATGGCCTCAAGCGTTGCTATGTCAATGGTATGTGAAATAGGGGACATGACCATATCACCAACAGCCAAATGAACCATATCTATTGCAATTTCAGTGACCCCGAGAGAGGGTGATATGAGTGAAGGTGCCCTTATATTTGTGCCAGGAGCAGTAGAAATTTGGATGTACTTAGCATTCTTTGGTAGTGCTTGAGCGGCAAATTCTTTGGAGCATTCGTTATCTTTGCTAGATCTCCCTGGTATCAGGCTTTTATCTCCAACGTCAGTCACTTTCTTTTCCCTTTCTCCAAAATATTGAGTAGCTTTTTCCTCCCATATGATAGAGACCAGACTCACTTGTTCATGGGAAGGAGGAGCTTGTGGAGACGGAGGTGGTGGCAGTTTTTGATGAGTGGAGTTAGGATTTTAGAGTATGCAAGTTGGTTGTTGGGGGGGTTGTGGTGGAGGTGGTAGTTGGTAGGTATGTGAAGGCAGTGGGGGATATTGGTAGTTAAGTGGGGGTTGGTGAGGTGGTGGATCATATGGGTGTGGTGGTACTTAATATTGTGGAAGTGAGGTTGTTTGGCCTCGTGGTGGGAGGTATGCAGCTTGGGTAGCATTCATATAACTACCATCATTGTTCGGATTTATTGTGGGTTGATATGGAAGTATCCCCTCTTCACGACGAGCAAGTGAGATGGAAATTTGATCAAGTCTTTTCTCAAGACGGCTAATGTTCTGTCCTTTAGAAGACACTTCTCTCTTTACATCATCTAAGTTGCTCAATCTCCCGAGTACCTCATCTTCAAACTTTGAGTTATAGCATGGCTTCTGCTGCCCCTGTCCTTGCCCATCCTCATTTTGTTGTTTCCAGGAGAAGTTCGGGTGGTTCCTCCACTCGGGAGTGTAGGAGTTAGACATTGGGCCCTGGTTGTTGTGGCCACCAAAGGAATGTAGAGCATTGACTTCCTCATCAACTGTATCAACCGCCATTGTGGGCTGGTTGGAAGAGCCACCCACTTGATTTTTCATCATCCGCATCATATCGGCCATCATCTTCATCATATTGGGGTCATTTGTATTGCCACTCGGAGCTGCGAAAGAAGGTGGATGAGTGTAGCTTTGGTCACAATTCCCCCCTTTTGTGGAAGCACGGCGGCGGGAATTTTTAGTGAGGTTTTTCAAACAACGGCCATGATTCCTCAGGCGGCTTTGCCATGAAAGTTCCCCCACATGAAGAGTCTACGTTGTTTTGGCTTTGCCCTTCAAGCCCGGTGTAGAAGGCTTGAATGAGCTGCCACAGAGGAACCTCATGATGAGGGCAATCACAAAGTAGCTTTTTGAACCTCTCCCACGCCTCGTGGAAGGGCTCATTCTCTTTCTAGGAAAACGACGTGATGCACCTTCTCATATAAGATAACTTGGTGATGGGGAATAACTTCTTGAGAAACTAGTTCTTCACCTCATTCCACGTGACCAACTCTGGCTTCATCAAATACCACTCCTTGGCTTTCTCCGTGAGGGAGAAAGGAAAGAGTGTCCTCCTGATTGAGTCGTCGATAGCGACTGGAGTGCGGAAGGTAGAGCACGTTACAAGGAATGCGTCTATGTGGTGGTAGGGACTCTCGTTCTCCATACCAAAGTATGTAGGGAGAAGTCCCAGAAGTGCCGGAAAAATAGAGAATTGTTGACCGGGCATCTCATCAACCAAGGTGGCGATGGGGGAGTTGTAGTTCCCTAGCGTGAAGTACTCGTGAAGTAGGCGATGTGGCAGTGGAGGTGGCTGAGCATCTACATCTCAGTTGTTCTCGGCCATCTCGGCCTCTCGGTGTAGGTTGCGGCGAGCTTGACTCCTCCTTCTACCAATCTCAAGGTCGTATACCACCAAGTCGGTGCAAGTAGAGCACGTGCTACGCATGCACAGCTGTCACATGCGCAAGACACAAACAAACAACAAGAAACCAAGTTAGCAAATCATGATGCAAAAGTAAAACAAATAATAAATAATAGCAATGGTGAGGGTAAAAGGAAAGGCTAAGCTACACTATCTAACTAGGCCGAGCATCTCTATCCCCGACAACAGTGCCATAAAGCTTGGTGTGTCCCCGCTAGTGGTGCTTTTACACCCCACGAGGTCGGAACGCAGGGGATATGGGATCCTATGCTTTCAAAATTTATGTTATCCCTAACCGAGTCGATCACTAAGACTAAAATAGGTCACCGGCAAGCGTACGGGGTACTGTTGGTGTATAGGTGATTGGCAAGATAAGGGGTCGAACCACAAAGATAGAGGGGGCACTAGTGTTAGACAGAGTGGGTTATGTTCCTTTTGTGGAGCTTAGGGTTTTAGGATTTTAAAAGGTTTGGTTGTTTGATTACGCTAATGAGAAAGTAAGAAATGCGAGAAGGAAACTAAGTTATGGAAGAGCGACGAAATTAGTAAACTAAGTTAACAAACTTACTAAGCAAGAGCAAGAAGAGCTACACTACTCTAGCAAGGCTAGAAGCAATTGTGAACTAAACTGACCACTAGCAAGAGCCTAAGTTAACACTAAAGAGAAAAACTAAGCAATTAACTAGATTCAGTGAAAGCAACTAAACTAGACTAGCATGAACAAGCAAACTAAGCAAGATGGGTTTTAAGCAGTTGATTAGGGTAGGTCGGCCGTTTGGGGGATGTAACTTTGACATTAGTTGGGGGAGATCATTAAACATGCAAGGTTCTCATTTCATATCTAGATTACCAAACCAAACAACAAGGAGAATGCCATTATAATATACCCTATTCTACTAGTACAAGACTAGGGTTAGGTGTAATTCTAATGGGATTAGCCAAATCTAGGTTTCTACGGTAAGTGATAGTGAGCAATTGAGGTTTGAGGGTAGAGATGGGAGTAGAGATGAGCGTATTTGACCTCATGCCACTAGCCACTCTAGCCTTTAGAAGGCCCTAGGCAATTACATCACTTTCACTTACACTAGCTACTTAAATCTCACACTCACTTGTACAAGGAGGTATGTGTATGTAGGAACAAAGGGGGCTAGCTAGAGATCCACTAATTGGACCTAGGAGCCAATCCTAAGAGTGCCACATACACTCCAATTCCTCCTAGAAACTAACTGTCATCAAAGACCTCAAAACAAGAAATTCATACAAGAAGCACAAACCACATGCAATAAGATAGGAATAGAGATAGAAGTAAGAAGTAATCATCATAGATATGAATTAAGTTTATGACAAGAAATTATCCCCCAACATGGTATCAAAGTTACATTTAAATCCCAAACAGCCCACCACAAGGGGCTTAGCTAGACATGATCAAAAAAACAAGAAAAGAAAGGGGTAGAAGAAGTAGGGATTCCATGAAGCTTGATGTAGAAGCCTCCTTCATCACCTCCAAGCTTGCTTTAGACGTCCTCCCTCCTCCAAGGGTGCAGGGGTGCATGAAATGGTGGGGGATTATGGATGAAAACCTAGGAAACTAGGATTCCATGGTGGATGGTGAGCCAAAATGCAAGGGCATTGCACAAAGTGCTCAAGGGTGGAGAATGGAGCTTGAAGCAGCTAGGAGGCATCTCACCTAGTGCCACGGTCGTGGTAGGTGGCCACGGTCATGGCATTCTGTGGGTGACAACCAGCAACTCTGGCCAAATTGGTGCAATAAATCCCACGACCTTGGTGGTTGCCCATGGTTGTTTTCTCTTCTTCATACCAAGACCGTGATGATGGCCACGGTCATGGCAGGTGGCCAAGACCGTGGGATTATGTGGAAAACCCTGTTGGAAAGGGCACATCATTGCTAATAAATGCACGACTGTGGCGAGGCTAGCATCACTTTATTACACTTCAATCTTCATCATTCTCGGATGTCTTTGCTTGGGGACCATTCTTGACCATTGGAGGTAGGTTGAGGGAGACATTTGGGCCTTCTTTGGGTCCCTCCATGAGTGGGGGAACCCTAGAACTCCTTCTATTTCTCTCTTCCATCTAAGCATGGTTCATGTACCCGAAAAACAGTGCAAAGAACATCCATAAGCATATTTGCAATGATAACCATATTAGGGAAAAAACTTGTAATCTAACATGTTTAGATGCAACTTAAGTACAAAATGGCCCAGGATGGAGCTCTAAAATAGGGCTACATCAGAACCTTACAAGAAAAGCATTATTATTTCATACACACAAAAAATATCATAAAGAAAAATCCATATATTTATTGTCATACACCGGTATTGAAATTCCTTGAAGTTAGAATATCCATCACTCGTTCAATTAAAAATAAAAATATTGACTAGCACACAACCCATATAACTGAATTCAGCCAGGGAAAAAAGTTCACTTGTACTACTTTAAACGAAAATAGAAATTCATGGTTAGAAAAAAAAACATAAAAATATCAACACATACATATATGATCAAAGGAATATATTATTTCAATTTGAATGTATATTTTTTTGCTGAAGTTAGAGATTAGAGTACTTCATTCTCATAATTTTTTGTGGGATATTTGTACAAGATAACAAATGAAATAAATTAATCCTTTCTCATGCCATACCAATGAATGATATATAGATATATATATTCACTTATAATCATGCTTTATCTTATGTGGACTTCTTGGAAGAGAGTTAAATGTGATTTCATCCCCATGTAATATATTCACTTTCTATCCTTTGGACACCATGTTCATTTCGAACAATTCTATTTTTTGGAAATAGGTAAATATGTATTTCCAAAAGGGGGTATAGCTAAGCTATACTATACAAAAACACTACATGGCATCTGGAAACAGACCCCATAAGAAAACACACCATCAGGTTATATACCAAGATCCCATTAGGCTCTACTGTGTATATTTAGATTACAAAGCCAACCTAAATTGGCCCTACACTTCCACCTTATATGTTTAGCTATCTCATCCACCAGGATCGTAGCAGCACGTTCAATTCCATTATGAAATCTATTGTTTCTCTCTTGCCACACCAAGAAGCAAGTAGCAGCCAGGCAAACACAGTTAAATTAGAACTCAGCTTTGTTGCGCCAGTTTTTGCACAACAACTGGTGGATGATGCTCCCAATGCTCCATTCCAGAACCGGTCCCTATCTATTTTTCAGGCTGACAACAGACCAGACATTTGCAACATACCTACGATTCAAAAAGATGTGTTGTATCGACTCTTCAGCATTGTGGCACAGAGGACATACAATATCCACGATCAGGCCCCAGCTGCTCAATCTGTCGCATGTGGGAAGTCTTTTTATAACATCTCTATATAGAAGCATACTCCATTTGGGGTAGTAGTTTTTAACCTAAACAAATTTCATCCATTCAAACCCAACCACATAATCTATGTTGATCCATGGTGAGAGGGTGACACACGCCTAGGCACCATTGCCATCAACAGAGTACATGTGCTAGATTTCTGAGTAGCTCTTGCTCATATTTCTCCACACGGGGGATAGTTTTCTTTGTTCATTCATCAGAAGATTCCTCCCATATCTACTTGTGAGCCATTTAGCTCAGGCGGTGTTATGTGTCAGTAGGAACCTATCAATTCTCTTTATAGTATTGATCCTCATGATACCAGCAAGGTCAGTGACCTATAAGCCCCCCTCCTGGAATGGTTTAGCAATTTTCTCCCAAGCTATGCCATTAACTTTTCCCCCTCAAAGAAAATGAGAAAACAAGGATTTAATGGACCCCAGTGTCAGTTTGGTATATGGCACATATACACCCAGAACTTGACTTTACTTTGAAGAACAGATCTAACCAAAACAAGTATGCCCACCATGAATATCTTTAGGCCACTCCATTTTTCAATTTTATCCCTTATCTCATCCTTGCACATTCTGAAATCAGTAGCAGTGCCCCTTCCCCCCGCAATGGGTATACCTAGGTATCTGGTAGGGAGCTTGCCTCTATTCATTCTAGTTGCTTTCTTTAGTTTGCCTCTCCTAGTGTCACAAGACTAGGAGAAGAACACATGGGATTTGATAGAACTAACATATAGCCCGCTGCGTTTCCCAAATAGAATAAGGACATTGTAGAATTGTTTCAATATGCTCGCGTGGCCCATAGAGAATAGTAGCACATCATCAGCAAAAATAAGATGAGACATAACTTTTGTGCCCTTGACTTTGAACATTTTAATATGTCCTTTATCTTTGACATCTTTGATGAGCGTGGTGTGCCCTTCCATGATAATGGTGAAGAGCAGAGGGGATAAGGGGTCTCATTGGTGTAGTCCATTTGAATCTCTAAACAAACTAGCAGGTGAACCATTTATGAGGATGGAGAAGGAAGTCGTTTCAACACATTGACGCATGGTATTCATCCATTTGGTTGAGAACCAGAGCATATTCATCAGCTTCCACAAGTAATCATAATCAACATGACCATAGGATTTGCTTATGTCTATCTTCATGCAGGCCTTAGCATTAGATCTTTTGATATTAAAATCATTTACGAATTCAGTCACCAATAGAGAGAAATCAACTATTGTCCTTCCCTATACAAAAGCATTTTGTTCCTCAGAGATGATGTGTGGCAGCACCTCTTTCAGTCATATGGATAGAAGCTTGGATATAATTTTATATAACACAGATAAACAAGCTATCGATTTGTAATCACCCATCTCCATAGCCTCTTTCTTCTTGGGTATTAGCTTGATAAAGCAATGGTTAACTGCTCTAACCATATTACCACCCTTCAAGAACCATCTCACAGCTTCATAGATGTCCTTATTAATAAGAGGCCACATATGTTGGAAGAATTTGTTGTTAAACCCATCTGGACCGGGTGCTTTATTAGGATTAATAGTCATCAAGGCATCATGGATCTCCTTATCAATAAGGTCCTTGTCAAGGTTGTAATTCATTTGCTTAGTAATTTTGCTCTGAATTATGATGCCTCTCGTCTATTTCTCCATTGTGATCTTGTTATAATACTTATAGAAGTAATCAATAGCCTGTACTGATATCTCCTCTCTGCTTCTGGCCATCTAACGATGTTTGTTGATGAGCTCCTAGATCGTGTCTCTCATCTCCGCCTTTTTAATGACTGTGTGATAAGCACGGGTGTTTCTGTCCCCATCTTGTATCCATCTAATATTTCTTCATTGCGAAAGGAAAGACTCCTGATCTTTCTCCATTTCATTCATCCTTTTTTCTTTTTGTCTCTCATTTTCAATAGCTTCATGTGACATCAGGTTAAGCCTCTACCACGTTGTGGCCTCACGAAACTCCTCTTTGGCTTTTCTAAGAAGGTTAGGGATATTCACCTTCTATCTTGCCCACTCTTTTAGGTTGCTTTTTGTGAGTTGTAATTTCTTAAGCACCACAAACATTGGGTTCCCATAAACCGTAGTATTCAAGCTTTTCTCCACCTCTTCCTTGAATCCATTCCACCCTCACCATAGGTTGAGGAATCTAAAAGGTCTACTCAGTTGCTTTGTGTTCGTGAGGAACACCCTCATCCAGGCGTGATCGCTAAACGAGTGTCCATCCATGCTAATAGTAGCATAGGGGAAGGCATCCAACCAGGCTTCATTAACAAGTCCCCTGTTAAGTAGGCTTGTAATTCTTCTTTTATGATTCTGTTTGTTAGACCAAGAAACTATGCCTCCATATCTATTCAACTCAAGGAGGTTAGCATCTTCAATGGCATTATTGAAGTTTTCCAGTATTCTATCTGGAACTCTCAATCCACCATGTTTTTCTCTAGCTTTTCTAGTGTTGTTGAAGTCTCCCAACATCAACCAAGGAATCTCATCTTTGGCGATTTCTTTTATGGTCCTCCATAATCTTTCTCTATCTATATCAAGGTTTTCTCCATACACTCCCAAGATTATACAAGAGAATCCACCCCTATTAAAGAAGGTGATCATCATAATCTGGCCTGTCTTTTATATCAACTCAACCTGCCAACAAGCAGGGTTCCACCCCATCACAATTCCTCCTCCATCACATTCTATCAGGTTGGATAAATAGCCCCACCCTTCTGGAAAAATGGTGTTTATTCTATCTGTCGTTCTCCTCTTGATTTTTGTTTCAAAATAGAATATTATTTCTGCATCCATAACACTAATGATCTTCTTCAACTTACCATGCGTCTTGAGCAGGGATGTGCCTCACACATTGCATGCGAGCATACTCATCTAGTCTCCTTGTTTCCCCCTTCCTCCGCCAGACTCGGGGGTTCCCTTCTTCATTCCTTTTATTGTTGTACTCCTTGTCTATCTTGGGCTCCTACTTCTGTTACTTATTGTTGGAATATCTTGGTTTTCGATATTCTCAAGTGCTACAAATGGGTTGCCATCAATGCAGATGTCTTCACTGACTTCATTCTCTTTATGAGGAGAATTGTTATTATCAGGTGGGTCAAGCAAACCTACAACCACCTCCCCTTCTTCAATAACTATGGCTTCTTGTATGCTATCAGCCTCTGTAGTCACTATCCCTTTATCAAGGTTGTTGCTAATAATCATTTCTTTCTGTCTAGTTTCTCTAGCTTTTCCACTGTGAGACGATCTGACTTGTGGAGGAGGTCTGCTTTGGCTAAAGCCTGCTCTCCTTGCCCCTCTTTTGTTCACGCGATGATCCTTCACTAGATCTCTTCCCTGCATCAAAGGAGGTTCTTGATGAACCTCACGGAGTCCTGGGCATAGACCAGTGGAGTGTCTAAACACCCTGCAACTATCTCATCTCTATGGAAGCACAACATACAACACCTTCACCTCCAGAGCTTTGCCATCTAACATAGACACCATCACTGAGGGAGGGGGAGTCCTTTCTGCGTTGAGGCCCACGCAGATGTGGGTGGATCCTTCCATCTCCCCTCTTGTCCATAAATCTATGACTATGCATTCCCCAATGCCGCAAGAAATTATAGAGATAGCCCTCCCGGTCCAGTAGTGACCAACCTACGGTAGAGTGACCCAGATCATCATAGACGTCAGGGCAGCACGCCTAAGATCCACATCAGGGGTCCATCATCTAGACAACACCAGCTGGTTGTTGAAGAACCAGGGGCCCTGCTCCAGCGGCGTCGCCATATCTCCCTCCAGTGCAAAGCATGCAAGGAAGAGCCCCCCTGTCATAGCTGAGAGATGAAGGTCTCCCTTTGGCCGCCAATTCTTCAGCATCCAACCATGAATCTATTCCCTGATGGCCCTCTTCCCCTTGATCTGGACAATGATCGAGCATTTATGGTACTCGTCCATTGCCATCACCACAGGTTCAGAGAAAGTCATCCAAGGTCTCGAATCGCCCTCTTTGAACTCTGGCACCTTCATGTCGCCCGACATCATTAGAGGCTTGAAATTCCGGTGGACAGCCCTGTGTTTGGAGATGATCTCAGCCCATGATCGCCGCACTGTGACATTTATCTTCGGATTGTGCCAATCTGGCGGCAATTTCTCAGAGGAGGTGGAGGCCTGGGTGGAGGAGGCCGCCCCGCCTTGGTCGACCCCCATTACGGGTCCGACCCAGAGAACATGCGATGTAGATCCGACCTAGAGCACATGCGATGTAGAGAAGGAACGAAGGAAGAGTTTAGAGAGAGAACTTATTGATTGGTTTTGAACAATTCTAGGTATTCAATACTCTTGGTCATATCTTATCTATGTTGAACCACTCACATGATTTTTTAATAACTTCGGTTTAATGCTACATTGATTAAGAACAAGCAACATCTCACAGCTAGGGGTGTTTTGGTTTGCTTTTTTCATATCATATAATGCATGTACTCCAGAACTTAATTATTAGTCTTCCTCATTATAATTGATATTTTACATTGTGTTACTCATTTAACTTAGATTTTTTTGTAATTCATGTAAATTTGAGCTTATATATGTAGTGGTATTTTCACATAATTGATGATTTGGAAGCCATATAGACTTCATCTACCACGTGCATGAGAAATTCAACCTTTAAACTTTTTGGTCAATCTTTTTTCATAACGCCATGAGGTGTTTCGTTATTGTGACGTCATTTTTCCTTCTTAGAGTGCTCCAAGGTGACTTTACTACGTGTAGCATATTGTGTTCGTCTTGGAAAAAACGTATCACATCTTGTTATTTCCACCCATCAAAGAATCTTTAGGTTACGTGGAATTTCCTCTTCGGTTACATTGTGTCCTACGTCAAACTCTTCAAACACTTCAGCATTGCATAGAGTTATGGCGTGTCTAGACACCAACATGTCATGTGCCCGTATGTAATTGCCTCACAAAGAGCTAACACAGAACATATCCAGATATCGACAGGATGTGTCGTGTTACCAGTTCAAATTCAAACAATCCAGTACAAACAAGTGACATGGACACTATGTCACTTGGGATACACTTTTTCATTGTAAACTTGAACATACACTATAAATTTTTGGATTATATTTTGTTATAAGGATTCAAACGTTTTATTTTGTCAAATAAATCATCAAAAGTTATAAGCAAACTATTTTTCTCTCAAATCAAATAATCTTCACCTACTACCTAATAAATGCTTTACCACATCATCATCCTGTCCCCCATCTTTTGGTCCTTTTTAATGATTCTCTTCTCCAGCCACCATATTTACACCCATGTATTACCCTAAAATTATCCTACAGTGTCACATCCACACCAGTATGTAAAACCGGTTTTTCTCAACAATATCAGTTCCCCCCGCGCGAGCGTTTCTAACCTGCATGATAAACAAGCAATATATACATGTTGATCCATATTCGTGCGGATAACGACACAGCTCTGTACGGCACGCCAGTGCCCCGTCAGGCATCAATCTACATGATAAACAAGCAAGAAATGTATCTTGATGTGGATTCATTCAGATAACGACACAGCTGTGTACGGCAGCTTCCTGGAAGTGATACTACCTTAAGGACAAAGGATATTATAGTTAAGGGGCAGCATCTACGGTCTGTTCCATCTCCTGTTTAGTGCGCAAGCAGTTTCCACGGCAAAAACAGGGTTCAAAGCAGTCAAAGTTAAGGGTGGTCTAGGTAGTTCGCTGGCATCGCTGGCTATTATAATGTCAAGAAAACAATTAGAGGAATCAAACTTCTTTTTCATCGGAATCCTGTGACAGACAACATCACATTATATTCTACTAGAACATAGCATTAATAGGGCAGGCTATACTATTTATATATACTAGCATTGTCGATCGCGTATCTCTCCCTGCGGTCGTGCCATAGATATCGGTCTATCTTATTCAAGATCGGCTCACCTCCCTAACCTCCTGCACACCTTCCTTGTTCTTTGCGTATCCTTTTTGAACAAGAAAACCAGAAAGGTTAAGTATAATTGTAGTTATGCAAGCACAGCGGAGCTGACGATACAGGCATGCACATTATGACTGAGATGGCCATCCTTCAGTTTTGAACTAGTTTGGATGAAACACACAGACTTTAAAACCAACACATCCCCTAGAACCCGGAACGAGCATCCTCAGAAACATCAAATCAATTCTAAAATATCTTTGATAACACACAGAAAAACCATAGAGGGAAAGAATCACAACTTTCATTCTTGACAGTGAACCCAGTGTCGACCCAGTCCACATCCTTGCCATTGAGACTGACTTCGAAAACCTCAGCCTTCAAAATGAAATCATGTGTAAGTAAAGATCCAAAACTAGATGGATGAAAGAGGGAGATAGAAATACCATATTCTTTCACAAACGATGTATTGATAAAACCAAAATCAACTCCATTAATATCATGGATACTCCAGGACAACACAAGCAATAGACACATCATCACATCACACATTGTACAACACTTCCAGACACTTTCGATGACAATCACCATATCTCCCCTTACTTACATATTCACTGGAAGACCCTATGTCCTAGCTGCATCCAATATCCCTTCCATCTTATCGAACCATTCACTAAGAAAGGACTCAAACATGATGTATATTAACTTGGAGCTGACAACTCCCCAACAGCTGATGGCATTAGTGTTGGGTTCTACCGGCACATGTGGGACCATATCAGATGAGATTATATAAATTTTCTTTGATACATCTCGCATCATAATGACATCAGTCCACAGATTGGAATCCTTAACCAAACACATATTGTGCTGATAAAAAATTGATCATCCAACACTTCTTCACCACTTCTGACCCATTAGTCTCATTAGCTCATCCTATAAGACTATCGTTAAAATTCTCTGTACTCGTATGAAAATATTTTTGGATGGAACTATTGGAAATAACAAAGCCCATTGCTTCATGTAATAAACATTCAATACACATACATTATTGTTAGTGAAACCATTCAATCATGACACCACATAAAAAACCTCTTCTTGCTATCAAATTGGACATAGGAAAGACTTTTGATAACATCAACTAGAATTGTCTCTATCAATGCACAGAAGGATATGGATTCCCATATACATGGATCCAATAGATTCATTCATTTATATCCACCTACAAATTTTCCACCATCGTCAGTGGATCACCTTTAGGATATTTTTAGAGTTCCAACAGACTCAGACAAGGTGACTTACTTTCCCCCTATCTTTTTCATACTTGTTACATCCATCCTTAAAAATGTGATCAAACTTGATACACAACATGGATTGACTAAATTTCCACTTGTATGAAAAGAGAAAATCATCAAATACACTAATTATATCATTATCTTCATCCACCTTGATGACACCAGTGTTACCAATACCATCCACATCTAAGGTATCTTTCCATACACTTCGAGACTCAAGTTTAATCGTCATTAATCCGTGATCAATGTCGCACATGTGAAACTAAGTTGATTCAACAATACCAAATTCTTCTCAACTACAAAATTCAAGACTTTTCATTCATTTATCTCGGACATCCTATCTCTTCACACTGCTACCTAAATCCATGTGGAACCCTATCATCTCTATACTCAACAACCGCCAGTCATCATGGAAAAAAAACTTTGTTAGTTCAGCTGGTAGACTCACACTTATTAACAACTCCCTCACCTCACCGACTAGCTATTACTTGTGGCATATTCTCCTCCCAGAAAATATACACAATATCATTGATATAATCCATAAAATTTTTCTCTCAAAACATTTAGGAAACAAAACCTATTTGGTAAATTGAGATACCATTAGTTCACCAAAAAAATGATGGGAGGGGCATCATAAACATCAAAACACATGTTGTGACAAAGTGGAATTTAGCATTATTATGAATTAATTACTCTTTTGACCTCATTTTACCTAGTAATGGTCTCAAATTATTTTTCTTATCTTCTTAATAAATTTTGAGACTCAAACTCAAAATATGGTGATCAATGTGAACCTTATACACATTATAACACCACAAATTTGATTAAATCATCACATTGCCTAAAGAATAAAATTGTCAAACATAATTCATCATTTAGTTCTCAAACTCTTTCGAAATATTCTCCACATTGTTTTGAAGTTGTGGTCCAAATTTGAGAATAATTGGACATTGCTACGATTTACTATGAATTCTTGAAGTTTATGTATTGAAAATCCCTTTTTTCCCTTTTATTTGCCTTCTTATATGGATTTGTCCATGTCATTGATCCGTGGAATGAAGCAGGGGCACTCCTCGGCCCTTGGATCTGCTTCTTGTGGATCCAGGTGTGATCCAATGACCATCAAGTCATCTTCTACCTCTCACTTATTGTGGGGAGGAGTAAATGAAGAGTGAACAATGAGATCTCGCGCCTAAGACCCCGATTCAAAATTCTCATCGAGAGGAAATGTTCCCCTTGCGATTTTGTGCTCACCAAACCCTATTTTGGCTAGTTTTCATACACCAATATGCCAACAAAACATTTCTCTTGGCTAGCCTTCACACTCCAGCGGCCATGGCTAAGTTCTACATCTCGATTAGCCCTAAACCTAATATGAGTGCTATAAAAGGATCCCCAATGGACCGCCATAGTCACACCTTGCAAGAATCCTTGCTCTTTCTCTCTATTTTGGCCTCACACTTCCCCAATTTTGCCTTCATCCTCCTGCAGTTTGGACGACACCACCACCTAGCCCGTTTGGGCATTCCCTATTCTGGTCACCTCGCCTCCAATAAACACCTCCTAACGCTCCATAAAGTTGTGGTGAACTCCCCTAGCCTACTCGTGACCTTCCTTGCCCTCTCCTGCTCCCAAAGTTGCTCCATACCGACCATCCCCAATGCCCTATTCTTGGGCTCACCCGAGACCTATGTGGGTGAGGGGAAAGGTTCCCCGAACCAACGGTCCAGGAGATACCAGAGCTTGTCCAAAGGCCTAGTTAGACTAGTGATTTGACTGGCCAAAGTGAAGGGTTGAACTGGCAAAACCAAGGACTGAACTGGACTCTGAGCAAGAGGGTCACCTCACCTACTTGAATCAATCCTAGCATTAAATTATGCATCAGACGATCTTGAATTTTCCTTATCAAAAGTATTTTTGCTCCCTCTTTGACAAATATTCAACTAAATAGTCAGATCTCTATTTAATCATAGAAAATGCATCATATCTCCAAATATATCAGAATTGTAGTGCATTTTCATCAAAAAAATCAAATGAAACCATTAAAATTACTTGTGAGGCCTGATTTTAATTGATATATCTAAATATTCATCTATTGCTTATGTAATTGGTCTAAATGACTCTATTTGTGGTTAATCTTGACTAAACACTGAAAATCCTAATTCTTGACTCTAATGATCATATTGAGACTATAAAATAATAATTGACCCATTAATGATAGATTTATATTTTTTGACTTGATTCAATCTTGATTATAAGGAATATGAGTAATCTTGATATTGATCTTAATCTTGCAAAACACTTGATATAGTTTTGACCCATCAATCTGATCTTGATTATATTAAGTGTAATGATGATAATATAGAAAGTGGCGATGCCTTGGATAATGATCATAGATTAGGGTTAACACATATGATCCTAGAAACCTATGAAAGTCATTCATACCCGAAAATACTTGATATGTGAAATCATGTTGGACATTTCGAAATATTGGTTGATTATAAGTGAATGACCCAACCCTGAGGTTGACATAGGATAAGTGTAACCCTAATCTTGAATATTGAAACATGATTTTCAAATATCATGTTCATGACCCTTGATCCAAACATTTTATTTTAGGATCTAAATCGAAGGGTCGACCTATTACTAGTGGATCTATACTCGAAATCCTCAGTGAAAGGTATGCTATTATATAACTCTTCCTTGATTGTATTGAAGATACTTTTATGTATCTATTGATTGTATACTTGGTTACTTACTTGGATGAGCTACTGTTCCCTATGATTAGTCTTCTATTTTTCTATACTGTATTTTGAAAAAAATGAAACATTAATTGCATGCCCATTATGACTGCATGTATATTGATAATGATGATGTTGATAATGTTGATAATGTCGATATTGAGTGCAACAACCCCCTCATTTGGAGGTGGGACTTGTACATTGGCCTCCTATTTCCCTATGGGGAGAAGGAGCCAAGTGACCTTCCCCATCGTGTTGGGGTAACAAAGTCACACAAAAGACATAAGAATGCTTATTTGATTACAACATAATGGGAACACATAATAAAAATTAAATCGTTGAATAACAAACATTTTGTCGAATGATATTGGTTTTGGAAATCCTTTGTTATTCTTTTGATTATAAGTCCTGCTAAGTATATTCTTTTGTTATAAACTAATTTACTTGATTTTGATAGCGTATCGTGCAATTGCATGATTGTGTCTTGATTTTCTTGATTTTAGGTAGTAGAAATGGAATATTGAATAAGATCGCTTCTGCACTCTATATACTTTGATGACAAAGACAAATCGAGTATATCTCCATATTGTGTTAGTTGTTCTTTAAATATCTAGATGTTTGAGTTATTATTTCTTATTGTATATTCCAATGTGATAGATCATATTGGGCCACTCAGGGACGGGCGCTTCAATCCCTTTACCACTGTCAAGGCAGTGAAATTGGGATTGGGGTAAAAATTGTTCCGTGACAGTTGGTATCAGAGCCTACACACTCCCATATACTTTAAGTAAATAATTTCTCAAGTCTCGTACACCCAAGAAACCCTAAAGTCCATAATGGTGAAAATTGAGGTGTCTAGTCTCGGGGTCCTGGCATAATTTCTCCTATCTGTCTTCACAGTGGCTGAGATCCCCTACTTTACCTAGCCTCAATTGATCCAGAATCGAACATAAAGGTTCTCTTGTGAAACACTAGAGAGTCTTCTAGCATCTCACCTCTTCTTTAAGGACTACCCAAGCCACCCATGTAGATGAAGAATAGGTAGTCTTCTCATCTCCTCATGTGGTCCTTTCTTGTGACCTTTTACCACATGATGTCTCGATTATGGGTAGCTTATGCATTGGAATAATGAATATCACTAAATCTTGAAAGTGGATACCATGATCTGACCTAAATTTGAAAACTCGATTTTGATCAATTAAGTTTTAAACCAAATACTCATGTATGGCCTCTTCATGAAGACTTAATTGGACCAAAACTTGACTACCTGTTTGCTTTGTTTGAGGTAAACATTGATAATTTTGATTTGGTGAAATAAGGATGACTTATATCTTATACCTCATTGTTGACGAGGTATCTATTTGATTAATATTCATGTTGCACTATTATTGATTAAACCTCACACATAGTTAAGCGAACTTTTTCTCTATTTGATACACAACATGATTATGCCATCAAATTATTAATCCTAATGACTCACAAAATCATGATGTAAGACTATGATGCAAAATCCAATTTCCCTATTGACTATTGATGTCTTTTGCAATCTCAATTTTGATATGATGAGAATAGACATGAATCATACACCTATTTTCAATTTATATCACTACATTGATCATGAAAGGAAAGGAATGCAAATATTAATTTGACTTTATAAAATTATGGCATTATTGCACTATTATGATCTTGAATTTTTATCTCATTACCTTATGGAATATGATTTAATCATGGATACTCTCCCTATTTTGGATCGTGACCAATGTAGGTAATGTTCTAACTTAGGGTAGTAGTTGACTTATGACTCCCCTAACCTAAGCCACATCCCTATTATGACTACCTCTAAGTTTTCATCCTATTGGTTATTTAGAGTTTGGAAAGGTATTTCCTTCCACCCAATTTTGACTGGTTAACCTAAGCCTAATAGGTTAAACCCATGGTTGATACTCGATCTTGAATATTGATTTGATAATGATCTTGATATATTACAATATTGACTATAGCTTGTGGTTGACTTCCTAGATAGACCTAGGTGTAGATCATTCATCAACCTTGGATACAATGATAATGAAATCTTGATATGTTGCTCGAATATTCCTTGAATATTGTTTCTCAAAATTGTATATAGATGAGTGATCCCCCAAGCTCTAAATAGGAATCTAAACCCTGAGTTCAAAATTCTGGACCTATGACTTTGGATGTCCAAAAATCTTGATTCTTGATACTGATATATAATAATGTGACTGACGATTATCAAATCTCAATATTGATACAAATCCTATGTTCACATTTTTTTTTTGATCTATAGATCATACTAGATATTTCACTAATGACGTAAAAATCCCAAATCTTGTAATTTTTTAAATGATGACTATTTTGACTATCTCAATTTATGACTTAGGGTTTAGCTCTCATTAGGACTAGGGTGGGACCTCCCATTAATTTTGAGCTCGAAAATCATGATATTGAAAGTATGATGTTGTCTAAAAATTGTTGAAATATGAAATCTCAAGTCATGGGTGTTTAACCCCACCTAGGCCAATGTAGAAGCTAATACCCTAAGATTTTGGGATTGAAAGTCACCTTGTACACTTGATTGAAGAACTCTATTTGTTTGGCCTAAATATGATCTCTCCAAATTTGTGATCAATAGATGTTTTCCATATTTGTGACTCATATTATGACTCTGAATGATTATGTATAGACCTTGATACTCAATTGCTCGATGATAAATGGTATTGATACCAATTTGGTTATGATATGAAACATGGCAATTCAATTACGATTATTGGATTACTTGAAATTTGAGGACATGATTTTGATTTTATACTTAAGGATACTCCTATATCTGAGGAAATGACTTAGGTTGAATAATCCCAATGTTTTAGGTTTTTTTGAATTTTGGGGACAAAATTCCTTTCTAAGGAGGGAAGGATGTGACAAAGTGGAATTTAGCATTATTATGAATTAATTACTCTTTTGACCTCATTGTAACTACTAATGGTCTCAAATTATTTTTCTTGTCTTCTTAATCAATGTTGAGACTCAAACTCAAAATATGGTGGTCAATGCAAACCTTATTCACATTATAACACCACAAATTTGATTAATTCATCACTTTGCATAAAGAAAAAAAATTTCAATAAAAATTCATCATTTAGTTCTCAAATTCTTTCTAAATATTCTCCACATTTTTTTGAAGTTGTGATCCATATTTTAGAACAATTCAACATTCCTACAATTTATTATGAATTCTTGAAGTTTATGTATTGAAAACCCCTTTTTTCCCTTTTATTTGCCTTCTTATATGTCTTTGTCCATGTCATTGATCCATGGAATGAAGTAGGGGTGCTCCTCGGCCCTTGGATCTACTTCTCAAGGATGTAGGCAAGATCCAATGACCATCAAGTCATATTCTACCTCCTATTGATTGCGGGGAGGAGTAAATGAAGAGTGAACAGTGAGATCTCATGCCTAAGACCCCGATTCGAAATTCTAATGGAGAGGAAATGTTGCCCTTGTGGTTTCGCACTCACCAAACCCTATTTTGGCTAGCTTTCATAAACCATTATTCTGCCAAAATGTTTCCCTGGGCTAGCCTTCTCACTCCAACGACCATGGCTAAATGCTAGATCTCGATTAGCCCTAAACCTAATCCAAGTGCTACAAAAGGATCCCCAATGGACCGCCATAGTCACACCTTGCAAGAACCCTTGCTCTTGCTCTCTGTTTTGGCCTCAAACTTCCCCAATTTTTCCTTTTTCCTCCTGCAGTTCAGATGGCACCGCCACCCAGCCCGTTTGGGTGTTCCATGTTCTTGTCACCTCGCCTCCAATAAACACCTCCTAGTGCTCCACAGAGTTGTGGCGAACTCCACCAGCCTACTCGCGACCTTCCTTGCCCTCTCCTGCTCCCAGAGCTGCTCCATGCTGACAAGCCCATCTTCCCTATTCTTGGGCTCATGCGAGACCTATGTGGGTGAGGGGAAAGGCTCCTCAGACCATCGGTCCAGGAGATACCAGAGCCATCTCAAAGGCCCAACTAGACCAGTGATTTGACCGCCAAAGTAAAGGGCTGAATAGGCCAAATCAAGGACTGAACCAGACCCTGAGCAAGAGGGCCACCTCACCTACTTGAATCAATCCTGGCCTTAAATTGTGCATCGGACGATCCTGAATTTTCTTTATCAAAGGTATTTTTGCTCCCTCTCTGACAAATATTCAACTAAATAATCTGATCTCTGTTTAATCATAGAAAATGCATCATAGCTCCAAATATATCGAAATTATAGTGCATTTTCATCAGAAAAATCCAATGAAACCATTGAAATTACTGGTGAGAACTAATTCTAAATGATTTTCATTGATATATCTAAATCTTGATCTATTACTTATGTAATTGGTCTAAATGACTCTATTTGTGGTTAATCTTGACTAAACACTAAAAACCCTAATTCTTGACTCTAATGTTCATATTGTCATTCTAAAATCATATTGAACCCATTAATGATCTAGATTTATATTTGTTGACTTGATTCAATCTTGATTATAAGGAATATGAGTAATCTTGATATTGATCTTAATCTTGCAAAACACTTGATATAGTTTTGACCCATCAATCTGATCTTGATTATATAAGTACAATGATGATGACTTGGATAATGATCATAGATTATGGTTAACACATTTGATCCTAGAAACCTAGGAAAGTCATTCACACTCAAAAATACTTGATACATGAAATCATGTTGGACATATTGAAATATTGGTTGATTATAGGTAAATGAACCAACCCTAAGGCTGACATAGGAAAAGTGTAACCTTAATCTCAAATATTGAAACATTATTTTCAAATATCATGATCTTGACCCTTGATCCAAACATTGTATTTTAGGATCTATCTCGAAGGGTCGACCTATTACTAGTTGATCTATACTCAAAATCCTTGGTGAAAGGTACGCTATTATATAACTCCTCCTTGATTGTATTGAAGATACTTTATGTATCTATTGACTGTATACTTTTCTACTTACTTGGATGAGCTACTATTGCCTATGATTAGTCTTCTATTTTTCTATACTATATTTTGAAAAACATGAAAACATAAATTGCATGCCCATTATGACTGCCCGTATATTGATAATGATGATGATATTGATAATGTTGATATTCAGTGCAACAATCCCCTCATTTGGAGGTGGGACTTGTACATTGGCCTCTAATTTCCCTAAGGTGAGAAGGAGCCTAGTGACCTTCCCCATCACGTTGGGGTAACAAAGTCACACAAAATATGTAACCATGCTTATTTGATTACTATATAATGGGAACTCGTAATAAAAATTGAATTGTTGAATAAAAAACATTTTTTCGAATGATATTGGTTTTGGAAATCCTTTTTTATTCTTTTGAATGTAAGTCCTGCCAAGTATATTCTTTTGTTATAAACCGATTTACTTGATTTCAATAGCATACCATGAGATTGCATGATTTTGTCTTGATTTTCTTGATTTTAGGCAATACAAATGGAATAATGAATAAGATCGCTTCTGCACTCTACATACTCTGATGACAAAGACAAATCGTATATATCTCCATATTGGGTTATTTGTTCTTTAAATATCTAGTTCTTCGAGTTATTATTTCTTATTGTATATGCCAGTGTGATAGATCCTATCGGGCCACTTAGGGACAAGTACTTCAATTCCTTTACCACTATCTAGGCAGTGAGATTGGGATTGGGGTAAAAATGGTTCTGTGACACATGCCATCTTATTGATCCTTAAAATTGTGGAAATACCATGTTCCAATCGAAAATGCATATGGAAAGGACACATTCTTGATAAATACTATCGTGACATAAATTCTTGGTGGAACATAAACCACAGAATAGTGTCACTACTATGGAAACACACGATATGACACACTATATTAAAAACTATATTATCACACCACCATATACTATCAAGAATAAATTTTTCACTGACCCCTAGTTTCATGGACAACCCATCACCCATCATATCATAACCTCCATATCTTCCATCTATATCCAACATCACCACTAGGAAAGCATTAACACTTCTAGGGTGTCAACATGATAACATTCTAAAGAGAACTCTCACCATATTATTTTTACATAGTACCTATACAAGACTTTACAACAACCTTAAAACAAATAGTGAAAATCGCATTTCACATATTTGGGGACCCACTCATACTCGCCACTTGCATATAATTTATTCATTTAATTAGGACATCTTTGTCCTTCCAAACTCATTTGGGGAACATCAAAGGACCACTCAAAATTAAAATATTCATTTGGTTTATCTAGTATGATAAATTCCTCACTGACAACAATATGAAAAAAGACATACTATGCACTCTACATGAGGAAACTACTATATTGCTTTATCTGTTACCTGATAGATACTGATCAGAGAGATCAACTTTTAATCCATAGACTATGCACACATCCATCCAACATATGTTCCTCTATACACAACCCAAACATCATGATAATCACATTAAAACAACATTATTGGTACCCTTATATGATGATTTGGATTGAGAGAAACAATACAAGATTTAACATACAATATAATAAAAATAATGCGCTCATCTGAAAGATCACAAATTCATACAACATGTTTTTGCTTCGCACATCCACATGACATTATGGAGTACAGTAAGAATATGATCATCCATTGGTAACTTTTTGAGACAAAACAACGAAGAAGAGAACTTACACCATTTAGGAGATCCTTGTTGTGACTAATTATTTCTGACATATTTAATTCACTTCATCCCAAATGCCTATTATCTGGGTGCCTCCCCATTATTGCTCTACCACCTTATTTTTGGTTTCATCGTTAGGGTCTATACTCATAGCTATAATGGCATTCATGGGGCTACCATTACTATGATGCATACCACCTTAGTTAGGCTCCAGTGACCTTCTCCTTCTTTCCTCGAAGTAAACCTTGCCTTGCCCAGGTTGTTTTCGGTTATGAATCCATCCAGGTTCTTGTCTAGGCGGACTCGGCGGCGGTAGGGTGCTCTTTGGGTGTCTTGGTCCTCCTCTGTCCGCCCCGGCTGGCAGCGGGTCTCTGCTTGTCTACCGTGTTGGTCCCCCCATGGGGTACTAGGTGGCTAGTGGGGATTTTGCAGGGGATACTCCCTCCCTCATCACTGATGGGCGTGCTGATAGGCGGACGAGGGTTTTCCCTGCCCTATCGGAAGCTCCTTCTGGGCGGCCCTCCGCTGGAGTTGGGTTCCTCAACGGGCATCTGGAATTGCTCCTGTTTTGTTCTACGTAGGGCTTCTCCATCGACATCACTGATCTTCTATCATGTTGGCATCCTTGTCGGCGGATGGGCCCTGGCAGCATCCTCCAAGCTCGATGGAGTTTCCTCCTCTAGGATCTAGCAACATCCTCCTCGCCCTGTAGGTGTCCGATGAGGTTCTTCCTCATCTACCTTCCTTCGGCTACTTTGGTAGCAGGGTGGCCGATGAATGGCAGCAGGGTGGCCGATCTAGTATGCGTGGTGGAGTTTTGTTCTTTGTCGTACACTTAGAATCCCATGATGTGTTCGACGGAATGCTCTATGCACAGTGAGCTGTTTAACAACCTGTCAAGTGCTCCTGTGCTAGCTGTCAGGGGTTCTGCTTCGGTGGTTCCTGGAAGTAGCTGGACGCTTCCTTGTTATCTTGCTGGTCATGGGTTCTCCCAGGTCCTGCTATGGACTGATCGCCGACGGTCTGAAGGTGTTCCATGTCCTGCCTCTTTGGGTAAGGGCACGACTGTGTCTAGTGTTTGGTTGTCGAGGTTCCAAATGAGGCCATGATCTAGTTAATTGGTGTTATCGATAGCAGGCTTTCTCTGGTTTTGCTGTAGGTGTCTTTGCTATTTGTATTATCTCTAGGTAGGTGAGATGAATGTCAGAGGCTCTATGATGGCTGAAGTTCAGCTATAGCAGCTAAAGGAAGTTTGTTTGAGGTTGTGCTTTGAAGCTACTTCAGGTGCCTTATTTGGTCCTCTACCCAGTGAAGTAATGACCAGGTGCAGTTGGTTCATTTCTTCAGGAGGGAGACAAGATGTGGCAGACTTGTCTCCTTTATGTGAGTCTCTTGTGTTCCATCTAAGAAGACTGGCTAGGAGATGGGATTGGGGACATCTAACATGTTTGAGTTGGCAGCCGAGGTGTAGTTCATATAGGCATTTTTGTGGGTGTTTTGATTGGTCATGTTTGTTCTTTCTCCTCCCCTGTTTGCTCCTTTTGGTTAGTTTGGAGCCTGTCTTTTCTTTTGACCCTTCTTAGTTTGGAATTTTTTTTGGGGGGTCCTGTAAACCCTCTTTGTTATTTTGAATGTCTTCATCCCTGGTTGTAAAGGGGCGCATTATATGTACCTAATGTTTTTGGAATTATATAGTAACACACTTTTTGACCGACCAAAAAAAAATTCATTTGTATGTTAATTATTAATTAATATATAAACTTTTCATGAAAGGAAATAATTGAAATGGCCAGGTATGAGGTAGTGTCAATAGTGATTCACAATGAAAATTTTCACAAACTATAAACTATTGGAGATAACCTACTTCGTCTTTGATGAAGAGTTGTGTTAGGTAAATTATAGGAATGTCCAAATAAATTTGTGATGAGATATAATAGTATAAATTAAAATTAGATGTATATCAGAATATGGTATGCCAATAGGATCACTACAATTAATGGAATTTTCACTAATCTTGCACATGATCCCACCCATAGTCGTCCTACCACATATAATGATATCTAAGACTTATGTCATGATTATGATGTGAGTGTGAGATTATAGTTGCAAGTAACCTCTATAATTCTGTATGTAAGTGTAGAATAAAATAAATAGAAAAACATAAATCAAGATAGTTGCAAGGCACAATATGGAGAAAGGAAATTGCCTATTTTGAAAATAATAAAAGAACATGTATGTATGTTTTTATCAATGAAACCCAATCCTATATATAAGTTAGGGGACTTTTACAAACTTGGTACATAAGAATTCATGGGGTTCAAACATTGTTTGGGACTCAAGCATGCTTGAGACTCAAGAAAACACATATGGACCAAGACACTTATGTCTATTTCCATAATTAACTAAATAATATTTTGAACTCTCGCCCTCAAGTTGGGTGTATATATCATGTAAGATCAACTTATACCTTATCACTTAAAGGCGACTCATACTAACAAAATTTGTGAATATATATGTCAACTAATCATCTATTGGAATTTAAGGAGTTGAAACTTGTTAGAATTATTGTAATTTAGTTTAGTATATATAATTCAGTTTATTATATCTTATGAGCCTATTTTTCTTGGCCTAATAGGGTTGAGTTTGCTTCCTTGTAAGTGCCTCCTTACTTATCAATTTAGGAGGGAAGTTTTCCATTCACAAATAAAATTATATCCAATTTGCCTCCAATATTATCATCTAGATGGTATTATAGCATCAATCCTGACCTAGCGAGTAGGAGAAATGTGATGCCCCATGCCACACAAGTGAGATTACTCAAAACAGAATCGCAGAAGAAATATTAAACAAACAGATTACTAGAAAGTACTAAAATGAAAACCGTTTTCATGAGATTGTCAAACAACAAAAACTTTTACATACGACTCCTTTCATGCCTCAAAGCACTTGTTGTATGTACCATCAACTTGTTACCAGAAAACCTATTCCATAACATATATACATATATCCACTACATCTGTACACAAAAGGGCACACAAGCCAACCACATATCGAAAGCTCGATCACAAAACATCCACATAATGTCCCCCAGGACCTGAGTGTATAGGGACGACTCCAGGACTCTAACAAAAAAAGACATCCAACAACACTTTCAACCTTGTCAGCTACTGCCTCTCTTGTTGCTCCTCAACCTTGGCTACACAATCTCTACCTCCGCGTGCACGTACACCTAAAAAGGATGTGGGAAACCCATAGAGTGAGATTCCAAATATCAGCGGGAGATATAACTCTCCACCATCTCTATAATTATCACATATAAGGTAATTAAAGTAGCAATAAAGTTACAACTATAAGAGGTAGGTATTCATTTTTAATAAGACGATCAATTATTGTTGAATTATGAAACATCTTAACACTTTAAAAGGAATATGAAGAACATGTATATTTCTTATCAATAATATTTCACAAAAAAAAGAAAGGCCTCATCTAATGTTTCCATATTTGATCCTATACCAATATACTACATGATCGTTTATGTATTTTAATATTCCCTGAGGTTTTGAGTCGTACTGGCCAAATCCAACCGATCACTGCTAAGTCAAAATTGGTTCCATACTAGGTCTAGAGGAAGAGACAGAATCCACAACCTCACCACCTCATGGTCAGTACACAAGTGAATCATACAGTGACGTTATCAGTCATACTGCTTCCAGTGACATATAGTCTAGTTGTGCAAAGCTAGCCTGCCTTGGTACATGTCATGACGCTAGTGAAATAGAGCTACAACTCGTAGCCATACTCTTCCACGGTATGGCCTACAACCAATCCTATGTCACATATCACTGAGCTACTATCCAAAGCTGCACTTTTCCAGGTATGGACCAAAACCAATTTTGTGCCACATATTCCTAGAAGTAAGGGGATATTCATCCTCACTCCCACATATTAAAAAATATGTGCTCCAAACTAAACTCATTTCACCATTCAATGAGTACTGACACTGAATGGATCTATGGCTCAAGGCAAGCTACATTATTAGGTTCCACTTGATAAGTTAGGTCATTTAAGTATCTTTTAGCATCAATCAAGTTAAACGTACAAGTTCTGAACTAATTCTACAAACATAAGGGCATAACACATTACCAAAAAGTATGTGAGCATATAAGGTGTGATTTCATCACATTATCATTTGAATCTTTTCATTCATTGTAATTATCTTCACAAGGATCACATACTTTGGGGTAGAAACCACTCATCTCATCCCTAAGGAAATCAACATCTCATATAAGGCAATAAGCCTTGATTAGGTCATAAGACCATTTACCTCCTCTTTCAATGATACCAACATCTCACACATTCCTCACAAGGCCAATTCAATCATATCACAAGTGCCATAGCTCATACCTAGCTATGCTTATCAACTGGTGTTAAATGCATGATTAGATACTTGTAACAAGAAGAATGATACATCATCAACACCACCATCTCATAGTATTCATGCCGTTCACATTACATCATTAGGGATAGAGTTATCTTTAATCAATTAGGATTTAAAAGGTTGGATCAATATGTATCCTTCGATCATCACTTCCATCACCACAATAAGGTATATTATGAGTTAAAGATTATAGAAAACAACACTCCTATACTATTCACACAACCACTCAATAGGGTATCACATTATATCATGTAACCCTATCATTAACATGATGTAACATAGCCACCATCACAAGGTATTGGTTGAGTCTATCATATAGTATATCGGTTAGTACTTGACATAGGTGTCAACTTGTAATCATCACAACTGTCGACTGCCACTATGCAAGGCACAAGGGATATCCTTACTAATGGTGTATTAGTTTACTACTTCTCGAGAGTGTGACGGTCAACAACTCCTAAGAGTGTGATGAGTAACACCGCCCTAAGGTGTCGAGCAACACCACCATAAGGTGTGATGGCCAGCACCACCTAAAGGGGTTTGGAAACCAAAAAACGTCGAGCAACCCTAGGTATATCGGTTGTTAGGATTAGGGTTCAACTAGGCATCATGTGTTAGTGTGTATTAGGAAACTCTAACACAAAAATGTGTTGACATCTACTCAACGAGGGTGTCATGGTTTATCCCTCAAATTAGACCAACTAACCTGAGGTACACCCATAGCCACGATGGGATAACTCCTCCCAAGCATATTGAGTTGAGAAACACCTTATATGTTTAGGTACTTCAGGAGAATGACGGCTAACATCCTCCATGCATATTAGTTTAGCCATAATGTATCAGTTTAGGTACTTCTAAGGCATGACATGCTAGCTTTTTCAAGATCTATCAACCATATCGGTTCAACAGTCACAAGATGTTAACCTTCCCTACACAAGTCGGCCTAAGCATCCACAAGGCATGTCATGCTAAGCATCTCCAAGTCATGATGACTTGCCCAATAGTGTGTCAGTTTGTTGCACTTCAAGTCATGATAACCTACCCTCAATACAATTCATGTATGTGTATAGAGTTGTTGTATTCAACCTTAGAAAGGTCGGCCACTAGTCCATCTACTAACATAGCAAGAAGGTGCAAGACATGAATAGAAAACCAACGAGATTCCATAATCACAATAGTTCTAAAACCACTAAGAACTACTAGCATACAAGAGATGAACACTCTCAAGATGAAGAACAATCATGAGCATATGAAGAGTGAAAAAAAGGAGGTTAAGATTTATATAACCCACCTCAAAGATCACCACTGAGATCAAAGATCCAAGGTCAAGCTTCAGCTCACGAGCACAAGGTTGAAGATGATCCACCAAATTTGACAACCACCATACCTCTAAGGAAGAAGATGATATCAAGGTTATGATGGTTCAAGGTGGAAATAAGGTATAAAATATCCATGTTTGAGAAGATGAAGAAGAAAAGAGAGCAAAGAAACATAGCTTACCAAGGTATAAGATGAAGGATGATCAAAGAACACCACAACTTGAAACTCATCCACAAATATCCAAGAGAGACACTCTAGCTCCTTAAGATTCTCAAGGTCATCCACCAAGAAGGAGAGGAAGCAAGGATGGCTAAAAGGATACTCTTGCATCGAGAGAAAGGAGATTATATATAGGGGGTATGAGAGAGGGATCATGGAAGAGGTGCCATCACCTTAGGAGCTTAGGTGCTACTTTCCCCTGAAAAATAAGCCACATGCACAACATCATGCAAGACATGGTGATAAGGTCTAGCCTAGGTCTTACCCTCTAGGTCTCCTACCAAGGTCATGTTTGATACCATATCTCCACACATCCATAAATGGATATGGTACAACTCTACACATCCAAAAAACCTATAGGGTATAACCATACACACTCACAAACTGATAGGGTAAAACCCTACACACTCACAAACCATTAGGGTACATCCCTACACACTCATAAACTGTCAGACAACCTCACTAGAGATCTCTAGCCAGAGATAACACATCTAGGTGCAAGGCACACCTCATACATGTGTTCTAAAACATCAGCAAGGATGTCACCATGCAACCAAGACCCATACAAGGTGCCCATCTATCTCTCTCTCCTCAAGATGATGCAAAGAAAGAGAAGGAACACTCTAGAGGTGGAAAACATGAACATCAACCCCTACTCTGGATGAATTGCAATTTGCACCAAAACCTCACCACAAAACACAAAAAACATCCAAAGAAGATCAAACAAGAAACTTAAGCTTTATGCATGCCCTAATTACATCTTAGATGACTAGAGAAAGGTTCTCAGCAACATACATAGGCAAAACAAGTAGGATTATCCCAATATGTGGGTCAGGGTCTTTACAAGCCATAAACCCCTAACAAGGATTTCTCCCCTAAAATATTAAGAGAAAAGAGAGGGGTACTTCCTCCTCATCCCTTCGTCAAGCCCCCACATGGCTTCCTCAACTCCACGATGATGCCATAGAACCTTCACCAATCCTTCCTCTTTAGCTTATTCACTCTCCGATCAAGGATCAACACTGGACCTTCCACATAGGTCATATCCTCATCCAACTCTACCTCCATAGGCTACAACACTAACTTTCTATCCAGATGGAACTTCCTCAACATACTCACATGAAACATTGGATGCAACATGTGCAACTTGGGTAAGGTCCCATAAACTTGGGAGCCAACTTGCCTTTCTTTCCAAACCTCAAAACTCCTTTCCATGGAGAGACTTTCAAATATACCTTGTCTCCCACTTAGAAATTCAAGGGTCTATGATGGTTATCTTCATATGACTTCTGTCTATCTTGTTCTACCTTCAAATGTTGTTGGATTACCTTGATCTTCTCTATCGTCTACTGTACAAGATTAGGAGCAAGAAGCTGATACTCACCTATCGCGTACCAATACAATGGTGATTTACAACACCTTCCGTACAACACCTCATAAGGTGCCATGTCGATGCTACTCTGATAGCTTTTATTGTAGGCAAACTCTATCAAACTGAGATGTATATCAAAACTTCCTAAAAAATAAAGAACACATGCCATCAATAGATCTTCCAAGGTCTTAATGGTCACCTCGGATTGACCATCTGTCTACGGGTGGAAAGCAATGCTAAACTTTAACTGTGTGGCCAAAGTTATGTGTATTCATTCCCAAAAGTGACTCGTGAACTGGGGACCATTATCAAGAATGATAGTTGTTGGAACACCATGCAGTTACACTATCTCATCCAGATATATCTGGGAAAGCTTCTCTATTGTGAACATCATCTTAACGGGAAGGAAATGCACTAATATGGTCAATCTATCAATGATGATCCATATCGAATCAAGGCCTTTGGTTGCCCTAGGCAGACCAACCACATATTCCACTATGGTATAGGCAATGGTTGCAATGTTCCTATAGGCTTTTTATGCTCAACTTTAACATGCTAACATACAACACATCTCACACCAAACTTGTCGGGTTTTAGAGGAGGAAGAGAAGCAGCGGAAACAAAAAATTTCTCCCCAAAACCCAAAACAAAAGGAATCGCATCAACGTCTATACAATAGGAAAGATGGTTTGTGGATGCATACCTTGTCTCGAGGCTTGCTTGATGACTGTACCTCGCGCCTTGCGTGGTCTTCACCTTCGGTCTTGGATGGTGTCTATGCAGCTCCTGGTCGCACTGGGACTGAAGACTCCTGATCTCACCGGGACTGTAGGGATTGACAGTTGTCCACTGAGTGACAGAGGTCTCCCGCCTCTGTAGTCAACCACATAGACTACTTGGAACTATGATCTCCTTGTCCCACAAGGAATCAGAAGGAGTCGCACCCTCCTGTCAGCGTACTAGTCACCAACACACTCTCCTGCCACCAGTCGCTTTCTGCAGTTGTCTTCCCTTGTTGTGCCTCCCTTATCAGGTAGCACTTGCTCAGGCTCTCTTGGTTACCAAAACCAGAGAGAACGAAAACTTCATAGAGCAACTGGTTGCACTGGGTTGTACTTTGAGAAGCCCCCAATACCCCTATATATAGGAGGGTCATGGGGTAGGGTTCTCTATCCCGGGCAATGCGGGACTAAAACAGGAGTAGAAGGGTTCGCGATTTTCCACAAAAACAACCAATTGCATAACCTGAACCGATCGTTCCACAATGAAAACGGTCGGTTGGGGATCTGAGACGGTCCGTTGACACCTCAACCGATCGGTTGGGACCCATGAAATGATCGGTTCACTTCTGAACCGGTCGGTTCGTGGTCCTGATCAGTTCCCAATTGACTTTTCTTCTTTTGTTTCTAATTGGTACCAAATACCAATCCTTGTTCCAATCAAATTGGGCAAGTGAAATGAAAAGAAATTTCTCACCAATCTTTCTTTCCCAACTTGCTCAGTTGGACTTGAACCGATCGTTTCAACACTTGAACGAATCACTTCACCCTGTCCATGAGCTGATCGACTCACCTGTTGAGTCGATCGGTTCACCAAGCTCATTCGATCAGTTCATCACATGAGCCGATCGGTTCGGAGCGCAGATTGTGTAGAATCAATCAATTGCAATTTCAATCAATCTAATAGTCTAATCAATCAATCCAACACCTTGAACACTATGATACTGAGCTATAAATTGATTGAGTGTTTAATTGAACTACTTAACTCCTTTAGTAATCAATCTAAACATGTTTGTGGACAAACTCCTATTCCAGGTTAAATCCTATGTGTGTGACCCTGCAGGTCCATTTCACGTTGGCAGTGAAAGTCCATAACACTTATGACTTCACAAGCAAAGAGCGGTGCCTAGTCACACATCAGTGCTATCGAAGTGAAATAGAAAGTTGGAGAATAACTTTCAATGCTACAATCCATGAATGGTGTTACAGTGAATGTATAATTCCTTTGTCACTGATATCCTGAATGAACTCGAGGCATGGAACAGTCATCCTATCAACGTTCATTCATTTCCTTGATCTCAGAGCAGACTGGGTGAGATGTGTGTGACATCAATATCACATATTGATTCACACGTGCATGCACATGCCTTTCTCAATCCTACTCATCAAGTGGCCAAGGACATCAAACTCCCTCAGGAGGGACAAATCCCATATCTATCACTCACCCCTCAAAAGCCCCATGTGTCAAAGCCACTGAATCATCACCTTTATAACAACCCATGTTTTAGGACTGTGTTTGATGATGTCAAAGTGTACCCACCGACATGTGTTGAGTGTAGTGATTTCAAGTCAAAGAATCACACTCACCACCATCACTGTGAGAGCTGACTGTGACTACCATGTCATGGTTCCATGTGTCACTCTCACGGTGGGTCTGTCTGGTACCTTGTTCTCTAACAAGTACCTATGTGCTTGGTTTGATATCACTATATCATGACTAATGGGATTTTGTCATCAACCAACACACAATCTAGTCTTCAGTGTTATTGATGTCTATGGTTATTTCCATAATAACAATCGACTAGGGACTAAACAAGAATGTATACTCTTAACATTCGTATGATCTCATCGTTTAGGTCCTGAACCTAAAAGCATACGTCATTGAGAAAAACCATTCTTTAGACATGTATCATGTTACACCATCATCTCAGAAATAGTTTAAACATATAGATTGGAAATTGCCTTTATTATTATTCAAATCATTTACAAAGTATCCCATTACAATCATCATATGACTTCTCTATGGGCATACATACCAACAGACTCCCACTTGCACTTAGAGCCAGTCACCAAGGAACCTCAGTCCTTGTAATCTAGCATGACCATCATGCTTCTGCTGAGAAAGGGCCTTAGTCAGTGGATCATCTATGTTGTCTTTAGTTGGTATTGTGCAAATCTTCACATCTCCTCACTGTACGATATCTCGTATGATATGGAAGAGCCTCAGTATGTTCTTGGACCACTGATGTGATCTGGGATCCTTAGCTTGTGCAATAGCTCCATTATGGTCACAATAAAGCTTAATTGCATCACAGCTACTGGGAACTACACCAAGTTCAGAAATGAACTTCCTGATCCACACAGCCTCCTTTGCTGCATGTGAAGAAGCAATATACTCGGCCTCTGTAGTAGAATCGGCAACTGTTTCTTTCTTGGAACTCTTCCAGCTCACAACTCCATTATTAAGGCAAAATACAAATCCTGACTACGATCTTTAATCATCTTTATCAGTTTGGAAGCTTGCATCAGTGTAACCCTTTACAACCAGTTGTTCCTCGCCATTGTAAATTTGAAATTGATCCTTAGTGCTTCGCAAGTACTTGAGGATGTTCTTTATGACTGTCCAGTTAGCATCCCCGAGATCTGACTGGTACCTGCTCGTCATGATGAGAGCATACGAGACATCTCGGCGTGTGCACAACATAGCGTACATGATGGATATGATGGTTGATGTATATTGGATCCCATTCATACACTCCCTCTCTTCACAAGATTGGGGACATTGAGCTCTAGAGACGGTGACTCCATGTAGCATGGGGATGTTGTCTCTCTTTGAGTTCTCCATGTTGAACCGCTTCAACACTTTGTCAATGTACATTCTCTGACTTAGTCCGAGAAGCCTTCTAGATATATCTCTATAGATCTTAATTCCTAGAATGTAGGATGCTTCTCCTAAGTCCTTCATTGAGAAAGTATTCCCAAGCCAAGTCTTTACTTCTCTAAGGCTGAGACATTATTCCCCATCAAAAGTATGTCATCCACATACAATATGAGGAATGTGGTCGAGCTCCCACTAACCTTCTTGTACACATAAGGTTCATCTTCATTTTGAATAAAGCCAAACACTTTGACTTCCTCATCAAATCGAAGATTCCAACTTCGAGATGCTTGCTTCAATCCATAGATTGACCTTTGCAGCTTACATACTTTATTGGCATTCTTTGGATCTATAAAACCTTCAGGCTGTGTCATGTACACATCCTCATTTATATTCCCGTTAAGGAATGTGGTTTTAACATCCATATACCAAATCTCATAGTCATAATAAGCTGCAATAGCAAGCATGATCTTGATGGACTTAATCATGGCAACTGGGGAAAAGGTTTCGTCATAGGCAACACCTTGAACTTGTCGAAATCCCTTTGCAACCAATCTGCCTTTATAAGTTTGCACATTGCCATCCATGTCAGTCTTCTTCTTGAAGACCCACTTGCACCCTATGGGTTTTACCACTTTGGGTGGTTCCACCAAAGTCCATACTTTGTTGGAGTACATGGATTCCATCTCGGATCTCATGGCTTCAAGCCATTTCTCAGAATCCGGTCCCTCCATAGCCTCTATGTAGGTAGTTGGATCATCATCTATGATCAACTCTCCACCTTCTTGAGTCACAAGGTATCCAAACCTCTCATGTTCAAGGTGGGTCCTACTATATCTACGAGGTCCTTGTGTTACCAGAGGAGAATGAGATCCCACAACACCTTGTGAATCTTCATTTTCCTCTTGTACATCTATCGGTTCTATGTTTTCTTATTGGGCTTGAACTTCTTCAAGCTCTATTTTCCTCCCACTGCTTCCTTTGCAAATAAATTCCTTCTCTAGGAACACAATTGTCCTGGCAACAAACACTTTGTTGTCAGTAGGGTGGTATAGATAATATCCCCTCATTTCATTGGGGTATCCAACAAAATAACATTTATCGGATTTGGGTCCAAGCTTATCAGGAAACATTTTCCTAATGTAAGCCTCACAACCCCAAATCTTCAGAAAACACAAATCGGGACGCTTCCCGTACCATATCTCATATGGTGTCTTTAGAACCGATTTAGATGGTACACGGTTAAGTGCAAACGCGGCGGTTTCAAGAGCATGACCCCAGAAGGAAATCGGAAGATCAACAAAACTCATCATTGATCGCACCATATCCAACAATGTGTGATTCCTTCTTTCAGAAACACCGTTATGCTGTGGTGTTCCAGGCAGAGTCCATTGTGATACAATACCACGGGCTCGCAGAAGGTCCTCAAACTCCTGGCTTAAGTATTCTCCAACTCGATTGGATCGAAGTGCCTTAATACTTTTACCAAGTTGGTTCTGTACTTCATTCATGAAATCCTTGAACCTTTCAAGGGTTTCTGACTTATGCTTCATCAAGTACACATAGCCATACCTACTGAAATCATCAGTGAAGGTAATGAAGTACTGACACCCATTTCTGGCATCAGTTCTAAAAGGCCCACATACATCACAAGGGGGTATCAGGCAGCCATGTATAAGTTTGTATCGGGAAGCCTAATGCATGTATCAGCTAAGGCCCCATATCGCCCGTTAGGGTTAGGGTTTTCCATGTCGAGAAACCACTAAAACCATATCACCCAAGGAACACCACTACCATCCATCAAGAGACATCATGGGAAGCCCATCATGGCGCCCAAGGAGCTCCCATATCGCCCAAGGTAGCCCTATCATCCAAACTATGGTTTGGGACTCTCTATCGGTCAAGGAACCATATCCCCCATCAGGGTTACAACAACCAAGACTCCATATCAGGCAACACCATATCGGCCAAGAACATACCACCCAACTACATCTTGGGTAAGGGTCCATATCAGTCAAGAGGTCAATAAGGTGTCCACCTAGCATATCGCCCAAGCTCAACCCTAGAAGAGAGATATTGGGCAAAACACAACTTAGGGTATCATGCAAGGGTTTAAAATCCATGACGGGTTGTTCATCTTCAACCTCAAGACTGCCACCAAGAATCCCTAAAACATAAAAAGACTTGGCGCATCTCTCAACAACTAAGTGAGAGATGGGTTTTGCACAACTTCCATCACCTATCGGGCAACAAGGAGGTCCATCACCATATTGACCAACCCTCCAACCTCAACTAGTCAACACCAACCAAAGGCTCACCTCTCAAGTCCATGGTAAGAGAGGGGTATTGCCCAAGCAACTAGGGTATAGACTCACCTGTCAACGACTAAGGGATAGAGGGGTTTTCCCCACACAACTAGAACTTAAGCTCACCTCTCAAAAACCAAAGGGAGAAAAAGGGATTTTGCCCCAAGAACACACCACATGCACCATGAATTTAGGAAACCCTAGGCTCACTTCTCAACAACTAAGAGAGAGGGATTTTTACCAAAGAACTCCACATCCAATGGTTCGGCCAACCCAAGGAAACCATCTCAACAAGGTCTAAGGTACATCTAAGGCAACCTTATAACCATTAAAGTAAGAAACATAGCTAGATGATGACATGGCCAAAACATATAGAAAAGCAACATGATAAAGAAGTAGTATAGTAGGGTTAGGAGTTATGTAACCTGCCTCAAGCTCTAAAGCTCCAAGCTCCTACCACCAAGCTCCATGCTCGAAGTCACCACCTTCAGACAACACAAAGAAGAACAACTTGTAACCACCATGGCCGAAGAGAAGGGAGAAGACGAAGAAGGTACCAAGGAAAGGGAGAGATACTTAACACAAGAGAAGGAAAGGGACAAACTAACAAGGTGTGTTTCCCAAGACACTAGCTGAATCGGCCACCACTTTCTCCTTTCTTCTCCTAGTTCGGCCACCAAAGGAAGGGAAACAATTAAAGGAACCAAAGAGACCTAGCAGGCAGGGGAGGGGTCGTTTATATACTAAGGGGTGAAGGGGAAGGGGAAGAGTAAGGAAAGGTGGCACCCACCCCTAACACACTTGTCCAAGGATTGTGCCACTTGCTAGAACCCCAAAAACACACGCCCATGACTTGCCACCCACTAGCAAAGCAACAACCACTTGTCCAAAGAAGGTGACACAAACAAGGCTAGGTGAAGAGGGTGTGTGTCACCCAACATGGCAATTGACACACCATGGCCGATACAACCTCCTTGCCCGATACAACCAGTACTCCCTTCGTTGATACACCAAGGTCCAACCCGATACAAGCTCCAACAAGGCTCAAAACAACTCAAACAAGGCGCCACAAAGCCCAAAGCTACTCAAGCAAAGAGCCCAACCCATCCTTTCAACCCAAGAGGATGTAAGGAGAGAGAAAGACATCTCTCAAGGTGACAAACTTGGACACCAACCCTAGAACTTGGTCAAATTGCAAGTTGCACCTCAACCTCTCAACAAGGCACAAACAAACCGTAATCACAACTTCAAGTGATTAGCAAGCATCTAAACACAGGGTTTAGGCAAAGCAAACAGGGTAATCTATGGGCATGTGGAATCATCAAACCAACTTTTAAAAACATCAATAGAAGTTCTTTTTGTGAGGTTTCTCAAGCGCACCTTCTATATCTCATGCAACGTCTAAGGAAAGGTGGCAAAAATTGTGTTATTTTTCACCGAAACAATGTTCTTGTCATGAAAGATGACCTTCTGGAAACTCTCCTACCTAGGGGTTATTTTTCACACAGCCTTATGGTTTCTAATCAATTCATTCTTAGCGAAACTATTGATGATGTCTACATGGTTGGACCAGATCTATGAATGGATCTTTGTTAGCATGTTGATTCTATAGAGAAGCAGTTACTCGTCCAACACCTAAAAATGTCAATTTGGCACAATGTTTTCTTACATCTAGTCCATGAAAATCATCGGGACTTGCTCATTATTTTTACTCAAGAACATCAAGTTATATTCTATTACATTTCTGATGTTGCCTACAATGTTGAAGGCCTAAGATACTATATGTTGATTTAAAATGATCACGAATACATTCTTGATACTTGTGCGAGGGCACTTACTGATACGTAAGCATGGAAAAAGATATGCCTCTTAAATTCTGCACAAATGGAAGGTTCTGAAGTTCTTTCACCACAGCCCACAACAACATCATATTTCTAGTGATTGTGGTTTTTACATCCTCCACTGTATGTATTACATCAACGTCCTTCATGTTGTTGTAAAAGAACGTCATGGAAATAACTATCACTACATACACGACAATTATGTGATGATGCTTCTCAATTTTGGGGGGGCAATTGTAGATCCTTGAAGACAATCTCACATGTTTATATTTTCACCTGATTTTCACACTTTGAGGATTGTGTGTTGTATGTTTTGGGGGGATGTAATCTCATGATATAATTATTCATAGTTTCAAACAAACCTTGTCTTTTTCCCTATCACCATTTTTCACAATATTTCTTATTTTCATCAACTCTTTGCAAATGTTTCATGTACAAAACAATGAAGATGAACATGATCAAAAAATCCTAATCCAAAGAACTTAGTTTTCTTTTCAAGCTAAATCTTTTCAAATCAATCACAAGAAGACAATAGTTAGGACAATTCTTTTCTTTATTGATATGATTCTATTTTTGTGTTTCTCTCTAAAAATGTCAATTCTCCCTGTATTTAGATTTTAAACTCAAAACATCAATAAAAGATTCTTGCTAAAAATTCTAACCAAATTAAACTCATATTCAGTAGAAGGCATATTCTAACAGAAGAAGAAAGAGATACCTTATCTCCCATTCCATTTTTCAATTCATTCAAATACCAAAAAGAGTGAGAACTAAAAAATAGAGAGTAAAAAAATTCAGAGAGTTCTGCCATGCCTCTAAGTCGAATGAGTTGTTGTATTGTTGTTCTCATGAACCCAGATATGGTACTTTTGCTAAACTCTAAGATTAATACACCCCCCCATTCTAGTGGTGTTCATTAAAGGTATAGTAACCCGAGACATTAGTAGTTAGGATGTGCAATAACTTCTCTAAAACCAATAGGTTTGGAATGTAGGGACCACTCATCCACTTAACAAAACTATACTTGAATGACCCTACAAGAGGGAAGGGATACCCACAAGCCTCTTTACGTACCCATTTCATCCACACCACAAACAATGTGAAAATATTGAAAGCTACTTTGATAAGTGAGATATATGTCGGAGATATGTTTTTGAGCAAAAATAATCTACGAAATAGAAAAACAAGAATATTTTGAAAGTTGGTATTGTTCGGATAGTTAGATAACTTCATGAATTAGTAAATGGTTTTGCTAGGAGGTTGATATTAAAATTTCTTCCAGATATCAATAGAATTACCTTGCCTAATTTGATTATCACAATGATCCTATTATCTTGAGGACAAGCTAAATTGTAAGTCTGGGGGATTTTATAACATCATTTTTCATGCACATTTCATTTCATAAATAAAATCATTTTATTAAATGTTTACATCTCAATTTTTGATCATTTTGTTCTTAAATTTTCAAGTACTTAGTTTTAACCAAATTCTATTTAAAATCGTAGCAATTTCACTCAAACTTATTAAGATTGATGGCATAACCATTGACCTCAAAGAACGATCATTTTCCAAGTATAAAACTCAACAAGTCCCCAGAGCTCATCAACCTATTAGGTCGACATTTCACCTATTCATTCAGATACATGATCCATCAATCGAGCTTTCGACCATTTATTAGAAAGAATGATGGATCTGAGGTCAACAAAATAAAAAATTCGAGAGAAAAAAAAACTTCATTGAGATTAAAGACATTGAATTCATTTGTTGATATACATATCGATATTTAGTTATAGATCAGAAAGTCAGTCTCTCCAAGATCAATGACCCATAAAGACCAAGGATGATGCATCGGCCAATCAAAGACTTGCTGTCCTAGTAGGTCAACAACAAGAAGACTAAGAGTAAATGTCATGTGAACCAATAGAGATCGAAAAGGAACAAGTCAAATCCTATAAATAGGCCGCCAAGGAATCACTATAAGGCATATTGGTTTTTGGATTCAACAAGTCGTAAGGTTTCCACCAAGTTGAGAGCCTATGTGTGGAGACCATCGACCTTGCTAGTGCCATTGACCTTGCTAGACCATCAACCTCTAGACTTCACATTCAACTACTTCCATTGATGGATCAATGTATCTACTTGCTTCAAGTCTTGATCGTACATATGAGTGAAGGTCATCAATATCTATTTATGGACCATTGGCACCGACCTCCTTTTCAAATCCAAACATAAAGGTCAATATATCTATCATTCGATCTACCCTTATTTCAAATTCTTCCCTCTCTTTTCCTTATCATGACTTACTCAAGTTGTAATCTATTTATTTTCTATGCCATGAGTGGCTAAACTCCATATCTTGGGTTGGCCATTAGGCCCTCCCAACTATGTAATCTTTCCTTCTTCTGTTCAATATATATGTTCTTGCAGTTTTGTTTCTATACTCTTGTTTTAATGAGTTGCTTGTTGATATCACATGAGGCTCCGCTCCGCTCTGGCAACTCCTTGAGGTGGCTAGGGCACAGAAGCTTCCCACGCTCGAGGGAGGGGGCAAGGCAGCTTGGAGGCGCCTCCCCGCTCCCCCTGGGCCTCAGCTAGCTTGCTTCCTTATGGAGGTGTCTTCAGCTGGTCGAGATCCTCTCAAATCGAGCCTCTCCTCCCTATCGTCAATGTGTTCCAGACCTGTGTCCGGAGCATCGCGTCGGTCGGTGAGGGTGACTCAAGGGCAATAGCGGATTCTTCATCTCTGACTTGGCCCCTGTGACGGCTTCGTCTTGTAGTCTCTAGCCAGTCGAAAACTTCATTAGGATCAAGTTTTCATTTTCTTGCTTCTTCTGGTACGATTTCCTTTCTGCTGGGTCTTTTCTGCTCGCGTCTTGTTTTCTTTCCGTTGGGTTTGTTGGGGCAGGCTTCTGCCTTTATCCTCACCGGGCATCGGCGCTTGTTTGTCCCTCTTTTTGTGGGTTGTCTGTCCTTCCTTAGTGACGGTCCTCCCTATGAGGAGGAGGTCGGAGTCTCTGGGTTCCTCCAGTTACTTTAGTTTTGGAAGGGGTTTTCTCCCTTTCTTTGGTTAGTGGTTATTGCCTTGTTCGCCATCTTTACATGAGGGGATGGAGGTTGTATGGCTCCTTCTTAGAAAATGATCTTATTGGCTTTGACCTTGGTGGTAGAGTTCCGCGTTACACGGATGCTACACAGAATTGTGGTTTGATTCCATTTGAAAGTTGCTTTTGCAAGAACGAAAGGGAGGAATCCAAGCTGAAGAGTCCTATTTGTATCCAATTCAATCTGTTAAAAGTTGTTCTCTCTACTGGGATCATGAGTTTGTTCAGATCCTTTTTCTATGTAGCTATCGTATGGCTTTCATCAATTTAATGGCAACGTTTCTATCAAAAACAAAATGAGTTGCTTGTTGATTAGATAGCTTCTCTCTATAATTAGTCTGGATTTAATTGAGAGAACAATTTAGTAAGGTCTGAAGTACAAATTAGTAGCGAGACATGAGAGTGAGGATGTTACTCTAACAAAATTCATACAATTATACTCGATTTTGATTACCATCTGGAGAGAGAGGTATCTTAGGATATTAATCTACCCAAATCTTAAGAGAAGAGAGGAGTGGATGTCTTTTATGGCTATTTGTAAAACATGTCAGCAATATATATAAGTTGGAAGAAAAGTCTATTCATGGTTGAAAGAAAAGGCATTTCATGGTTGAGGACGGTCTAATTGGTGAAACCCAATCCAAGTCTCCCTTTTAACAATTTGACAATTATATTTGTTTCTTTTGACCTTTATTTAACTTATATTTAGTCCTGGATTAGATTTTTTCTTTTTCTTAATCAGAATACCAAATTCACCTCTTTGAATTGACTAAACTAAGCTAAGATCTCTCATTTTTATTTTGTTATACTTCTTGTCTCTGTGTTTGATCATATATTACTACAATAGACATTGTTTTGAGTTGTGGACGTCTCTAGAAGTTGGGTATAAATTTTAAGTCTGATATCTCTGACTAACAATCATGTTTACACTTTCGACCCATGATAAAGAGTAATTGGGCTTTTAATGGAATGCCTAAAATGATCTAGGGATATTTTGGGAGTGCCTATATATAATAGGGCTCAAGTTGATTCCTACCTGGATGTAGGGATTTAACCAAGGGAGTTTCCCACTCAATATAAGGCTTTCAAAAGAGGAGATACCTATTCAAGAGAGGGCTTGGGAGCATGCATGTATCATGGTTAGACTGAATCATGAGCTTTTGAATTTGAGTAGCATGAGCCACAGTCAAACATTCGGGTTCTAGATGATAAGTAGGCTTCAGGGGCAATTAATAGATTAATTTGGGAATGCCTACATGGGGTAGGACTTAGATCATAGGTCTTGGTGAAATGAAATTCCTATTATAGATAGGGCTTGAGAGAAAGGATTCCTACTGATAACAGTGATTGAGTGTAGGTGCCTACCGGAGCTCAGGGGTTTTTTTGTTAGAAAAGAGTCTATTTAGGATAGGGATTTGAAGAGGATGACCTTCTCACACTAGGGCTTTAAAGTCGAGTGCCTATTTAGGATAGGCTTTTCAAAAGGACAAGTGCCTATCCCAATTAGGGATTTCAAAAGATAGTTCCTACCCACGGTAGGGCTTTGAATAGGTTTTCCTACTCAGGGTAGGACTTACAAACTGAGTGCCTATTCGAGACAGGACTTTGAAACAATAATTGTCCATTCTAGACAAGGCTTTCAAAATGACAAGTGCTTACTCCGAGTAGGGTTCTTAAAAGCAAGGTGCCTACACAAGGTAGGACTTTTGAAAGTCAGGTGTCTACTCATGCTACGCTTGTGAAAGCAAGGTGCCTACTCATGATAGGGATTTTGAAAGAGAGGTGCCTACTCAAGGTAGGGCTTTTAAAAGAAAGGTTCCTCTCAGGGTAGGTCATTGAAAGTGTAAAGTGCCTATTCAGGATAGGGATTGAGAAAGCAAGGTGCCTACTCACGGTATAGGTTTTTAAAGTGAGGTGTCTACTCATGGTAGGGTTTTTGACAATGAGGTGCCTACTCAGGGTAGGTCTTTCAATAGTAGGGTGCCTACTTAGGGTAGGGATTTTGAAAGAGGGGTTCCTACTTAGGATAGGGCTTTTGGAGGGTTGCCTTCCAAGGTATATGGGTTAAAATCAGAAGAGCTATCTATTTGGGATAGGGCTTTGCAGTATATTCCCTACTTAGGGTAGGGATCAAGAAGGTGAGTGCCTATTCAGGCTAATGCTTTGTCATGCAAGGTGCCTAATCAGGGAAGGACTTAAGAGTAAAAAGTCAAATAAAGTTAGACTCCTATTTAGGATCTGTACTCAAAATGAAAGTTCCTATTTAAGATAGGGCTTAGAAACACAAGGTGTTTATTTAAGATAGGACTTTTAAGATGATTTCCTAGTTAGGATAGGGCTTTAAATTCGAGGTGAATCCATCAAAGATAAATATTTTAAGATGTCAGGTGCTCACTAAGGGTAGTACTAAAAAAAGTAGGGAACCTACTTAGGGTAGGGATTTTAGAACAGAATCATTCCTACCTGTGTAGGGATTTAAACAAGGAAAGCCTATTAAGAATAGGTCTTTGGAAAAAGAATTGAGTGCCTACTCAGGTTAGGGCTTGACTTAGGGTTGGTAAAGTTTATGGTCCTAATTTTGGACCCAAAATAGGTTGTCAAAAAGAGAGGAGATGAGTTTATTTATGACAGGACTTGTGGTCTAGTTAAGACCTTGGCCCAAGACCCAAATAGATTGGAAAAGATCACCAATAGGAGTGCTAATGATTGATGATGCCTAGTAGAGTGTAGGTCTTTTAAATGAAGGAAAAACCTCAATCAAGTGTTCTTCTTCCAATCACATGGGTTATTGATTTGGGTGAAGTCTAATATAGGTTTCATTGACCTTTAAACTCCTTAGTTTCCACTATTTTGGAGGCAAGGAATGTCATTGTGTAAGAGCTAATATTATTAAGTTAAGGTCCATACTATCATTCAATCCTATGTGGTTATGTGGAACTAATATAATATTTTTGACTAGTCTTTGGTGATCTTGTGAAAACTTATCGATGTGTCCTTCTAGGAAGATAGAGGCTAGAAGATGCTCCTTGGTTGTAATCCGTAGATAACCCTTGTTCATGGGTTGCATGTCTGTCTTGGAATACAAGAATGATTTTTAGTATCTCGGGAGATGTTGTGCTTTGTTAAACTCTTTCTCTGAAGATGTACGCAAGTGCCAGGTCACACTTTGTCCCTGTACTAAACTGTTTATCTTGTATTTGTTGGATATAATCTTTTATAAATGGTTCCTTGATGGATTCTACTAGTGGGGAAATGTCATGATTGTTGAAGTAGTCATTCTTGATATTGAAATGATCAATGATATTGACATAGTGTGAGCCACTATCATCTAGGATTTTCCTTCTTCACTCATCTTTTTGGGGTAATGGATTATCATGATTTGAAATATGGTGGTAGCATTTTGACCAATTTTTTGTTTAAACTATATAGAATTCTTCATTTGATATTAATGTGATCATTCTATCTATTAAGAAGTTCTTGAGGTTGATTTTTGGTTCAATTTTTTGATTTAACATGCCATGGTTTATGGTTTTTATGCAACTAATTACCATGGCAGATGTTAGGATTTACCCTAGGAGGTTTTTTTATTAATTGTTTGTTTGTTTCTTGTGGGCATATGTCATTGTTCAACATTCATGTATTCAGGACTGAGACCCTTTTGACGAGTTGGTGGAAACCCACATTAGTTAGGAGTCCTATCATGAGATGTGAGGGGTGATCATATAATTGTTGTAGCTCATTTGATGGAAAATTAAAACTACTATGCTCACCCAACTTGCCACTTTTCACACCTGGAATTTAAAGTGATTTGAGACCTCATGTATATTTAAGCTTTCCCAAAGTCATCTTGGAATTGGTTGGTTCTTCCCTTGGGATGATGATATCTAGATGAGATTCTTTTAGGGTGGATTTTAAGCTCCATTAGGACTTGATTTCATGCTTGTATGACTCAAGTTGTGCCATGTAGAGAGCATTCACGAAGAAATTCTATAAAGAAGCAAGATCACCTCGTTACTAATATTTAAAGGAAATACAAAACATCCAATTTTTTTCCAAGAAACAATAGACATGTAGGATGCATTCATAATACTCCAAGTAATTAAGCATGATTCATATACATATGAAATGTCAATAGAAGCAAAAAGAAACTAAGTTATTACATTGTGTTTTGAACTCTTGTTCACTACATGAGTTTTTTGAAAAGGAAAAGAATAAAAAAGAAACTATAAGATCTAGAAAAAGAAAACCTAGTCACCCTTTATAGCAAAACTTTAATCTACTACTCCTAGACCTAGTCACCTTGGCCTTGTTCAACACCTTGATCTAACCTGGGTGGTTGGGAAAGCACCTTGCAAAAGGGAAAGAAAAACAAGGTATCTATCAGAGAAAATGAACAAGGATAAAAGATGAGAAACCTATAAGGAAATAAGGCTAAGATTTCATCATAAGATGAAGATAGTCAAAAGAATGAGACCTAAATAAATAGATGATTTCCATAACAAAAATAGTAAAAAAACGTTACATGCATGATTAATATTGACTACCTAAACTATGTAGGATTCAGGAACATCCCTAACCTCAACCAATAGGTGAGGGAGAGTAACACATTCCAATAACCTACAAATATTGTATATTAAGGAGAGTAAAACATTCCCCAAGGTGAATTTACACATTCCCTATCTATGGGTGGTTGTACAAAAGTACCACTACACTAGTTCAATAGTCTAATAAAATCAACATACTAAGAACTATGCAAGTATAAGCATCAAGTAAACATAAACATGGAAGTGGGGTACAAGACCCAAGAAATAAATATTAAAATGATTTTTAAGGAAAATATAGCTAAGGAATTGTCAAAAGCAAAACTAGGATTTTAGAGAAACCTCATCAAGGAAACTAGGTTAAAGTTACAAATTTTCCCAACTTAGGTGTAAGGAAAGAACATACCATTTCTTAAGCAATCCAATTACTTCTTCCACACTACTTTAATTGACTCCAAAGCTTAGGGTCCTATTTTCCAATGTTTAAACATGAATTAGGGTTCACTCACGTATAAAGGCAAGGAAACCCTAACTTTTGGTCTTTTTTTATCAAAACCTCATTTTTTACTCTAAAATTATCACCATTGGATTTATTAGGTTCTCCTGATTAAGAAAACATATATTTTTGTCTATTTTGGAGTTATGAGGTTAAAAGTGCATTTTTGGTGATTTTTATCTATTAAATTCATTTTTAGAACACACTTTTTGATAGAACTCAAAACCAAGTCTCAAAAACATTTTTATTAGAAAGCTTTCATTTTTCTAATTCCAAAACATATTTCTTTTAATTTTTGGACAATGGAGTAAAAGTTATGATTTTTTGAATAATGACCGATCAGAGAATGCCACGTCATCAAAGCAATCACAAAGAGATAAAAGAAAAAGAAAAGAACGGGCCCACCTTGATGACTTGGCCCAATCAGAGCCGACCAAGTCAGGGGTCAAAGGCACGACTTTGACTCATCCAAAGTAAAGGAAATTGGGTGAAAAGAAGATACTTCCCTTACATGGAAAATGAGGGAAAAAGTGAACGACAAGGGCAGAAGAGAACATGCACACATGGGATTTATCCCCTTCATAGTGCCACACCATGGATGATGAGTAGCATCTTGTGATTGGGGAAAAATCATGTGAGTTGATCAAACTCAAAAACAAGGACTTGAGAAGAATAAGTAAATGATCACAATCCTGATGAGCCAACCAATTGGAATCGAGATGCCAAGGGTCTCGAGCACGACATGCCACAAGGATCTGAACCAAAGTCAAACACTGGAACGCAAGGATGCGATCAAATGAACAATTGAGACCAGAGAAAGTTCTAACAAAAGGCCACAAAGACCAAGGGGGCAATATATATAGGTGGAGGATCATAAAGTCAAAGATAGTTAGGTCACTCAAAAACATTGCAGAACAAGAACTGGATGTTTCCCAATTTCTTAACAAAACAAGGCAAATAGGGGGTCGATCGATGTGGATTGGTTTCTAGAATCTTTTAGAAAAGATTTTGTGAAATTTGATTCGGAAATGATCGAGAAATCATCGAATTAAAACCTTGCCAACAAAGATCCTATTTCCCTATCAGTGCAAGCTAGATGATGACATGCAAACCATTGAATTTGGATCAATGGTCAAACCCAGGTTAAAGGTCAATATGTGACAAATAGATTAAATCCCCAATCATATTATTATATAGTGTATTTGTGCATTAATTTCCTTTTTCTCTCTCCTCGTTTGAAGTGGCAAACATGTTCCAAATTAAATGAAAATTGACACCCAGACTATTTTTTATATGAGGAATGCTAATATGCAATTAGTTTTGCCTTTTGGGTACTTTTAATGTGTTCAATAAATCAAAACTTATTTTCTCTTTCCTACTACATTAATGGTGATAAGATTCTTTAAATTTGATGAAACTTCACCCACAAGTCAAATTAAGTTCCTTGGATATGAATTTGCTATCAATTTTTCATTTTGGGATTATTTGTTCATTTATTTAATATATTAAAGGTTCTATACACTTTCTCTATCCTAATATCACCCTTTAATCAAATATTCTCTAAATTGAGTGAAAATTCACCCAAAGGTATATTTTAATGTGTAGAACACGAATTTGACATCCATTATACTCAAAGGAAATGAATTTGGGTTTAGAATTCTCCCTTAAGTTCCACTTCTATAATTTTTAAGCAATTTATTCTTATATTCATTCAATAGGAATATAAATTCATTTATTGTTGCATTATCTTTAGTTTTAGGATTCTCTTTCTTTTTCCCACACAAAAGCCATGGAAACTTCTAAATTGATTTTATTTTATGCTTAACTCTGCTAAGTGGACATCTTGTAAATTAAAACCATTAACAACTTTTACTGAGGTATTTGTGCTTTGCTCCTTATAAAGTAAAATACACAAATGTACACAAAACCTTAATAGTTTCCACAAATTCAACATCAAGGTCATAAAGGAAAGAAAATCTTAGAAAATGGATGAAACTAATATTATACATGGATTTTAGTTTGTTACAACATTCCACCCGTTAAAAAGGACTTTGTCCCCAAAATCTCAAACAAAAAAGGAAGGGTGAGTATGTAACATCTCATCTCTAAGCTCCCAAGTGGTTTCTTCCAAACTATGATACTACCATAAAACCTTTACCAACTCGATCTCCTTGTTCTTCAATTGGTTAACTCAGGAGTCAAGAATCTTCACAGATAACTCTTCATAAGTCAGATTCTCTTGAATCTCTAGAGGATCAATTGAGAGTACATGAGAATGGTCCTTCACATACTTTTTCAACACAGAGACATGAAACACATTATGGATCATGTCATAGGTAGGAGGGAGAGCTAAATGGTATGTACAGTCTCCACCTTATCCAAGATCTCAAATGGTCCAACATAGTTGGGCTAAGCTTGCCTTTAACTTTATATCTGACAATAGAATGTATGGGCTTGATCTTCAAGAAGGCATAGTCACCTACTAAGAAACTCACATCAGACCTTTTCTTATCAGCATACATCTTCTGTTGATCTTGAGCAGCATTCATTCACTTCTTGATCAATTGAACCTTCTCTATCATCGTTTGCATATCATCAGACTTCACTAGAGAACGTTCCCCCACATCATCCCAATGTAATGGAGAATGACAAGGTCTTCCATACGAAGCTTCATATGGTGGCAATCCAATACTAGCTTGGTAGCTATTATTATAAGAAAACTCTGCTAATGGAAGAAACTTATCCCATACACCTCCCCAATCCATAACACATGCACAAAGTAGATCTTCTAGAATTTGTATTGTCTTTTCAGATTGACAATCAGTATGAGGATCATAGGTCGTAATGAAATGCAAGTCAACACCCATCTCTGCTTGAATCTGACTCCACAATTGAGAGGTAAACTTTGGGTCACAATCGAACACTATCACCTTAGGAACTGCATGCAGAAAAACGATCCAATTCACTTACAACTGAGCCATCTCATCAACCTTGTAAGTGGACTTGAAAGGCAAAAAGTGGGCAGATTTAGTAAGTCAATCAATCACAACCCACACAGCATCAATGCCCTTCCTAGTCTTAGGGAAACCAGTAAGAAAGTCCATAGTAATCTTCTCCCATTTTAATTCTAGAATTTCACGTGGGAGAAGAAGACCACCAAGTTGTTGATGCTCGATCTTCTTGACTTGTTGACAAGTAAAAAACTTTGTGATGAATAGAGCGATATCCTTCTTCATGTTCTTCCACCAAAACTTCACTGTAGGTCCTTGTACATCTTGGTAGTACTAGGGTGTATGGTGTACTGAGACCCATGGGCTTCATCAAAACTGTTTGTCACAGGTACCCAGCTTCAAGTATCCACAACCTTTGTATGAATCTTACAACTCCATCAACTCCAACTGAAAAGTCAAACTATGGCTTCTCACCTAAGGCTTTCATCTCTTCAAGCTCAACTCTTTTGAGATGTGCACCAACAACTTCTAAGATCCAACAAGGTGTAATGGACAAACTATCCAGGTAAACACACAACTTCTCAACATCTTCATCATCATCATGCTGCAGTTGCCAACACAAAACAAGCTCCATGTTCACGGCAACGCATACTACATTCTTCTTCCCACTTAAAGCATTGGCGACTACATTTGCTTTACCAAGATGATAGGTGATGGTAAACTCGTAGTCCTTGAGATACTCCATCAATCTATGTTGCCTCACATTCAGATCCTTCTACTTCAATAGATACCTCAAACTTTTTTGATATGAGAAAACTTCAAACTTCACTCCATATAGATAGTGTTGCCAGATCTTTAAAGCATGCATGATAGTTTCTAGCTCTAAATCATGGATAGGCTAATTCTCTTCATTAGGTTTCAACTGGCATGAAGCATAGGCAATCAATCAATCTTCTTGCATCAAGACACACCCTAATCCTTGCTTAGAAGAATCAGTGAAGATACTGTAGGGTTTGCCTCTAATAGGTAGATCAACGACAAGAGAAAACATCAAACAACTCTTTACCTTCTCAAAATTGTCCTCACATTTAGGTGTCCATACAAACTTGACTTCTTTTCTTGTCAACTTTGTCAGAGGAAGAGCCAACTCAGAAAAACTCTTGAAAAACATTTGATAGTAACCTACTAAACTGAGGAAACTATGAATCTCATACGGGGTCCTTGGATCTTTCCACTTGGTCACAACTTCTACCTTTACAGTATAAACAACAATATGTCCAACAGAAATTGTGTGACCTAATAACATCACTTATTTGATCCACAACTCACACATTGAGAATTTAGCATACATTTGATTTTCTCTTAGTGTGTTCAGAATGATCTGTAGATGCTCATGATGTTGTTCTTATGATTCAGAGTAGACCAACACATCATCAATGAACACCACTATAAACTGATCGTGGCAAGGGTGAAACACTTGTTTCATCAAGTCCATGAAAGTAGCAGGGGCATTAGTCTAACTGAAAGGCATAACCAAGAACTCGTAATGCGCATAGCATACTCTTAAAGTAGTCTTCGAGACATCGTGCATCTGGTAGTAGCCACTTCGTAGATCCATCTTTGATAACACAGTGGCTGACCTCAGTTGGTAAAATAGATTGTTGATGCGAGGCAAAGGATAGTGGTTCTTTATCGTCACTTGATTAAGCATACAATAATCCATACACATACGCAACGAACCATCCTTATTCATTGAAAGATCTTGAGGGGGGTGAATAGCGATTTTTGGATAATTTAAAGTTAATTGAAACAATGAAAGCACTCAACAAAAGAAGGAGGGGGAAATAAGGAAGACACTTCAGTTTAGAGTGGTTTCAACCTTTGAATCAAATGTTGTCACTCCACTATCATATTGTTTCCAATTGGGATTTTCAAAGTGATTTATTTTATTACCTTACAAGGATGTTACATAAAATACAATCACCTTCCACTTGAAGTAGCCTCAACCCCCTTGAAGCAACCTTCTTGAAGTAACCACAAGCAATCCTTGGAGCAGCCTTCATCACCTTGAAGTAGCTCCACCACCTTGAGATAGCCTTCACTTACAAGTAGCTCCAACCTCCTTTTAAGTAGCCTTCTTGAAGTAATCTCAAGCACTCCTTGGAGCATCCTTCACTTTGTTGAAGTAGCACCAAGCAACCTCCTTTCAATAGCCTCCAACCCTAGGAGTATTCAAGGATAAAAAATACAATATAGAAGAAATAGATTGGAAGAAAGAAAATACTTATCTAATGAAGTACGACGCTTTGATCCAATACCAAGCATTTCGATATCCTATCCACTTAGGATGGACATGGATATATGTGGTGTCTAGGAGATTGTCTCTATATTTAACCACTCTAGGGCATTAGGATGAAGATGGCAACTACATTCTAGCTTTGTTGCTCTCAATAGTGGATGCTCTAGTGTAGCTTAGGTATTGTGTATGCAAGTGATGATTTGGGTGTCCCAAGGCCTCTCCTATTTATAGGAAAGGTTTAAAAGTGATTGGAGACGTTGTAGGGAGTGTCTAGAGTGTTCTTAGTGCTTAACTAGTCGTTAGGTGTACATTAGTTGGCTAGCAATTGCTAATTTATACCTGCTTGAAAAGAAGAATCCACAACCTTACTTGGTCGACAATTTGGTAGACCGAACTGTGTCTCAGTTGAGATTTTCTTTGACCGAGCCTGGGTTTAAGGATAAATTTTTGCAACATCTATTTCCAACTCCCAACTACCAACCACTCAGGCTAATGATCACAAGCTTTAATTTGATTCTTACTCGGTCGAGATTATTTTCGACCAAAGACTATTTTAGAGAACAATTGTGTAATTTGTTGAATAGTACTCTCAAGTTTGGCTGAGGTGGTTATCGGTCGATAAGAACTTTGACCGAGTGTGTCTCAGTCGACAAGTTTTTTGACTGAGGGTGTCCCCATTTTAGAATTTTGAATCACCGACTAAGTGTGTGTTTCAATGTGTGTTGGTGACTCTAACTTTGCGAAAATCTAGCTAAGGGTCATAAGTGGATAGGGAAGATCTAGAGCTTTATTTACATGATTCCCAAGTACTTTTACATTATATTTTTGTACAAGTGTTTACATTTGAGTACAATCATGAAAACATAAACAATTGAGCATATTTGATCTTCAATTTGTGTTGATCTTTAATTATCCACTTAGTATGATCTCAATATTTCCTTGAGCCCTAAAATATTCAAGTAGAATGTTAGATCCATAATAATGAAATGTTTGTCATCATCAAAACAAAGGGTATGCTAATGTCCAATTTAACCAACAATCTCCCCCTTTTTGAAGATGACAAGCATTCCTAAAATATAAGCAAAATATTTGAAATGAAATGATTTTCATACCTATGATTTTTCTAAGATGAATATAATCTTTTGATCTCATAAAATGTGTGCTAATATACCTAAAGAGATATGGAATATGATATCCATCTCTTAAGCCAATGTAACACCAATTTATGTTAAGCTGAGAGATATTTAAATATTTTACTGTATTTTGCTTTATTTTATTTCCCCCCCCCCTTTATCATTTCAAAAAGATAATCATATGTTAAAATCAATGAGACTCCCCCTCAATTGATTACTCACTCTTAATTATTTACTCCAAAAAAATGTCAAATTTAGCCACAATTAAAAAACCACTATTAATTTCTCAACCATTTGCAAGGAATGTTAAGCACTGAAATGATATGAGATTCCTCTAGGCTCATGGTGGGATCAATAAATATATTTATATATTAATTTCTCAATCACTTGCAAGAGATGTTAAGCCCTAAAATGATATGAGATTCCTTTAGGCTCGTAGTGGGATCAATAGATGTGTCTCTAACCAGTTATAAGGGATGTTAAGCCTGCATTGGTTTAGAGAATCCAATTAAGAGCAAGAAAGAGAAATATATACATTATATCCAAGAATTTTTGTGAGATCCCCTTAAATCTCATAACAAAAGTGATCTTAAAATACTAAGGTATTTCAAATCATTACCATCTTTAAAATCATGAGTAAGACTATGAGTCAATTTTATAAGCAATCTTGCACTATGAGTCAATTTTATAACATGATGAGAAAATTATAGATTTAATACACCAATTTTGGGTTCAAGTGAGTGATTTGATTTACAAATAAGCATTTTTGTCAGTCTTATTTTTAGTCGACCGTGACTTCGACCGGGGAGCCCCTCGATTGAACTCCTTTTTAACTGAGAGGCATTTCTATAGATATCTCATTAATGTATATTTATTCTTAGAATGAACCAAGATGTAAAATTTTCTTTTATATTAGCATAGATGACCAATCAACCTTATGCATATTTACATCCATTTGTTGATGTCAAGTCTTATCTAGTGATTCTTATCTAAATCTATTTCTTCTTATTAAATCCTATTGTTATTCCATCATGCCCATATAGTTATTTTAGGACTAGGAGCTGAATTTTATTCATTGTTTTTAGTAGGCTCAATTGTCCAATAATTAAATCTTTTAGGATATTACTAAGTATTTTTGTTTATAATCATCATTCATGTATACTTATAAACCGTAGATTCTTTGTTTGATTATTTCATAATAAAGCCCTTTTGTGAGAAGATCAATTTTGTCTTTACCATCTTTTGTTCAGGATAGAGTTCATATGGAGCCAAATAGATTAAATGAGTTCTAGGAAGCAAAAATTTATAGTTGAAAAGAAATCTAACTTTTTCTTGTCTAGAAAACACAAATTTTAGTTTTATAACAAAAAATTAGGTAATGATTCAAAGCAATTTTCTTGTGTGAACAATATTTTTATGCCATGAACAATTTATTTTTGTAATTTATGTCCATAGTGTTAAAAAGTTTACTATTTCCTTTATCAACAACATTGATTTTTTTTCTATGAATCATAACCTTTGTTATAGTGCTTATGATGTAGTTCTTTGACACAACACATTTAACATTTGTACCAACATCACTTGTGCCAATAGTTCTACCTTTGAAATTTTCTTCTCATGTGAATAATAATTTAACCTTTTCTCCAAGTGTGTGAAAGTTTTCCTATTTCATGTGTCTCTTAGAGTAGCTTTAATACACCATCCAAATCTACAAAGTATGAAAGTTTTGGTCCCCATATAGTGGTCCTTTTGGTTAGCATTAATCAAATATTCAGAACAGTCTACAATGAAAAGTACATTACTAATTTGGGTCACCAAATTCAATTGCAAGATGATAATTATATTCTTACTAAACAGAATTGACAAAACTATTGTCAGTCGAGAATATTTTCGATCAAAAAAGTCCTTTGTCAAACTATTTGTTGACCGAAAAGATTTGCCAGTAAAACCAATTTTGACAAAATTTCCTTCGGTTGAACTTGTCTTTGACCTGAAGAGGTCTCGGCCAAGCATTTTGTCGACTGAGATTAAGTTCTGTGCATTTTTAGTAATTTCAACATTTCTAATGTAAACATATCATGTCATAATTCTTATATAACACAATTAAGTTATCAAGGATATTCAAGTTCAATCTTAATTTAGTTGATATAAGACATTATAAAATTTCAAAGTGAAGTTTAGATCAACTAACAACAATTATGACTAACATTTTTAAGTTGGGGGTTTTGGAACCCAAACCAATTCAACATCTTTTTTCTTGTATGGGAAAGAGAATGAATAATGTCCAAGTCATAAACAACAATGACAGCAAATAGAATCAATTTCATTTCTCTTCTTAGCTAGATTGCCTTTAGGAACATATATGACTTTGGTTTTGGGTTTTTGTGTTTTTCTAGTTCTAGGATTTTGGTAGGATTTCTCTTTAGGTAAATAGCCTTGTCCTTTCCTCCCAATTTGGCAAGATGAGCCCTTTAGGATTTTATCAAGAATGTCTTTGTTTTCAAGCTACTAATGTCCATTAGCAACTTAGCAATTTCATTCATTCTATTTTTAATGTCTAACTTTGCTTGGTATAGATTAGATAACAAAACATCTCTTTCTTTGACAATACCATCATAATCGAATGATTACATAGAATAGTTTGAGTTTGAATATCATTTATCTTGGCAAGCAATTCAACCTTTTCTTGGCAAAGAAAATTATTGTTAGTTTGTAGAGCAAGCAACTTAATATTGCAATCATTAATAGATGATTTCAATGTAGCTTTTTTAGACATAAGACTTTCCTTTTCTAAAGTAATATCATTAAATTTAGCATAAAAATCTTTGTTTGTAAGAATTTTTAATTTCTTTTACAATCAACATATTTATCATGTAATTCTTCAATACTAGTGACTAGCTCTTCTTTAGATAAATCAAGAAGACTTACCTCATTTTCTTCTTCATTTGTTATCGCAATGAAACATCTTACCATGTCTTCTTTGGTCATGAGACATTTTGCTTTCTCCTCACTTTTGCTATCATCGCTTCAGTCATTCCAAGCTACTTTGTAGGATTTTTCTTTCTTCATGAGAGAAGATTTCTTTCCCTTCTTGACTTTGGGACACTCATTTTTTAAATGTCCCATCTTACCATATTCAAATCACCTAAGGGAAGATGAGAAAGAAAATAGAAGAATTTTTGTTAGTTTTAAAGCTTCTATATTACTTACCATTTACAATGAGTGTCTCTTCTTCACAATCTTCTTCACTTTTTTCATTACTTTCTTTAGTTGCCATCCTGAAAGCTATGTCCTTCATTTTCTCCTCCTTTTGTTCGGCTTCAAATCTTTCTTCTTCATCAAGAGTGACCTCATGATTCTCTAAATTACCAATGAGCTGCTCCATCCTCATTGTGGTGAGATCATTAGCTTCTTCAATGGCTATCACCTTTGGCTTGTATTTTGGAGGCAAAGATCTAAGGATTTTGGACACTTGATCTTCTTCACTTATATACTTCCCTAATGCACTTCAAATGTTAACAATGGAAGAAAATCTTCCATACATTTCACCAATAGTCATTAGATAGCATATAGAATTGTTCAAACTTTTGTTTAAGCATCTTAATTTTGATATTTTTAACTTGAGTAGTACCTTCATGTGTTATTGATAGTTTATGCCATATATCATAAGCCGTATCACATGAAGATATTCTATTAAACTCAATTACAAAAATAGAACAATAAAAGACGCATACAAACTTCACATTTAATTAAACTTGTTTTACCGTATTTGGATCCCATGTTGCATATTTCATCGTGGGAAGTACATAGAGTGTAGATATCATCCTCCAAAGGTCCCAGCTGATCCCTTGGAAGTAAAATTACATCCTTCTCTTCTGATAAGTGTAGTTGCTTCCATTAAAGGGTGGTGGATCTCTCACATAGTTCATTCAAGGTTGAGGTTGTGAAGTACATCATCCCCCATTCTTCAAGACATGTTATGGCTCCGTGAAGAGATGCTCTGATACCAATTGAAAGATCTAGAGGGGGGTGAATAGAGATTTTTGGATAATTTAAAGTTATTTGAAACAATTAAAGCACTCAACCAAATAAGGAGGGGGAAACAAGGATGACACTTCAGTTTAGAGTGGTTCCAACCTTTGAATCAAAGGTTGTCAGTCCACTACCCAATTGTTTGCAATTGGGATTTTAAAAGTGATTTATTTTTATTACCTCACAACGATGTTCCATAAAATACAATCAACTTCCACTCGAAGTAGCCATCACCTTGAAGTAGCATCAACCCCCTTGAAGCAGCTTTCTTGAAGTAACCATGAGCAATCTTTGGAGCAGCCTTCACCACCTTTAAGTAGCTCCATCACCTTCAGATAGCCTTCACCTTCAAATAGCTCCAAACTCCTTTAAAGCAGCCTTCTTGAAGTAATCTCAACAACACCTTGGAGTAGAATTCCCTTTGTTGATGTATCACCAAGCAACCTCCAATCAACAACCTCCAACCCTAGAAGTAGTCAGGGAGAACAAAATACAATATAGAAGAAATAGATTGGAAGAAAGAAAATACTTATCCAATGAAGTACATTGCTTTGATCCTATGTTAAGCATTTAGATCTCCCATCTACTTAGGATGGACGTGGCTATATGTGGTGTCTAGGATATTGTAGCTATATGACACAACTCTATAGCACAAGCATGAAGATGGAAAGTGAATTCTAGCTTTGTTGCTCTCGATAGTGGATGCTCAAGTGTAGCCTAGGTATTGTGTATGCAAGTGATGATTTAGGTGTCCCAATGCCTTTCCTATTTATTGTAATGGTTTAAAAGTAATTAGGGACGTTTTAGGGAGTGTCTAGGGTGTTCTTACTGCTTAACTAGTCGTTAGGTGTACATTAGTTGGCTAGCAATTGCTAATTTCTTCGTACTTGAAAAGAACAATCCAGAACCCTGCTCGATTGACAATTTGGTTGAGCGAACTATGTCTCGGTCGAGATTTTCATTGATTGATCCTGGGTTTAAGGAAAAAGTGTTGCAATGACTATTTCTAACTCCCAACTATCAACCAATAAGTTGAATAGTCACTAGCTTTAGGCTTATTCTTACTCGGTTGGTATTATTTTTTTGACCGGAGACTATTTAAGAGCACAATTGTGTAAGTTGTTGAATAGTGCTCTCAAGTTCGACCGATGTGATCCTCGGTCGACAAGAACTTCGACCGAGTGTGTCTCATTCGACAAGTTCTTCAATCGAGGGTGTCCCTATTTTAGACTTTTAAATCACCTACTAAGTGTGTGTTTCAATGTGTGTTGGTGACTCTAACTTTGGGGAAATCCATCTAAGGGACATAAATGGATAGGGAAGATCTAGCACTTAATTTACATGATGTCTAAGTAGTTGTACATTATGTTTTTGTGCAAGTATTTACATTTGAGTACAATCATGAAAACAAAAAAAATTGAGTGTATTTGATCTTCAATTTGTGTTGACCATGAATTATCCACTTATTATGATCTCCTTATTTCCTTGAACCCTAAAGTTCTCAAGTGGCAAGTTAGATCCACAAGAATGAACTATTTGTCATCATAAAAACAAAGGTTATGCTCATGTCCACTTTAGCCAAAATTCTTCACGAAAAAGATAGGGACTCCCCATGGTGAAACACTAGGACGTACAAAGCCCATGTCGAGAAGCTCCTAAAGCCACTTCTTCAGTTCAGTGAGTTCTATAGGGGCCAAGCAATAAGGAGCTTTCGAGATGGGAGAAGTTCCTGGTGTGAGCTTGATGGAGAAATCCACCTCATGGTTGGGGGCAAGCTAGGAAACTCCTCAGGAAAAACATCAGGGAAGTCCTTCACAACATATATGTGATTGAGAGCAGGTGGTGTAGCATCGAGGACAATAAAGGCTAAGAATGCTCTACACCCTTGCGAGACAAGCTTTTCAGCTTTGATGGTGGAGATGACAAACTACTGATCCTCTGCTTCCTACCCTTGACACACATTCTTCCCACAATAGGATGTAACAATTTGACTTTTGATACCTCACAAAACAAAATATCTTTGTACCTTTTCAACCAATCCTTGCCCAGGATGAAATCAAAGGCGGTCATGTCAAGCAAGATGACATCCAAGGGAAACATTATACCAGAGATACAAAGGTTCAAGGCCAGGAGTTTGAGATAAGAAGAGAAGATCCCACCACTAGGGGTTTTAACATCAAAAACATGATCCATATGTTTTGATTCTATCTCTAACATGGTGGCAAACTCAAGTGATATTAATGTATTTGATGAACCAGAATCAAAGAATGCTTTAACTGCATGCATATTAAGATGTAAGGTACCTTCGATAACTTCATTATCTCCTTTAGCTTCCTCAACATTAAGGGAAAACACCATTCCATTCCACCTTTCCACAGGTGGTTGTTGGCCTTGCCAGTTCTGATTTTTTGTTTCTTGTAGGCAGATTTTGTCGTTGTTGTGGCTACTGAGTAGGTTGCTGAGCTGGAGATGGTCCTCGTCCAATCTTGGGGCACTTGGATCCAATGTGTCCAGCTTGACCACACTCGTGGCAGATAGGTGTAGGTCGATCATCCCTACAAGGTCCACCATTGCCAACTGGGCATCTTCATAGTGGGTGAGAACGCAAGCAACAGTTGCACTTGTCACACCCTTGGTTTCCACCAACATTCTTCCTCTTGTTATTGTTGTTGTGCCAGAAAGACTAGAACATGGGGTAAGATTCGATCACCAAAGCCTTATCCACCATTTGTTGAAAGGTCAACGACAACTGGGGAACAAGGTTGCATCCTACACTATAGTTTAAACCCTCGATAAATAGGGTTGATCTCGTCTGAGATCCTAGGTCTACCACATAGCACTATAGGAGTAGAAAACACTGCGCACACTCAAAGAAGCTCAAGCTTCCTTGTAATAGATTGTAAAACTTGACTTCCTTTCTCTTCAAATATGGAGGGCACATATACTTCTCACAGAAGAGATTGAGGAATTCTTCCCAAGTCATGCTTGAAGTATCACGGGTATGAGACATACCTATCCACCACACTCGTGTTGGCATATCTAGCACATACATCATGAAACAAACCTTCTTGTGAGGAGGACATGTCATGCCCTCAAAGGTATGCTCCAGAGCTATAACCCAGTATTCAACTTTATCCATCATGTTTGGCTCACTCTCGCCCTTAAAGTACGGTGGTTGCATCTTGATGAAGTCAGTAAGGGTGAACTCCTTCGGCTTGGCTATAGCATTGGAAAGTTGTCCCACTAAGATAGTTGTGAGAACCCATTACACTAAACAATATTACTCAAAACATAAAACATGATCAATCACTAATTAATCACATACCTAAAATATGGGTAAATTAAAACAGATTTCAACATCAACACCTGCTCAAAAACATTTGCATAAGAGCCCAACACCTTTCTTTTATCCATACTATGCAAAGAATTTGATACAAATTGTTTTATCACCTTAACCACAACATCGATACATAGGAAAAAAATATTCCTATATGCCACACAAATAAGCATTAATATGCTAACAAAAGTTCGATTCGTTTGAAACACCATATACAAACTTTTCCTGCCTGGACCTAAGAGTACATGGACAACTCCAGGACACACTAGACATCTAATCAACTTTCTCAAAGATTCATTACTATAGCTCCCCTTTACTACCACATGTTTGTTTTCGTCACTTCTGATTACCTAAAAAATGTGGCAAACCATAAGGGTGAGACCCATGTCCCAGCAAGAGATATAACCTCCAACAACACTTGAACATCAATGCATATATAGAACATTTTAAATAGTAGATAACTAAAATGTTGGAGTATATAATAATCAATTGAACAGATTGAACAGTTCAAGTATACTAAATAGATTAAGAAAATCATCTTAGCAACAAGTATGATCATCAATTCATATATTGATAATAAATAAATCCATTTCTTTGGATAGATATCTACTCAAATATTATCAAATTGCATCTAACAACAATCATTATCATTAATCTAACTATCATCATATTCCTTGCTAATTGTACAAGCAATCTAGTAGCATAAGCATCCCTGACATCATCAATATATGTCTCGTAACTTAACATGTCTATCAATATTGGCATCTCAAATAAAGGGAATAGATCTGTATCATAAGTAGAACTAACATCATAACACAATGAAGTACATAGGCATGATTAGTAGTTTAAGCATTTCTAATACATAGGCATGGCTAGAAATATTAAACATATCTAGCAACATATTTACCATCAATGTCTGTATATTTCACAACATAAGCATGTTTACAACATGAGCATAACTACAGAATAAGCATTCATATTATCTCTTATTGTACTATACATGATCTCAGTGAAAAGAAAGCACAGAAGAGTTTTCATCCAAAATGAAGCAATTTATATAACCCTAAACATATATGCTATGTAGTTGTCTTACATCTTTTATTATGCCCTAAGGAAATTGAGGATACCACTCAAAATCCAACTGACCACTGCAAAATAAAAATCAGTGCCATTCAAGATCTAGGAAGAGCCAGAATCCTAAGATCTTATGTGCCCCCGGTCAGTACGAGGCCGCCACAGCGACACATAAGGTCAAGCTGCTAACAACCTTGCCTGTCCTTGGTACAAGTCACAACACTAGTGAAAGGAGGTGGGTACACATACCCTACCATCTGAGGTACAACCCCAATTGTCCTCCAATCTTGTCACATATATAATCATCGAGACACGACTGCAACCATTCTCAGTCACATCAGATGTATGATGCATGACCATAGCCATCCTCTACAACCTATATTGTTAATGAAAATGATATATCCTCAACATGCCACCCCCACACACTCAATAGTATGCGCTCTGAGTTTCCCTTAGGAATACTATTTTCACCATCTAGCAAGTTCTGACACTCAGATGGATCTATGGCACAAGGCACTACATGATTAGAGTTTCACTTGATTAGTTATGTCAATTGGATGAATTAAGGTTGTATCAAACAAATGGACATACAAACCCTAATTCACATCTAGCAAGCATATAAGTATCACAACTTCAAAAGTTATAAAATGTGTAAGACATAATTTCTAATCTCATCATCGCATGATACTATTTGCTTTTCATTCTTGAGACTACACTAGTCATCATACTATCACAAGATATAAATCCTTTTCACAATATCACAAGGTATCAACCCTTATCAACATAAGAGGATTACACCTCATTCAGGGATCAACCATGCCTAAAGGCCATTAAGACCATCACATTATTCCCTACAAGATCATCATTATCTTTTTATGCCTTATAACAAGGTTCAACAACATCACTTACATATAATACACCAGATCAACACAACATTGCATTAATGAGATAAGAGATATTCATAAACATTCATAGCAGGGTTATATTAACTTTAATAACATTCCTTTATTACATCAACATTCAAGGAATCTAGATTTTATTAACCCTCATCATATTCATAATGCACATGTTTATCATAAGAAAGCATCAACCATGTGTCTATGATAACCACCAATTATCATGTTAAGGTTATGATCATATTAAGAAGATTATTTCACCATCATTCCATCATATAAGAATGTTAAAAATGAATACTCATCTCTATCTATATTCATTAGAGTTAGGTTCAACAAGATAAATTATATTAATGTTACTAATTAGCACTTATACCCAAACCCTAACTCATGACATCCCCATTAGATCATGGATGCATAAGGTGAAGCATCACCATCACATTCCATACTATTCTCAAGTATGAACCCACAAATAAATCAAGGTGTAACCATCGGGTTATATCATACTAGGGTTTCAACAACAATAAGAGAGTACACCATGATTGTATTAATCATTCAAGGACTATTCATACCCAATTACCATCATTTAGTTATATTAAAGCTAGGTATAATAAGATATACCTAATTAGGGTTACATATCAACACAATATGGTTATCATCCCTTATATTCATATGAGTGAATAGGTAAGACTACCTTATTAAGGGTAACCCTCCATTTGTTCCATTATCATTCAACCCATATCACTATACCACAATGTCACCCAGAACCATTGGATGTTTAAAAGGAAAGACCATTGGTTGTTTACATAAGTAAACACCTTGGATAAACAACCTATAAAGTCATTGATTTGTGTTCTACAAAGGTCACCATATAAACCTAGACATCCCTTTATTAATAACACAAAAAGGACCATTGAGAGTAGGATAAAACCCACAAATGATTGTTCATTTAAAACAAACCATTCATTGTCATCAAGTAAGCTCCTTAAGTTGATCATATAATGGAAACATTCCAAATCACATTATTAGGACCAAAATATTACATTATCCATCATTTCAATTTATTGCAGGAATAAACATTAGATCTTGATCATTGGGTCAAGTTCATTTGTTAAAACCATCAACTACAGTATAGGTCAGACCATTGCGTCCAATGACTAAAGAAACCAATAGTCTAAGGATTAATTGATGCTACATCTATATGATTAACTCACCATAGGTTTTGGAGACCTGATCCACCATCATTAGTGACCATTAAGTAACCATAGATTGTTAGATCAACACGATATTCATTAATCAACATCAAATATTAAGCTAATGTCATCATTAATTGATAACATCAATAGGGTACTTAATGGTTGATTATTAAATTTCTAATTAATCCAAAACCTGACCTAAGGGGATGAAAATATGTTCTCACCATCATCGGGCACCTTTTATCACACCATTAGTTGTCATTAAGACAACACCATAGGTTTGTTGCAATGGTACCATCATCAGGTCACATGTTTATAGAAGAAATCAGCTTTAAACCCTAAAATTGATCGTTGGTTGATAGGTGCGTAGCATCATAGGTTGTCAAAACAACCTGATACAAGTCATATTATACCTTAGGAATAATGTACACATGATCACATGTTCATCTAGAACTGAAATCAGAATAGGGAAGATTATAAAAATCAAAATCCAAGTAAAGCATAGCTTTTTAGTGTAGGGATCATCATTTAAAAGCAAGAACATGATCTAGCAAGCTTATGGTAAGCAATAAACGTGGAGCAAGTTATTAAAATTTCCTCTTATGAGAATATTAAATCCCAAAAAGAAAAAAACTCGAGAAGGTAGGATAGAAATTCCAAGAATAAGTTGTGAACTCATCCATCTAGCACCTTTCTTCATCAAATGAGCAAACCCTAAGCATAAGGAGAAAGAAAGGTAGGGTTTTAGTGATTTAGAACAATTTATACCATGGAACAGTAAGGTTGTTACCTAGAGGAAGGTCTAAGGAAGGATAAGAGAAAGAGAAACAGAGAATAAAGGAAGAAAACAACTTGCCTTGGTCGAAATCCCTAGAAGATGACCTTGGAAACCCTAGGCAGGGCTAGATGGAGCTTTAAGAGACTGTCTTCTTCAAAAAGAGGTTGTCTTCTACCTTAGAGCACTTTGTTCTATAGAAAAATAGAGTGGAGTCATTGTTCCAGGTTATAGAAAAAATAAATCAAGAAAAGTTTCATACTTGGGAAAGGAAGAGGTAAATATAGCCCATGGATAAGGATGGAAGCAAGCATGAGGTGTAAAAGTGGCTTCCCCATGTGTCTATGGCTTTAAACTATTAGGAATATACAAGAACACACACAAGCAGATCCCCCACCATACATATATACATTCTTATCTCTCATTTGTCGAATTTACAAGCCAATCAAATAATTCATTAGTTGATAGCTACTTATGGTAGCTCATCTATGAAGGGGTAAACCCTAAAATACCCTTGGAGAAAACACCTTCAAACCAAGGTCTAAAGGTGCCCCATGGCTCAAAAAGATCAAGAATAATGATAGAATATCCATGGAACATAATTCAAGTGATAAATTACAAATAAAACCTCTCAAATGGTTAAATTGTAGAAAAGTCCAAAATGTGCATAAAATTGCATAACTTGCTCAAACAATGTCCAAATTGGACCAAATTTGAAACTTAAGCTTGTATTATGATATTAAAAGCATATAACAAGGTTATATTAGTGTTATAAAAATTAAATTATGATAATTAAGCTTATTAAACTCATTAAGAAAGTTTAGGGGCCTTACAATAGTCGAGAGCAACTGGTGTAACATGGTGAGCTCTTGCTCAGGGGTCAAAAGAGGGGTGGAAACATAAACAGTGGGGATTGTCTCAGTGTTGGAGGGAGTCACTAGAGTATCCAAGTTGTCAGAGTTGCTAGAGATTGTTCTTGAAGAAGAGTTGCTCATTTTTCCAAAACAAGTCTCCCTTCCTTAAAGATTAGGATACAACATAAGATAACAGGAGTAGACAAAAAGGTTAGCTAAGGATACTATTACCTTTGAGCATACTATTTCAGGCATTCAATATCAGCACAGGACAAGAAAATATTATATAGATCTGGGAGTCCCTGTAAACCAAGCTATTGGCATGAAAGAAAATATTGCCAGCCCCCAGACCTTGATCTAGTCTTGACACCCTTGCTTTCAACTTATGCCCCAGTAGTTGCCCAACATGCTCTAATACCATGTTGTAAAGAAGCGAGATCACCTTCTTACTAAAATTTAAAGGAAATACAAAACATCCACTTTTTTTGCAAGAAACAATATTCATGTGGGATTCATGTATAATAGTCCAAGTAAATAAGCATGATTAAGATACATATGAAATGTCAATAGAAGCGGAAAGAAACTAAGTTATTACATTGCTTTTTGAACTCTTGTTCACTAAATGAGTTTCTTTGAAAAGGAAACAAATAGAAAAGAAACCATAAGATCTAGAAAAACCAACCTAGTCAACCTTGATAGCAAAACTTGAATCTACTACTTCTGAACCTGGTCACCTTGGCCTTATTCAACACCTTGATCTAACCCTAGGTGGTTGGGAAAGCGCCCAACAAAAGGGAAAGAAAAACAAGCTATGTGTCATAGATAATGAATAAGGACAAAAGATGAGAAAACTGTAAGGAAATAAGGCTAATATTTCATCATAAGATGAAGATAGTCAAAAGAATGAGGCCTTAATAAATATATGCTTGCTATAATAAAAATAGTAAAAAAAATGTTGCATGGATGATTAATATTGACTACCTAAACTATGTAGGGTTGAGGCACCTACCTAACGTCAACCAATATGTATGAGAGAGTGACACATTCCAATCACCTACAAATATTCTATATTGGGGAGAGTAACACATTCCCCATGGAGAATTCACACATGCCCTATCTATGAGTGGTTGTACAAAAGTACCACTACACTAGTTCAATAGTTTAATAAAATCAACATGCTAAGAACTATGGCAAGTATAGGCATCATGTAAATACAAACATGGTAGTGGGGTACAAGACCCAAGAAATAAATATTAAAATAGATTTTGAGGCAAATATAGCTAAGGAATTGTCAAAAGGAAAACTAGGGTTTTATAGAACTTCATCAGGGAAACTAGGTTAAAGTTACAAATTTTCTCAACTTAGGTGTAAGGAAAGCACATACCTTTTCTTAAGTGATCCAATTACTTCTTCTTTACTACTTTAATTGACTCCAAAGCTTAGGTTCCTATTTTCCAATATTTAAACATGAATTAGGGTTTACTCATGTATAAAGGCAAGGAAACCTTAACTTTTGGTCTTTTCAAACAAAACCTAATTTTTTACTATGAAATTATCACCATTAAACTTATTAGGTTCTCCTGATTAAGAAAACAAATATTGTTGTTTATTTTGGAGTTATGAGGTTAGAAGTGCATTTTTGGTGATTTTTGTCTATTAAATTCATTTTTAGAAAACACTTTTCGATAAAACTCAAAACCAAGTTTCAAAAACATTTTATTAGAAAGTTTACATTTTTTTGATTCCAAAACATATTTTCTTATAGTTTTTGGACAATGGAGTAAAAAGTTATGATTTTTCAAATATTGATCAATTACAGAATGTCACGTCATCAAAGCGATCGCAAAGAGACAAAATGAAAGAAAAGAATGGGCCCACCTCACTTAATTGGCCCAATCAGAGCCGGCCAAGTCAGGGTTCAAAGGCACAACTTTGATTCTCTCAAAGCAAAGCAAATTGGGTGAAAAGATGAAACTTCCCTTACATGGAAAATGAGGGAAAAAGTGAACGAGAAGGGCATAAGAGAACATGCACACATGGGATTCATCCCCTTCGTCATGCCACACCATGGCCGATGAGCAGCATCTTGTGATTTGGGAAAAATCATGTGAGTTGATCTAACTCAAAAAAAGCACACGAGAAGAACAAGTAGATGATCACAAACCTAATGAGCTAGTCAATTGGGACTGAGATGCCAAGGATCTTGAGCAAGACCCACTACAAGGCTTTAAACCAAAGTCAAACATTAGAACATGAGGATGTGAGCAAATGAACAATTGAGGCCAGAGAAATTTTGAGCAAAAGTCCATGAAGATCGAGAGGGAAATATATATAGGTGGGGGATCATAAAGTCAAAGATAGCTATGTCACCCGAAAACATAGGAGAACAAGAATTAGGCATTTCCCAACTACCTAACAAAACATAGAAAATAGGGAGTCAGTCAATGCATATTAGATTCTAGTATCTTTTTGAAAAGATTCTGTGAAATTTGATTCGGAAATGATCGAGAAATCATCGAATTTAAACCTTGACAAATAAGTTCTTGTTTCCCGATCAGTGCGAGCTAGATGTCGATGTGTGAGCTGTTGGATCACAGATCCAATGGTCAAAATTGTGTGGGTCAAAGGTTAGCACGTGACACATAGATTAAATTCTCAATCATATTAGTATATAGTGTATTTGTGCATTAATTTCCTTTTTCTCTCTCCTCTTCGAAGGGGCAAACATGTTCCAAATTAAATGAAAATTATCATCAAGCCTATTTTTGATATGAGAAATCCAAATATGAACTAGTTTTGCCTTTTGGGAACTTTTAATGTGTTTAATAAATCAAAACTTATTTTATCCTTATCTTTGTTAAGTGGACATTTTGCAAATTAAACCCATTAAAAACTTTTACTGAGGTATTTGTGCTTTACTCCTTATAAAGTAAAATATTAGGGACAAATGTACACCAAACCTTAACAGTTTCCACTAATTCAACATCAAGGACATAAAGAAAAGAAAATCTTAGAAAAAGGTGGTAACTAATATTATATATGGATTCCAGCTCGTTACAAATTCCATGGTGTCAGAGACACCCCTATGGGCTCTATTCTTGACAATTATTGGTGAATGTAATGTGTCACAAGATGGTATCCACATTATGGTGTGTCGTTTGAACTTAGTTTTTTTCTCATTGGAGCATTTCACATTTTAGTTAATGGGCATTGATGCTTATAACCTTAAGATTGGAGTTTTAGACTCCACTGGTCTTAGATTTCATGCTTAATAAGCAATTCACCACAATTATATGTCAAAGTTTGGATGCCCTTTGGGTTTCAAAATTGATGTATGTTCGGTAAATTCTTTAACGTTGTGGACATTTATGCTCAAAGTATAAGAATGGAAACTTGTTTTGTGGGTTAATGGGTGTTTCCTACAGAAGGATCCCTATTTTTGGTCCCCATGATAGTTTATCTTGGAAATTGGTTAGACATGGACAATTCTGGAGATCCAAATCTCCTTATCATCCAATCCACTTGACTTTTTCATGCACCATGAGAAGTGTTACCGTCATGGTTAGACATTAAAGTTAAAATAGGGATGGACCCTAAATTTGTCTTTAGGATGTTATGACTTGGTGCGTTGTTTCCAACTTGGCGTTGATGCTCATCTTAAGAAGACCTAGAACATGACATTTGTTGATTTTGAGGTTTGGTGTTGTCCTAAAATTGTATCTTTAGATAATTTTATTCATTGAGTGGGTTTTATGGGTATGATTAGATTTGAAAACCATTGGGGCCTCGATATAATAGTTGTATCCCTAATGACCTAGGCCTTATCATTCTACTTTGACCCTTTCACTTCAGGGAATACAAACATTATTTTTAAAATGAAAAAAAATCAATACTTATGCAGAAGAAAATAAACTAACTAGATTCTGATGGTAAACCCTAGGACATCTGGCGTGAGCGGCGATCTGGAAGGCGGCGTTATTCTGGACGATGAAGGGGATGGAAGGCCTCCGTCATGTAGGTCCACGGTATCGCTGGGCAATACTGGACTGAGCCTGAACTTCACAAGCTATGCACGGAACCAAAAACAGGTTGTGGAACCTCCTAACCAGGCCATGGATGTCGATGCCGGAAAGAACAATGAATAACAACAATATCCAGAACTCCCAGACTCCGACCCTCAATCCGCCAGACTGGATAACACTTAAATTTTCAAAATGAATAAAAACACTATTTTTAAAATGAAAAACACTAGTCTCTTGTCCCTTTGTAGATTTTGGCTTTCTGTCTTGATACTTCTCATTCGTTATTGGATTGTTCTATCTAATCATCTTCTTGGTTGTTCTGTGGAGTGATTATGTGTGTCATAGATGTTTGTTGTTGCTAATTCTCAGTTATAACATTCTTGTGTTGGTATTCCATTGGCAGGCATCATACATGATGATTTAGTTGTTCTTCCTATAGATTGTATGGTGATGATAGTTATGCATGCCCAACAAAGGGTAACACATGTATCTGTGGCTCCGTCTGACCCATGTTAGCTTGTATTATCTACTTTTCAAATCAACTTAACTGTCTATGTGACTAGTGGTTCATCATCCCATTATGACCACTAGATGGATCACATGTCACCTTGAGCCTTCAGTTCATTATAAAAGTCTTGAAAAAGTGCCTTCATGAACTCATCATTGTTGGATTGTTCATTAGTGCTCTCCATCTCAAGAAGATCTTCAAAATTATCAGTAAGTGTTTATTGCATGAGACTTTTTTGATGTCCTCCTTTTTCCTGAAGGTGGGAGGATTGGTTGTTAGGAACAAGAGACCTACAGGGAATGTGCCCCTTGTGTAGCAAGAATTTAAAAGGGAGAAACAAGGTCATAAAGAAACTATGTCTTGTGTTAGTAAAGACAAATGAACCTATGATATTCGTGTTTTTTGTATCTTCAACAATACCAATAGTAATAAACAGAAACTACCCCTTGTATGGAAGATGATTTAAAAAATTATGATAGATAAAGGTTAACATGCCCCTTGCATTGAGAAGGAGACAAAAATCATTTGAAAAATACAGAAGTTCATCATTTGCATGGAAAGGGATTTTTCATGTATCAATACAAATTGTCTGATCCAATGTTAGGAAGAGAGGAACATGCCCCTACAATGAGTGATATGTAAGGACTTTTCCAATCTTTTCAAGAGGTATGTCAAGTAGCATCGTGATCAAGCATGTATCGTGATAAGTGGGATGGTACCCAGAGGAAAGGAGACCCACTTGGGTACAAAGACTATGGTTGGGGATCGATATGTCAAGTCTCTCTCTTCACAAGGGTGATTTTAATAGAGAAATGTTCGCAAGGAGAAGGGGTATTCAGGGATAGGGTGACCCTATTTGGGTCAAATATTGTGGTTGGACACAAATGTGTTGGACTCCTATCTCCAAAGGGGAGTTCTTATGAGAGAAAGACTTAGAGTGTAATTGGGATAATCCAGGGACATGGTGAACCACTTAGGGTCAGAGACAATGACTGGATATGGATGTGTCAGATTCTACTCTCCTTAGGGTAGATCTTATAAGAGAAATATTCACAAGTGTTAAAAGAGTGTGTCGGTCCAGTTTTAAATATTAGTATAGGACCATATGGATATGAAGATGAATGTGTGGTGATGGCCCAGTTTAAGGTCATAGTATGATAGCGTACAAATATGATTATGAAATCAAGGTGATGGTTGAAATTTAGGTTGTAGTCTGGGACCATAAAAAGATGTGAAAGTGAAGGTGCAATGATGGTTTAGTTTTAGTTCATGGTCTATGACCATGGTGTAGGGTAGGAAAAGATGGGAAGACCACGTGCTATTGGGTGACATCTTAGTCAAGATGAAAAATCATTGGGATCAAATGGAGTTGGCATGGAGTCGATATTTTAGTCAAGATCTCGAAGTTAAATCCATGATTTGGGAATTGAGTAGCCTTGTGATGTAATTATGAAGCTCGATTTTGAAAGGAGCAATATAGTCCCTTCAAGGAAGTATGTTGTCGAGTAAACATTGGCATGAGTGGTGGCTTATGAGAAGTGACCGCAATCGAGTAGCCTTTGGCATGAATCAAATGTTAAGATTTTTGAAAAGGTTGCCAAGCTTAAAGAGATTTTTCTTTTTTTTTATTCGAGTTTGGAGAACATTTTCCAACTTTTTCAAAAGAGGTTCAACTTTGTTGAATTTTTAAAGCATTTTTCATGTTTGGAAATTTGGTTCAACAATAGTTGATGTTCTTTGAAAAGATTTAAGATTGTATTTTTTATTACAAGTTGCTCTCTTCTAAAACTAATGTTCTTCTTTTTTAAAGATTGTTCTTTTATGAAAAGATGTGTACTATTTTTTTGAAAGTTTGTTCTTTATGAAAAAGAAATATTTTTCTTTTGGTAAAATATGTGTTCTTTTTTTTGAAAATATTTTTCTTTTGAAAAGAATTTTGTTTCTTTTTTCAAAAGACTTTTCTTTTTTTTGTTATGAAAAAATAGTCTTTTTATTAAGATTTCTCAATGTGAGAGATCATTTGAGATCATCAAAGATCATTGAAATGTTTTCAGTTTTAAAAGATCATGAATCAAAGATTGTTGATGATTGATATCATTACGAATCATTTTAGCTCATTGGTCATTGTTGCTTTGAGAAAATTTTTATTTACCATTATTGTTTAAATAAGATTGTTTCAAACATGATAATTTAACAAATGGAGAATAATATGATGTGATGCAAACAATCTTGAAGTGTTAATCTTTCAACCATCTTAGAATTAAAAAATCATGTGATAATCTTGAAAATTAAAAAGGAACCACAAGAAGCATAAGTAGAATATAAAGTCCCCCCTTTAGCCCATGAGTTTAGATGTAATTTTACATCCTCACTCAAGTTTGATCTATATAGGAGGGGTAGGTCCTTATCTTATCTATGGTGTGATAGCACTCATCATGGGGGTACCCCTAGTTCATTAGATATTGGCATTGCTCTAGATTCATCTCATGACTATGCACATCGTCCAGTCATGATTTCTAGGAGAGAAGGGTGTTGTCAACGCCTTTGGAAGACTAACATATTGTTGTTCTGATACCTTTACTAATACTCCCATGCCACTTTCAGGATCCATCATGAGTGTTGACACCCATTCTGTGACGCATGAGATCATAGGTGTACATTATGCAAGTGTAAGATTCAAATATCTTATGATACAATCCGATAACAATGAAGTATGAAAGATATGTGGTAGGCACATAAAGAAACAATCATATATTTATTAAGAAAGAGAAACTCTTGCTCATCAGGAAGACTCCTCTCATTCTTTTCTCTCTTTCCTAATTATATTTTTTGGAAAAAGTAAATAAAAAGGAAACCAGAAAAAATAAGACAAAGGATTGGGAAACATAGGATAATTATAAAAGGGAATTAGATGCCAACCTAAAAAATGGTGATTGATAGAAAACATAATAGTTGCCAAACTTCCAAAAACCAAAGTGATGCAAAATAACAAAGCAAAAAAAATATTGGCATAATAGATGATTCCACTGGTGAAATAGATGATTCCTCTGACTTTATTAATCTTTAGAAAGTAAAAAAGTGGCAATAATGAAGCTTTTTTTGTTGGCAAAATAGAGTGTTCATACGATTTTCTTTTTGTAGGGTAAAAATTCTTTTAGAACTTTTTATTGACGAATTTCTCCGATCTACAGTCAAACATATTGTTTTTGGAAAAATCTTGATTTCGACGACAAATAGAAGGAATGGAAGAAAAATCAATAGAAAAATAGAAACCCCAATCAATTGATAAAAGACGAGATGATGAAAAGGAAAACACAACTCAAAACATCTAACAAGTCTATAGTGAAATCACCAATCTATTGTACCTGGCACAAAAAACCTAATGGATCCTATGGTACTAGGAACAAAGAACGTAAGAAAATGATAAACTAATAAAACTCAGAGTCGCCACCTGCTTTTATACATAAGTATTTAAATCAGCTAGAAAACACATAAAAACCTGATTCAACTCCACCCAAGGGCGAAAAAGAACGGTGTGTTAATTCAAAGATCAAACTCAATGATCCTATTATGAGTTGGGAAGGTTTTGCACCCCTATCTTTCCTGATAATTGTATTGTAATCTTGTTAGTTATCTCAGGTAAAAATAGTAATGATGAAGGTTATTGTGAGAGAAAATGGAAGAAAAGTGATAAAAATGTTATTTATGCTGCCAGACCTTTGGGGTTGGGAAAGGATGTGTCTTTCTCACCATAATCCTAAAGGTATAATTTTTAGGTGTGTTATGGTCCCAATCACCTTAGGACCACCCATGAAAGAGATCTATTGTTGGCGGTTTGGACTGATGCATAGGAAGAGAGAGAGGATGAGATATTCATTCAATAGTTGTAAGGTCAAATATTTGAGAAAGAGTTCGCATATATAAACATTTATGAACAAATCAAAGTAAGAAACAATTTTTAATATGGACATAATAGAGAAAGTAATAGTAATTTTTGCACATCATATCAGTGTAAGTAGAGAATTTGATGTGAGAGGATGGATCCTCTGATCACCTACAAAAAATGAAAGAGGGAGATAGTTGTTTCTCTAGTTTCATGAGAGATGAAAAGGGGGTTGAATTGTTGGGTGTGGGGGTCTATATAAACCTGAGGGTTAGGGCTTGGTGCTCTGAAAGAATGTTCTGAAAAGGCAGTGACCAAGACTTGAGGAGCAAGTCTGGAAAACTAGAGGATTCTGCCACGTGGCACACATGGTGGATCATGTGGGTCTACCAGGAATTCTCGGGAAAGGATAGAGAAAATGTTATATTTGAGTTTTTTCTTCAATAAATTAGGATAAAATGGTTTGATTTGTGCAACTAATTTTGTGGAATTTTAAAAATAGAAAAAGAGAATGGAAGTAAATTTTTTCACCAAGTTATTTCTCTTTTCTTTTATTTTTCTTATCCTAATTGGAAATGAATTTAAAAGAGGATAGAGAAAATAAGGAGAAGAGAAAAAGAGGAAGAGAACATCTCCCTTCTATAACCCTTTTTGCTCAAGGAATTTAATTGAAAGTGATTGAGAAAATAATGAAATAAAAATAAAAAAAGAGTAAATCCTCTCCCTTCTTTAATCCTTTTTCATCATGGAATTGAATTAAAAGATGATAGAGAAAATAAGAAGAATAGAAAAAGATGAGGAAATTTTCACGGAATCGGAATCCCAGTCCCATGAACCAAACGTATACCAAAGGCGAAATGCGGAAGCGTAAAGCTTAGCACACATGAACAGATAACAAGATAAATGCACCAACATAATCTCAACAATCAACAAGATATATTAAGAAACATCATTATATTACATGATTTCAATTACATGTTCAAGAGTCACTTTATACAAGTCTGCTCATGTATACTATATCTGGATCTTACAACAAGTACACCTAGCATAGCTCACCAAGCCCTTCATCCTTCTAGCCATCTCTGAACCTAAAAACAACATACGAGAAATGGGTCAACACACGAGGTGTTGAGTATGGGGCCGAAAGATACACATATATATAAGCTTTGCATAATTTTGAAAAGATTTCAAGACTAAATGAACAAGAATAAACATGTTAATTTTTTAACAAATATGAAACCATATTTTATGTCATTTCACTCCATTATACCAACAATATCAAACATGTTTAAGGCCTTTGACCATCTTCCCGTCGGAAGGGTCCGTAAGGGTGCTCAAGCTTAGCTACCCTTTTATACGAGAGGGACCTCAAGGTCGTAACCAAGAGCCCTTTATCAACAATATTATAATGGATTTCCATATATATATGTGTTCAAGTTATAAAACAGACGAAGCAAACATCGAGTATGACATATCAATACTACATGGCAATATTTGAGAAAATAGACAAACAAGCATATAATATATGTCTTTTCAAGCAAGAAAGTGGTAGTCATATAACTAGATAAGGCCCATACCTGTTTCAGAGATTCTTAACTTAACACATCCATTAAAGGGGGAAAAAAGGAGACAAGGGGGACTAGGGTTAGACCAGATGGGTTTATAAAGCAACACAGAGGGCTAGGCTTTAGGTTCTAGCGAATCTGAGCATCCTTACGTTGTCTGGTTTGGAAAGGAAGGAGGGCGGTGACTCCTTTCCTTAAGCTTTCAAGAACGAGAAAGGGGGTGGGGTGCGTAAGGGCACTGAATTGGCTGGGCCCATGGATAGGCCGGCCCAACAAGCAAGCAAGGAAACAAAGCACCTAAAATCAAGGTGAAACAAGCATCTTCAAGCTTTCATAACTCATGCTACAAAGGTCTGATTGGGTTGATTTTTGTGTCCTTGGATTCATAATTGAATCCACTACATTGTGGTTCTTATTAGAAAGAGAAAAGATCATAGTGTTGAGATTCAAAAATTAAATTCAATAAGGTGACATGATATAGCAAGATGCTTAGTTAAAAGTACAAATTAAAGTTGCACATTGCAAAACTGATCATGGTAGTCGCCAAATTGGATTATCACAACCATCCAATTCTATATTTAAAAATCAAAATGAATAAGAGACACTTGACGAGAGAGGAGTATAATAGAGGAGAGAGAAAATCGAGGTTGTCACATCCTTCCCTCCTTACAAGGAATTTCGTCCTCAAAATTCAGTCCAAGATTATAGTTAAGAGTCAAAGTCAAAATATATATGGAGTCTAGGTATCGAATATAGTTGTCAAGGCATTTCCCATGATGGTATGTACACTTTGGTTATTATCATTAAGGGTGTACTCATCTCATATATATATATATATACCTATTACTTTGTACTCGAATGTTGTATTACAACATCATCACAACATTAGGGTTTACCCATCCCTTAGTGTCCACACATTAGGGTTTTTGTTCATATCTTTATATGAGACCAAAGGGTATCATCAAAATCTGTGTTATCAATTCTCAAACGATTCTTTTTGTGGTCATGGCTTCAAACAAGACTATCATCGAGTGTGTATCTCATCTTTACTCTAGGTTTTATGCATGTTTTCACTTTTCCCCCAAAATTCAACCAACTTTACCCAATCATGTTCATTATTTCTCATTTTGGATCTGAATTTAAGCAATTTATTCATCTAGTTTATTCGAGTTATCATTCCAAGGGCAATATCATATCGACTTAATTTGTTTCAATTTGGGTAAGATATTAGTCATGTTACCCCTAATTATTCAAGGTAAGATCTCTAGACATCATCAGATCCAGTTCATGATTTCAAGGCTACATCTTTTATGTATAGTATGATTTCATATTAGGTCTAGCTTATTAGGTGGCTTATCATGCATATTCAAGTTTTTAAACATAAGCGAGATATTTCATGTACAAGCATCATTCTAAGAACACCATTACCATCAACGTCACAGTTTTCAAATTCTCTCACTTATATCTAGAAAGAGCTCCACAAGTTCAAGCCACTCAAGATAAGATATATGTGTCCCACAATACATGTTAACCACAACCTTCTACCTGTAACAAAATTTCTACCCATGTTTCGAGAAACAAGGATAACCACTAGATTCCTTTATATACAACTACTAACCCGAGTATGAGGCTCATCATGGATATCATACATCATATACATTATCTTAGGTCTTGGGACATCTCCCTCACCCATATATCAAGCATCAATTATTCAATTGCCTCTTTCTCTAGGGTTAGATATTTTCATAGGACATCTAGGGTTCAACATTTTCAAGGAAACCGTCCACTAGGTCACTCAACTCATATACTTAGAAGTATTCTAGCTAGGGACTCGTCATCAAGTATTTCATCATTCATATTATTCAACATTTCAAATATTTTGGAGTTTAGGTACTCTAACCTTCTCCCTATCAAATCATATCAACATGTCACTCTTATTCATATGTCCCATGCTAGAGGTCTTCCTTTGTAAAGCGATTAAGGCCCATGTAGGTCCCAAACCATATATCATATCCCCACAAGTACAAGACTAGTTACAAGCAAGCATGTCCACCCGCTAGCTATGTTTAGCACATCAACCAAGTGGTACGTATCATACAAGGTGCTAGGTTTAGCTAGGGCTGCATGGTCAAACTCATCTCATATCGTCAAACATACTTAACCTTCCTCAAACATCTTGGGTCCTATAAAACATCAACACCATCATCAATATCATAATCATCATCTTAGGTTTCTAGGTTTTTCACTTGTCTAACCTATATCATGGCTCTAGACAACTCTAGAGATTATCACTATCATCTAAACTCTCTCATCTAGACTTAATGTTACATCTCTTTCTTCTAGGTTGCATGGAAACTCACTGCCTTTCTGAGTGTGGTAACATTTTTCATATCTACATATAATAATACTTGAAATATGTTTTCTCCAATGTTTAAACAGGCGATGAAAACCACCATACTCCATTCGAATAAAACCAAAACCAAAACGAGTTACCGCACTCATTAGGCAGTCTAGTATCATGATACCTAGAGAACTAGTAAGAACATGGTGCACACTTGTGTAGACATCCTAAGCACATGTCGTGAATCATGTCTAGGGAGGTAACTTACACAAGTCTACACCTAGTTCTAGAACATCTAGGTTCTAACTTAGAGGCTAAGTCAACCTAATCCACAAAGATATTTCATTAAGTTTCTAGGGTTGAGATGTAAAGTGAATTTAGTTTGTGTTTCATGTGAGCAATGTTTGGTGTAGTTATTGTTCATGCTCTGATACCATCTGTCACGGAACCGGAATCCCAGTCCCCTGAACCAAACGTATACCAAAGGCGAAATGCGGAAGCATAAAGCTTAGCACACATGAACAGATAACAAGATAAATGCACCAACATAATCTCAACAATCAACAAGATATATTAAGAAACATCATTATATTACATGATTTCAATTACATGTTCAAGAGTCACTTTATACAAGTCTGCTCATGTATACTATATCTGGATCTTACAACAAGTACACCTAGCATAGCTCACCAAGCCCTTCATCCTTCTAGCCATCTCTGAACCTAAAAACAACATACGAGAAATGGGTCAACACACGAGGTGTTGAGTATGGGGCCGAAAGATACACATATATATAAGCTTTGCATAATTTTGAAAAGATTTCAAGACTAAATGAACAAGAATAAACATGTTAATTGTTTAACAAATACGAAACCATATTTTATGTCATTTCACTCCATTCTACCAACAATATCAAACATGTTTAAGGCCTTTGACCATCTTCCCGTCGGAAGGGTCCGTAAGGGTGCTCAAGCTTAGCTACCCTTTTATACGAGAGGGACCTCAAGGTCGTAACCAAGAGCCCTTTATCAACAATATTATAATGGAGTTCCATATGTATATGTGTTCAAGTTATAACACAGACGAAGCAAACATCGAGTATGACATATAAATACTACATGGCAATATTTGAGAAAATAGACAAACAAGCATATAATATATGTCTTTTCAAGCAAGAAAGTGGTAGTCATATAACTAGATAAGGCCCATACCTGTTTCAGAGATTCTTAACTTAACACGTCCATTACCATCTAGCAACATGCCAAACATGATTAACAACAAGATTACATATATGCATTATATTCTCAATATTAACCCTAATTAGGTGTATTTTAGGGTTTTGGTCAAGATGGGTTCCAAGTTGCTTATTGGTTCATTATATGACCTCATATTGATTTAGGGTCCATCATAAGAGTGCGGTCTAGCTTCATATCATTACGACGTTCCATGCACTTTCTATGATCATATCAAGGTTTAAAGCATTTACATGCATTAAAGGGTCAAAAGACTCACAATAGAGCACCCTAGATCATGATTCATCGAGTCAAGAGGTCTATATCTAAAAGACGATCTAGATCAGCAATATTAAGTCATTAGAAACATATGACAAGATTAAGTGGATGTCCATTAGCAATAAGATTAGCAATTTGGGGTAACGTTCCTCATTTAAGTCCAAACTAAGTACATATGTACAAAAAGGAGTAATTATGAGCAATAGGGGTGATTAGGGATCCCATTAGGGTCACAAGAGCAAAAGAACTACTGATTTGATGCTTAGGAGGCTATAAGTACATGAAAGATTCAAACTTCATCATAATCATGCATTAAAGTTCATGAACAAGCTACAACATGCATTAGGGACAACCATGGATCAAAAGGGGAGCTTACAAGCTCAACTTGGTTCAAGGTGAATAAATATTACTGATTTCATGATTAGGAGATCGAATAGACACTAAAGATGCAAGATTGATCATAATAGTGAATAAATGTGCTCAAACATGACTAATGTTAGAGTTTTCAAGAAATCAGGGAACAAACATTTGATTTAGGGTCTGGGACTAGTCTCAATGTGTAGGTCTCGTCGAGCTGATCAATTTGACATATTGGTTTGCATACTTTGGATAAAGGAACTAGGAGATATCATATTCAAAAGATTGATCATGAAAAGGGGAACTATTCCTTACTTTTAGCTACAATTTCTGTCCCTTGACTGGGCCTTGGCCGCCCATGGGTGCTGGGCCTCCGGCCTTACTGGTCCAAGCCCAAGCGGGCGTCTTCCCCCTCCTCACGATCCCCTGTTCTGGGGCTGGAACAGGGGAGCCACTTCCCGCTATCCAATCTGCCATGGTGCCTGAGGTGCGAATAGGAAGGGCGACGTCGAGGCAGCTGGTGGCGTTGGGCGGCGTCGAAGATGAGCCAAAAAGGGTTGCGGGATTCCCTCGGCTCCAGGAGCTTTTCTGGTTGTTGTACCTCCATCATAGGTTCGTGCCATGGTGAGGACGAGGTCTGTCCTTGTGATCACGGCTGCTGCACCTGAGCAGCATAAACGTCGAGGGAGCCCAGGGAGAAGGATCCGGAGTGAGGGGTGCACGAAGGGATGAAACGGACTTGAGGTTACTGCTTCGTCCCCCCTGCTACAGAACAAGAAGCAAGGAAGTAGAAGAAAGGGAGAAGGTGGTTGGCGGCTCGAGCAAACAAGGGGGAAAAAAGGAGACAAGGGGGACTAGGGTTAGACCAGATGGGTTTATAAAGCAACACAGAGGGCTAGGGTTTAGGTTCTAGCGAATCTGAGCATCCTTACGTTGTCTGATTTGGAAAGGAAGGAGGGCGGCGACTCCTTGCCTTAAGCTTTCAAGAACGAGAAAGGGGGTGGGGTGCGTAAGGGCACTGAATTGGCTGGGCCCATGGATAGGCCGGCCCAACAAGCAAGCAAGGAAACAAAGCACCTAAAATCAAGGTGAAACAAGCATCTTCAAGCTTTCATAACTCATGCTACAAAGGTCTGATTGGGTTGATTTTTGTGTCCTTGGATTCGTAATTGAATCCACTACATTGTGGTTCATATTAGAAAGAGAAAAGATCATAGTGTTGAGATTCAAAAATTAAATTCAATAAGGTGACATGATATAGCAAGATGCTTAGTTAAAAGTACAAATTAAAGTTGCACATTGCAAAACTGATCATGGTAGTCGCCAAATTGGAGTATCACAACCATCCAATTCTATATTTAAAAATCAAAATGAATAAGAGACACTTGATGAGAGAGGAGTACAATAGAGGAGAGAGAAAATCGAGGTTGTCACAGAAATCCTCTCCCTACTTTCATCTTTTCTCATATAATTAAATTAAAAGAGGATAGAGAAAATAAAGATAAGAAAAGGAAAAAAGGGGATGTCATCTGCTCACCTTTTCCAATCCTCTTTACTCATGGAAATAAATTAAAGGCGACTAAATCTTTGTTGGAATCCATAATTTCTCATCATTGAATAATGACACTAATTTTAAAAAGAGATTAAAAGTACTTCATTTTCCAACCGTGATTAGAATTGAAAATTATATTTGTGCAGAATGCAATTGAGTAATTATTGGAAAAATACCTATAAAAAAACTCAATGAAAGGACAACTTGTATCTAAATCTAGATAGATGGTTTTCTATGCATCAAATCGTAAACAATCGGTAAAATGGGTGAAACAGATGTTAAAACCAAATTAAAAATGTGTGAAAATGTTGAAGAATGTGAATAAAAAGATAAAATATGGAAAATAAGATGAAGTTTGTCATTATCTATTGAATTAATATTTAAACATGATTTTCTACTATATGAGAAAAAATGGGGTGTCAACAGAAACTATAACCATGAAGATAATAAAAAATAAATTTTTGATTAATGTTATCAAAGAAATTTATCAAAGTCAAGTTTAAGGGTCTGAAGTGAAATGTGTTTTAAGTGGCAAGTATGAATAGTTTTGATGTCAATTAAGTAGGAATCATGAGTACATCGTCCACTGACAAAAATCATGTGTTGTATCTCAATGAATTCGATAATGGGATTTTTAGGTCTGGTACTCAGTACTCTAGAAATGATTTTATATGAGGCATTGATGAAAGATGTACTTAAACACATTATTAAATTTTCATTTAATGTTGTCCCTTTAATTGTGGTAGAAATCCAAGTTGAATGCATTTGTATCAGATGATTTATCCGCACCTAGATTGGTCAAGAATGTTTGACCGCATTAGAGGCAATTTGGGAGATGAATGTGTTTGTATTAGAAATCTTGGTAGAGCAAAGTCAATGTGAATTGAGAGTGAAAGATCATAATATCAACTACCACGGTTGAAGTGGGCTTGGAAATAATCACAAAAATGGTTGATGATACGAAGCTGATTGATAACTATTATTGTTACATCCCTGACCTGGGTTATGCTTTAACCCTAGGTGTTTTTATTAATAAAGATAATTATATGCATAATCGTATCTTGTGGAAAGTAATTAAGGCTCAAGAGGAACTTATATTTCAACTTTAGTCCTTTTTGAATAATGTTGAAACATTGTTTTGCTTGTTTTGGACTAAAATGCAAATTACCCAAGTTAAGGGGTTAAATTGCAAATGTTACATGATAAGATGTTCCTCATGTGTTGAATCATCATGAGAATGAAAATTATGCAGAGGTATGGCTTGTGGTAGCCTGAGTACAAAGAAAGAGCTGATAAGGCAATGTTTGTGCATTAAAACCTAGTTTTGGTGTAATGTGCAATTTACCCAAAACCTAGGGTTCAATATGCAAATTACCACTTCAATAAGGTAAATAATGTTTCTTGGCATCATGTAGAGCAAATAAAATGAGATGGATGCCTCATTTGAATTAAGTTGGAGGAGAGAGAATCTTGATATTAAAATAATCAAGATTTAAGCATAATTGGAACTTTACTTCCATTTAATGCAAAAGTAAATAAAGTAATTGAAGGGCCTTCAACCAAAAACCAGATGGTTGAATTTTCTCAAGTGTGAACACCTTTGTGCCTTTGCTAGGCCACAAAAATATCCAACGGAAGTGGATAACTCACTCACCTTATTATAAGGAAAAGAAATATCACCTCACTTACGGATATTAGTATAATATGATTTGAGGTTCTTAATTTGTTTTTCTTTAAATCATGGGTAATTGAGAGGAATAAGAGGAAAATAAGATAACCTCTGATCCAAGGAGTTGAGGGGGAAGAGGCGACACTATTTTTGGGATTAAATGAATTTTTATAAGGCATTTTCTCTCTCCTTGAATTTCTTATAAAAAAGACCCTTTACATGACAAAACAAAGGCTTCTCCATTTCCATTTCTTTCCCTTGCTTGGAAAACGACCAAAGGAGCCTTTGGAGGATCAGGAGGACGACCCCCAACCTGTTGGTAAGATTCGTGACCTCCTTTCACCTTGAATCCATGGTGAAAATCGAAAATCAATGCATTAATTCTTCTTATCTCGATCCCCTCTTCAGTTCTAACCATTCCTTTTCACTCAAAGATGAGGATGAGCCTTGGAATAGTAAAAGGAGTTGCACCCACCATTTTTATGTGATCTTGAAGCTTTGGAGCTCGATTGGAGGTGGGTTGTATAACTTGAACCCTTGAAATTATTATTGCATTCAATTCCTTATCAATTGTTGATGCTTTCTTCATTTCCAAAGTTTATCTTGGTTGATTGATGAAATAACCATGAAATCACAGAATTTTTCTTGGGTTTGGAACTTGATGATTATGACATCATCATAAGAACACACCTCTACAAATATCTATGGCAAACGATTTCAATGGTTTGGTCCAAACGGTTTCACCAAACCGTTTGGAGACCAAACAGTTTCCACACCGTTTGGAGACTTGTACCCCAAACCGTTTAGAGGGGTTGACCATTTGGATGGGTTAACCATTTGAGGTCTGAACCCTAGTATGTGTTGGATGATGATCCAATGGCTCCAAATGATTTATTCAACTTATAGACAAACCCTAATCGGTTAAGTGATGATTTTGCAATTGATTAAGTTTATGTTTTGGGTTGATTGAGCCAAACGGTTTCAAAACTATTTGGGAATCACCCAAACGGTCTCAAGACCATTTGGAGGTCAACCAAGACCATTTGTAGGTCTAGGGTTGAGTATGGTTGAGTATTTGAAGACCCAAAGATATCAAATTGAATTACAATCAATAGCTCAAGTGATGATTGATTCAATGATGCAAACCCTAATTGATTTCCATAGATTTCAATGATGGATTGGGCAAACGGTCTCAAGACTATTTGGAGATCATCCAAACAGCCTCAAGTCCGTTTGGGGGTCATTCAAGACCATTTTAAGTAAGTCCATATCATGCAATGGTGATGGTTCACTGATTTCAATTAAATTAGCTCCACAATGTTAACCATTGATGGATCCTCGATTTCAAATCCCTAAGTGATGGTTTCTTGATTATCAACCCTAGTTCAATTGGGTTCAAAACCCTAATTGGTGATCAATTGAAGATTGAATCAATTGATGGGTGATTCATTAAGCTCACTTAAAGCATGGTGCCTAGGTTCAATTGATGAGTAATTACATGGATTCAATTAATGAAGGAGTTAACCTCAGAAACCCTAAATTGATTAGAGAGGTTGAGACCCTTTTTGGTCCATTCAGTTTTGAGGAGGTTTGGACCAAATGGTCTCAAGACCATTTGATTCTAAATGGTCTCAAGACCATTTGGGACAAAACGGTCTCAAGACCGTTTGGGACCAAACGATCCCAAACCGGTTGAGGCTCAAACATTTTCAAGTGTTCTCTTTAGCAAACGGTTTCAAGTGTCCACTTTAGCAAACGGTTTCAAGTGTTCACTTTAGCAAATAGTTTCAAGAGTTCACTTTAGGAAACAGTTTCAAGTAACTACTTTTCTAAACAGTTTCAAACTGTTTGAACTTATTGGTCAAGACCATTTGAGGTCTAAGTGATCAAGATCGTTTGAGGTCTAAGTGACCAAGACCATTTGAGGTTCAAATTGGTTAAACCATTTGGACACCTTATATGATCAAAGGTCAAATAGCTACTTGATTATTAATAATGTGGACCAAATATGATTATGAAGGTTAACCCTAACAATGTGTACTTAATTGAAGAGTTGACCTAGATCAATCTTCGGGTATTTAACATCCTAGAGAGGATGAGAGGGAGAGAGAATGAGAGAGATGATTGCTTACATAATAAGCCTGAATTCTCTCATTATGAATAAATATGTAATCAAGGTTTGATCCACAACAATGAGATCATGAAATCCTCATTGAAAAGATTGATGTACCTTGATCCTAATTTAGGGCAAGGTTGTGTGAATCCCTAATCTAGGGCAAAGCTCAGTGAAACCATAATCTAGGGTGATGATTTAACCCTAACTTAGTGTAACAATGTAAGAAACCCTAATTTAATGGGGATTGTACATCCTAACCCTAATTTGGGTATGAGGTATGAGAAACCTTACTTGGATGTGAATGGTAAACCTTAATATCTAAAATGGGGTAAAGGTGCATGAAACCCTAATATAGGGTAGTGCTACTAATGCTATGTGAAGCCCTATCACTGGGTGATGTATTGTGAAATCTTAATTTCATACAATACTAGATGAAACCCTGATATAGAAGGATGATTAAGTGAATCTCTATTGAAGAGCAATACTATGTGAAATCCATATAATGAATGGAAAATGCTATGTGAAACCTCAAATTATAAATATAGAGAATCATATTTTGAATAATGGAATAGTGATTAATATATTGACAAATTTAATGCCTAGAGGGTTTGATAATGAATATCCTTAAACCAATAGTTCGTGACTCAAGGATGAGTCCATTTCATTAGGTAATGGTTGTATATTCTAATCAAGTGACTCATGACCAATACATTACATGATGAATGAGATGAACTGGTACATAAAGTATTAGGATGGGAAATATCCTAATACAAGCTAAGTGGATAAACTCAAGTAAGATGAAGGTGTTGAGGGAAGCGATACATCAATACATCATAGATGTCACATCCAACACCCCAATACTAATATACCTTGATGTGTTATAAATCCAATATAATTGGATGAGTGACCCATAAGATGTGTCATGTTAATTGTTACATTGAGATGTAATGTACTTTAATAAGTGTAGACTAACATGCCTTATGAAAAGGTTAATCCAAACCAATAAACTATGATACAATCATATTCTGGTAAAGATGAGAGATAAACTCATACTTTGTGATTGATACTTCATTTAATGATGAATGATGAAGATAAATAAGTATGATTGAATACTTATGTTATACATATTGATTCCTAGCTTTGTGAAGCAATGAAATAGGAGTTGATCATTAATAAAATGATCTTGAGAATCTATATGGTTATTAATGTGAAACCCTAAAATAGGGTAATGCTATGTGAAACCCTAAAATAGGGTAATGCTATGTGCAACCCTAAAATAGGGTAATACTATGTGAAACCCTAATACATGATGATGCTATGTGAAGTCCTAACACAGAGTAATCCTATGTGAAGTTCAAATACATACCGATGAGTTATAAATTTAATAAGAAAACCCTTGTATTGCATGGTACTGATATATGATTGTTATCATGAGTATTAATCATGCAGGAATATTGAGATGATGAGAATAGCTAGGTATGGACTATGGTGCTCTGTATATTGAAAAGGTTTATGGGCTTTATAAGCCATAATATGCCTTATTGCCTATTAAGGGGTAATAAGAGGTGATATGAGCTTTGTGAACTATGTGGGATACTTTGTGTAGAAAGATTTATAACATCCTTGGTCAGATAACCTGAAGGTATGAAGTTACCTAATAAGTGGTAATAAGTGTTCTATGATGAGTTAAGGGTTCAAATACCCATAACCTATAATCATGATGATGAACTTGTTAGACAATGGAAATGTACTTGATGAGATGAGGGATTAAGATCCCAATACTTTGTGAAAAGAGTATGGCTACAGGCCATGACAAAACAATGACAATGTCAGGCATTAGATATATGATCTTAGCCTGTAGAGAATTTATGATTTTGTAATGAATCTACAGTGAATAAATGTTATACATGTTCTTCATATTCCTTAATGGATAAGTGACATGTTGCTCTATCAAATTATAACTGCAATGCTTTTGATAAAAATAATGTTCTAATCAGTTAGACATTGAATTAACTACTGTCAAACAATTATGATTCCTCTGTTCAGTTTTATCTTAATAAACTGCAATAATAATGTTTCTGGCGGAGAGTTATATCTCTCACTGGGGCAATTTACAATTGACTCACTTCCGTGGGAACCACATTTTTAGGTGGACGCGGATGAGGAGGCAGGAATCCTTCAGTAGGTGAAGGACAGTAGCAACAACAGCAGGGACAGTAGTGAAGTCTCAGGTGGAGACACTAGCTGTTATGCCTTGTATAGATGTATATAGAGTGCTATGTGTCGTCTCTGTACTCTCAGGTCCTCAGAGTAGTAGTTAGTTATTTCGATATTTTGGCTCAGTGCCTCGAGATTTTATACTGCTTGTGTTTAGTTTACTAGAGCAATTGATGCTTATAATTCTCAGAAAGAGATGATACATGATATGTATCTTTAAAACAGAATGTAAATTTGTTACTTTGGTTCTATGTGAGAAAGTTTTCCTTTGATGGATCTTTTGATAAAAAGGTTTTAATTTTTAGTAAGTTTTGATAATTCGTTGCTTAGTGAATGCTTCCACATTAGTTAATCATGTTTTTGTGAGTTGGATGTCACAATTTAGTGGTATCAGAGCTCTAGGTTCGCTGAGTCTACAGAGACATAGGACTAAGGTTGTTGAGTCTGTTCTAAGTGTCTTCCAGTTTATCTGATAGTATCTTCTGCTCACATAGGAGAAGAAGAACCTGAAGATGTTTGGACCACATGAAGAACATGCTGTTAAGAGCAGCACTAGTGCACCAGGAGGAGGTGCAAGAGATCAGAATAGGGAAGGGCTTGTACCTGAACAACCCCATATTGGCCCAGATGTGATAGAAAACCCATCCCTCCATGCTCTATTTGAGAAATTCCTGACAGCCATGACACATATGGCAGACAGGATACCACCACCTGCACCCAGGGCACCAGCTCACCATGAGGGTTATGGAGCCGACAAGACTTTTGATAGACTTCGCCGGGTTGGAGCTATAGATTATGGTGGTACATCTGATCCAGCAGATGCTAATTTGTGGCTGACAGAGTTGGAAAAGACTTTCTGGATCCTTGATATTCCTGAAGAGAAAAAGGTAAGACATGCTGTGTACCTCCTAAAAGGGAGTGTTGGTCATTGGTGGATGATAGAGGAAGATAAGAGACCAGGTGAAGAAATTGGACGGGAGGTATTCTGATGAGAATTCATCAGTAGATACTTCCCTAAAATGTATCCACACGAGAAGATCTCTCAATTTGAGAGGATCAAACAAGGACAGATGAACGTTAGCGATTATGAAGCTAATTTCATGGAGCTGTTGCGGTTTTGTCCGCAAATGGGAGTTAATGACGAGGAAAGAATTGGGCATTTTGAGAAGGGATTGAATGTTGAATTGACCACTCATGTGTCTGCTTTAGAGAACATGGAATGGTTTGCCACCTTTGTGGAGTCGGTAAGGAGGATAGAGAGGTCTGAAATCAAGAAACGATAAACTAGTGGCAAGAAGGTGTACACTCAGTCTCAAGGACAAAGATCTGAAAGTTTTAAGAAGCCAAATTTTTCTGCATCAAAAGCACCATCGAGATTCCATACCCAGACGAAATGGACTTCAAGTAGGGGTAGGGATCATAGTAATGCTCCAAGTAGAGCCCCCGACATAGCATCAACATCGGTGACCGTATCTCACAGACATTGTTTTGCACCCAGGACCTGTTACCAATGTAGACAACTTGGACATCTAGCAAAGGATTGTCCAGACGGGAATTCAATGATGACTCAACCTCAGGGGCAGAGTCAGCAAGGCTCACAAAGGAGGTAGTTTTCTAGTAATAATAGAGGACGTGGACAGATGTCCCAGACATGTTAGATGAAATAGCTTCGTTTTGATATTTCATTTCATGATTCTATGTGTTAAAGATAAGAAAGTTGTTGTTTTGAGCTTCCTCTAACTAGTCCTATAAGGACACAAGGAAGATGAGAATTTACATTATACTCTTTGCTCTTTAAAATGTTTTATAATCTCACTTATCGGTGTGACAAAAGATGAGATGTAGGGGTGATGCCAGAAGAAAAATCTAGAAATGAAAAATCTTGTGTGTATAATAATATGAAAAAGTGAGGAACATGATAGTAAATAAAGTGCATACTACCTAATCTCAATACTTATATACCCCGGCCAGGTATAGGAATATTGGAGATAAGGCAAGTATGGAACTCTTAGATTGTTATCTTTTTTATTACTCTGATTAAGTAGTCATTCTGAAACAATGTAGAGAGTATAATGAAAGTAAACATGAATTAATCAGTGAATTTTCCTAATTAAAAAGTAAGAGCTAAGTGAAACTTCCTAATTAAAAAGGAAGAGCTAAGTAAACCTTCCTAATTAAAAAGGAAGAGCTAAGTGAACCTTCCTAATAAAAAAGGAAGAGCTAAGTGAACCTTCCTAATTAAAAAGGAAGAGCTAAGTGAACCTTCCTAATTAAAAAAGAAGAGCTAAGTGAACCTTCCTAATTAAAAAGGAAGATCTAAGTGAACCTTCCCAATTAAAAAGGAAGATCTAAGTGAACCTTCCTAATTAAAAAGGAAGATCTAAGTGAAACTTCCTAATTAAAAAGGAAGATCTAAGTGAACCTTCCTAATTAAAAAGGAAGAGCTAAGTGAACCTTCCTAATTAAAAAGGAAGAGCTAAGTGAACCTTCCTAATTAAAAAGGAAGAGATAAGTGAACCTTCCTAATTAAAAAGGAAGAGCTAAGTGAACCTTCCTAATTAAAAACGAAGAGCTAAGTGAACCTTCCTAATTAAAAAGGAAGAGCTAAGTGAATATTCCTAATTAAAAAGGAAGAGCTAAGTGAACCTTCCTAATTAAAGAGGAAGAGCAAAGTTAATCTTCCTAATTAAAAAGGAAGAGCTAAGTGAACCTTCCCAATAAAATAGGAAGTGTTAAGTGAACCTTCCCAATTAAATGAGAATAGCTAAGTGAACATTCCCAATTACATAGAGTTTGCTAAGTGAACTTTCCCAAGCAAATAAATGATTGCTGAGTGAATTATCTCTGTTATATATATATGTTTCCCTTTTGATAAACACTTTTGGGTAATGATAGGAGTATGTTCTTATATACATCTGCCTTTCAAATAATATGGACATCATATGTTAGGGGTTTAAGCTCAGCATAAACATAAACATTGATAAGGTTGAATTAATGAAAGGAACTTTACATGGATTACAGGTCCATGATATATCCATGATATTAAGATATTATGTGGAGACTTGAGGTATGATAAATGAATAAATTTGTCCCTCCTTTTTCCTGGGATTTCGGGGACGAAATCCTTGTTAGGGGTTTATAACTTGTAACATCCCTGACCTGGGTTATGCTTTAACCCTAGGTGTTTTGATTAATAAAGATAAGTATATGCTTAATATTATTTTTTGGAAAGTAATCAAGGCTCCAGAGGAACTTATATTTCAATTGAAGTCCTTTTTGAATAATGTTGAAACATTATTTTGCTTATTTTGGACTAAAATGCAAATTACCCAAGTTAAGGGGTTAAATTGCAAATGTTACATGATAAGATGTTCCTCATGTGTTTAAGCATAATGAGAATGAAAATGATGTAGAGGTATGGCTTATGGTAACCTGAGTACCAAGAAAGAGCTGATAAGGCAATGTTTGTGCATTAAAACCTAGTTTTCGTGTAATGTGCAATTTACCCAAAACCTAGGGTTCAATATGCTAATTACCATTTCAATAAGGTCCCTAATGTTTCTTGGCATCATGTAAAGCAAAAAATTGAGAGGGGAGCCTCATTTGAATTAAGTTGGAGGAGAGAGAATATTGATATTAAAATAATCAAGATTTAAGCATAATTGGAACTTTACTTCCATGTAATGGAAAAATAAATAAAATAATTGAAGGGCCTTCAACCAAAACCGAGATGGTTGAATTTTCTCAAGTGTGAACACCTTTGTGCCTTTTCTAGTTCACAAAAATATCCAAGGGAAGTGGATAACTCACTCACCTTATTATAAGGAAAAGAAATATCCACTCACTTATGGATATTAGTATAATATGATTTGAGGTGCTTAATTTGCTTTTCTTTAAATCATGGATAATTGAGAGGAATAAGAGGAAAACAAGATAACCTCGGATCCAAGGAGTTGAGGGGGAAGAGGCGGCACTATTTTTGGGATTAAATGAATTTTTATAAGGCATTTTCTCTCTCCTTGAATTTCTTATAAAAAGACCCTTTACAAGCCAAAACAAAGGCTTTTCCATTTCCATTTCTTTCCCTTGCTTGGAAAATGAACAAAGGAGCTTTGTAGGATCAGTAGGATGACCCCCAACCTATTGGTAAGCTTCTTGACCTCCTTTCACCTTGAATCCATGGTGAAAATCGAAAATCAATGCATGAATTCTTCTTATCTCGATCCCCTCTTCAGTTCTAACCATTCCTTTTCACTCAAAGATTGAGGATGAGCCTTGGAATAGTGAGAGGAGTTGAATCCAACATTGTTGACGTGAGCTTGAAGCTTTGGAGCTCAATTGGAGGCGGGTTTTATAACTTAATTGAACCCTTCATATTATTATTGCATTCAATTCCTTATCAATTGTTGATGCTTTCTTCATTTCCGAAATTTATCTTGGTTGATTGATGCAATAACCATTAAATCAAAACAATTTTTCGTGGGTTTGGAGCTTGATGATGATGACATCATCATAAGAACAAACCTCTACAAATATCTATGGAAAACAATTTCAATGGTTTGGTCCAAACGGTTTCCAAACCATTTGGAGACTTACACCCCAAATCGTTTAGAGGGGTTGACCGTTTGGATGGGTTGAACATTTGAGGTCTGAACCCTAGTATGTGTTGGATGATGATCCAATGGATCCAAATGATTGATTCAAGTTATGGACAAACTATCAAATAGAAACCCTAATCGGTTAAGTGTTGATTTTGCAATTGATTAAGTTTATGTTTTCGATTGATTGACCCAAATGGTTTCAAAACCATTTGGGAATCACCCAAACGGTCTCAAGACCGTTTGGAGGTCAAACAAGACCGTTTGGAGGTCTAGGGTTGAGTATGGTTGAGTATTTGAAAGCCAAAAAGATATCAAATTGAATTACAATCAATAACTCAAGTGATAATTGATTCAATGATGCAAACCCTAATTGATCTCCATAGATTTCAATGATGGATTGGGAAAACGGTCACCATTTGGAGATCATCCAAATGACATCACGACCGTTTGGGGGTCTTTTAAGACCGTTTGAGGTCAGGTCATATCTTGTAATTGTGATGGTTCACTGATTTCAATTAAATTAGCTCCACAATGTTAACCATTGATGGATCCTTAGTTTCAAAACCCTAAGTGATGGTTTCTTGATTATCAACCCTAGTTCAATTGGGTTCAAAGCCCTAATTGGTGATCAATTGAAGATTGAATCAATTGAAGGGTGATTCATTAGGCTCACTTAAAGCATGGCGCCTAGGTTCAATTGATGAGTAATTACATGGATTCAATTAAGGAAGGAGTTAACCTCGGAAACCCTAAATTGATTAGAGAGGTTGAGACCCTTTTTGGTCCATTCGGTTTTGAGGAGGTTTGGACCAAAAAATCCCAAACCGATTGAGGCTCAAACGTTTTCAGGTGTTCACTTTAGCAAACGGTTTCAAGTGTTCACTTTAGCAACCGGTTTCAAGTGTTCACTTTAGCAAATGGCTTCAAGAGTTCACTTTAGCAAACAGTTTCAAGTAACTAGTGTGCTAAACGGTTTCAAACCGTTTGAACTTATTGGTCAAGATCGTTTGAGGTCTAAGTGATCAAGATCATTTGAAGTCTAAGTGACCAAGACCTTTTGAGGTTCAAATTGGTTAAACCATTTGGACACCTTATATGATCAAAGGTCAAATAGCTACTTGATTATTAATGATGTGGACCAAACATGATTATGAAGGTTAACCCTAACTATGTTTACTTAATTGAAGAGTTGACCTAGATCAATCTTGGGGTATTTAACATCCTAGAGAGGATGAGAGGGAGAGAGAATGAGAGAGATGATTGCTTACATAATAAGCCATAATTCTCTCATTATGAATAAATATGTAATCAGGGTTTGATCCATAACAATGAGATCATGAAATCCTCATTGAAAATATTGATGTACATTGATCCTAATTTAGGGCAAGGCTATGTGAACCCCTAATCTAGGGCAAAGCATAGTGAAACCAGAATCTAGAGTGATGATGTAACCCAAACTTAGTGTAATAATGTAAGAAACTCTAATTTAATGGGGATTGTACATCCTAACCCTAATTTGGGTATGAGGTATGAGAAACCTTACTTGGATGTGAATGGTAAACCTTAATCTCTAAAATGGGGTAAATGTGCATGAAACCCTAATATAGGGTAGTTCTACTAATGCTATGTGAAACCCTATCACTGGGTGATGTATTGTGAAATCTTCATTTCATATAATACTAGATGAAACCCTGATATAGAAGGATGATTATGTGAATCTCTATTGAAGAGCAATACTATGTGAAATCCATATAATGTATGGAAAATGCTATGTGAAACCTCAAATTATAAATATGGAGAATCATATTCCTAATAATGGAATAGTGATTAATATATTGACAAATTTAATGCCTAGAGGGGTTGATAATGAATATCCTTACACCGATAGTTCCTGACTCAAGGATGAGTCCATTTCATTAGGTAATGGTTGTATATTCTAAACAAGTGACTCATGACCAATTCATTACATGATGAATGAGATGAACTGGTACATAAAGTATTAGGATGGGAAATATCCTAATACAAGCAAGGTGGATGAACTTAAGTAAGATGAAGGTGTTGAGGGAAGTGATACATCAAGACATGATAGATGTCACATCCAACACCCCAATACTAATATACCTTGATGTGTTATAAGTCCAATATAATTGGATGAGTGACCCATAAGATGTGTCATGTTAATTGTTACATTGAGATGTAATGTACTTTAATAAGTGTAGACTAACATGCCTTATGAAAAGGTAAATCCAAACCAATAAACTATGATACAATCATATTCTGGTAAAGACGAGAGAGCAACTCATACTTTGTGATTGATACTTCATTTAATGATGAATGATGAAGATAAATAAGTATGATTGAATACTTATGTTATACATATTGATTCCTATCTATGTGAAGCAATGAAATAGGACTTGATCATTAATAAAATGATCTTGGGAACCTAAATGGTTATTAATGTGAAACCCTAAAATAGGGTAATGCTATGTGAAACCCTAAAATAGGGTAATGCTATGTGAAACCCTAATACAAGATGATTCTATGTGAAGTATTAACACAGAGTAATCCTATGTGAAGTTCAAATACATACCAATGAGATATAAATTTAATAAGAAAACCCTTGTATTGCATGGTACTGATATATGATTGTTATCATGAGTATTAATCATGCAGGAATATTGAGATGATGAGAATAGCTAGGTATGGACTATGGTGCTCTGTATATTGAAAAGGTTTATGGGCTTTATAAGCCATAATATGCCTTATTGCCTATTAAGGGGTAATAAGAGGTGATATGAGCTTTGTGAACTATGTGGGATACTTTGTGTAGAAAGATTCATTATATCCTTGGTCAAATAACCTGAAGGTATGAAGTTACCTAATAAGTGGTAATAAGTGTTCTATGATGAGTTAAGGGTTCAAATACCCATAACCTATAATCATGATGATGAACTTGTTAGACAATGGCAATGTACTTGATGAGATGAGGGATTAAGATCCCAATACTTTGTGAAAAGAGTATAACTATAGGCCATGACTCCACAATGACAATGTCAGGCATTAGATATATGATCTAAGCCTGAAGAGAATTTGTGTTGTGGTAATGACTCTATAGTGAATAAATGTTATACATGTTCTTCATATTCCTTAATGGATAAGTGACATGTTGCTCTATCAAATTATATTTGCAATGCTTTTGATAAAAATAATATTCTAATATGTTAGACATTGAATTAACTACTGTCAAACAATTATGATTCTTCTATTTAGTTTTATCTTAATAAACTGCAATAATAATGTTTCTGGCAGAGAGTTATATCTCTCGCTGGGGCAATTTACAATTGTCTCACCCCGTGGGAACTACATTTTTAGGTGGACGCGGACGAGGAGGCAGGAATCCTTCAGTAGGTGAAGGACAGCAGCAGCAGCAGCAGGCACAATAGTGAAGTCTCAGGTAGAGACATTGGCTATTATGCCTTGTATAGATGTATATAGAGTCCTATGTGTCATCTCTGTACTCTCAGGTCCTCGGAGTAGTAGTTAGTGCATTTGAGATTTTGGCTCAGTGCCTCGAGATTTTATACTGTCTGTGTTTAGTTTACCAGAGCAGTTGATGCTTGTAATTCTCAGAAAGAGATGATACAAGACATGTACCTTTAAACCAGAATGTAAATGTGTTACTTTGGGTCTATGTGAGAAAGTTTTCTTTTGATGGATCCTTTGATAAAAAAGTTTTAATTTTTAGTAATTTTTGATAATCCGTTGCTTAGTGAACGCTTCCGCATTAGTTACTCATATTTTTGTGAGTTGGATGTCACAATTATAATATTTTCTATCAATGATGCTTATGGGAATTGAACTTTTTAATGGAAAATTTGTGTAATTCGATCTCCTTTACTATGCCATTTGATTTTGGACCTTTGTCTGTGAAGAATCTCTTGCATGGAATTCAAAGTGAGAAGTTCATATCAAAGAGAATATACACAAGTTGGGTTTATAAGGGTAAACTCTCGCCTAGCAAGATATCTTGTTCCGAACCAATGATCTTTTTGTTGATATTTCCAATAGTTTTTTGTTACATTCTATCAGATCCCATGTAAGAGATGTGTGGTTGTTGTACATGTGATAATCGGGTTCCCCACCAAATTTAATTGGTTTTTATGTTAAGGTGACTAGGTTACCAAAACTGGGACAACCAATCGAGAGTCTTTCGAAATGAAATGCCTTAGTTCCCAATAGTTTGAAATGAGTATTTGTTTATGATGGGGACTGATCTGAGATTGGTAGGGAAGGTATCTTTGGAAAAGGATAGGGATAGAGAGTTTCCCTTTCCTGAGTGCATAGAAATCTGTCAGCACGAGTATCTACTTGGTTATTGCTCTGTTTCTGATCCCACAGACAGTCATGTAATCAACTCAATCATTTATTTATTGAGCGCTGAGTAGACACCGTACAACAACAGTTCATCCTTACTATATTTAAATACACCGTGTGCGTGTTCCTCTTCATTTCTCCGTTGACAGAGAAGGACTGTCTAACTATTAAAGTCGCTAGAGACAAACACCGCACGAGTGACTGGGACTGATCCACGGAGACAGAGGGACTGCCCGCTTGTTTTTATTGCTAATTTGTTCCTTTTGTTTTTCTTTTACTGTGCACGCAAGTGTGACTAATCAGATGCTTCTATCGTCTGTTCCTGCAGAGACAAACGCGATCTTCAGTTGCGGTTATATCATGGATATTTGTCCAATTGATCTATTGCATGCTATTTGTAGCACCATAAGTTTTTGAAGCTTAAGCGACATCATTGAAATAAATATGTTGTGATAACCTCTGATTTGTGAATTCAATATATAAAGTTATCAGAAACCATATGTTTGGTCAAATCCATTTTTCAATAAAGAAATCAACTTTATCTTTGATTTGAAATTATGAGAAAAACGCAAGACCAGGTTGCAAAGAATACTCAAAACTTGAAACTTATATCAACAAAAGCTAAGACGGATGGAGCTGATCATGTACCTATAACACCAGAACAACCAATTGTTCAGTTTCAAACGGATCCAGTGTTGCTGCAGGAGAACACTGTGTTCACAATTGACATCAAGAAGCAATCTTCCCCGTGTCATCATTTATCGCATTTCAGTGATGTTGATAGTAGGCAAACCACATCATCGGTAATCACTGTGACATTCGCTGATGAATGACACTTCCAACTATTAGTGGTCAAAGGCAAGCCAAGGTTTTGCTCCGCACCTACTACGATTAATCATAGGTAGTTGGAAGTAGCTTGCAGCGGCGAAGAACCAACACGCTGCACAACTAAACCG